>VZRZ01007764.1:354218-372061 GCA_013398175.1 Climacteris rufus
TTTTTTTTGTGAAGCCTTCGTAGAACACCAATGTGTTTTGGATTAAGGCAGTTCAAAGAAAGAATTTTGTTATATTTTTTTTTCCCCTAGTTCTCATATTTCTAAGTCTAGAAAAACTTAAGCCTCACTCTTATAGGCTCTCAAATGCTAGACTGTTATGTAGTTTGCACTCTATCATCAGATTGGTCAGGCTGTACTGCCCCCTGATTTTAGACTTGGATTTGATTAAGAAATGTCTGATAGAGAGTGTAGCTTTTGGAAAGACCTTCCTGTAATGACTCCCAGTGGTGGAGTCTCCTCTTGGGGGAGATTCTGATCTACTTCTTCCACAAGCGTTTCTACCGTGCACCAGTTCTACCCTCCTGATTTTTCCTAAAAGATAAAATGTACCTCTCCGTGATTCCCAACCCCTCCTTCATCAGATGTTGTGTCCTCAGCTGCACTTTCTGCAGGTTTCTCCAACTTTCTGTGGCAAGACAATCCTTTGGTTGGTAAATACTGAGAGCTGTCTGTCCTTGGTGTGTACTTAGAGCAAACTGCAGATAAATGCTTTCAAATAATGATCTGTCCTGACTGTTGCGCGAAGCTTTCCAAAAATAGTTGTCTATAAGCAAAAATAATCCCGAGTTTTTGATATGAATAGAATGATGCTTCAGCTCTTCTCCTTAATGCTGGTGCACTAGAAGGTCTGAAAATGAGAGGTCTAAAACACTTTCAGGAGAGAATCCTGATGTAAGGAGATCTTAGTCTAAAGGTACTCAAGGTCTTTTGAAGGGTTTGTTGTTCTCTTATGCTTTGAAGGAATGATGAGTACCCCTCTTCTGAAAATTGAGTGATTTTGTGACGGTTTAAGTTTGACACGAGTTGATATTTTCTTTTTTAATGTCTTAGCCAGTTTCTATGTTTGTGTATTGTCTCACAAGCTGTCCCCCATAACAAGACCCATCTAAATGTCTGGGGTTTTTTGACAATTCATTTTGACATTTTAAGAGTGAAGAAAGTTTGCAGAAAGTGAGTTATTAAAATCAAGAACTGAATGCATATGGTCCTTTTGAAGTGTTTCCACCTCCCCCCATGAGATTTCTGTGGCAATAATAATTGATATTTCATTTATTTGTCACTTGACATGAAATGCTTACCTTACTTGAATGGCTAGAGGCTGTGATTGAAATTTAACTCTGTTGTGCAAGGTGCTGTACAGATGGAGACCATTTGACATCCTCTGCATCAGAGAACTTGCATTTGGCAGAGAAAATGCAGAAGAAGGGCAGGATGAAGGAGCACCAGAGAGGTTTGTATTACTCTGTTTTTGGTCGGTTTTTTTTGTGTTCCCTTATAATTTTGATACCTTCCAGAAGCACATTAAATGATGTGGTTAGTGCTCATTGTGCTCACTGATCTGTCTGAGCTCTGGGCTCAGCTCTGGGGGAAGCCACACTGGGGAAATTGGGGAGGGTGGGCACTCTGTGCCTGTGGGAGGCTGCCCTGGGTGCTGTGCCCCTGCTCCTGGGGAGATGCTGTGCTGGGGATGCTGCACTGCTGAGGGGAGGGGGTCCCACTCGTGCCAGGCTGTGGTGCCTCAGCCTGGTGGCCCTTCTGGGTCCAGCTCTTGTTGCAACGTGGTCCTGCTGCCTTTTGATGCAGCCAGCTTGGGGCACTGCTTTTTGGAGTTTTGCTCACTTTCACTAGCTTGTAGACACTATCTTTTTCCTTCTACTTTCTTCATGCAGGCAATCAATCACCTCCTTGCTGAGATACAGCTGCCTTTGGACCAGGGCTGACATCTGGAAGCACCCACACCACTTAAGCATGTTCTCTCCCAGGGCTCTGCCTTTGCATGAGGTTTTGATTTACTGTTTACTATTTCAGGCTTGTAACAAGTAGGCATCCCAAAGCCTTTTAGACACACTTACTGTCTGAGTCAGATAGTCCAAGAGGTCATGTACAGATTGAGACTGAACAGTGAAACATCTGCGTATGCTTAACCCTGCTTCACTTCTGGCATTGCTCTTGAGTGTTATTTGGGCTTTGATCAGACCTATTTATTCAGCCCAGGATCTTTCCTGTTCCTTAATATCCTTTCACATGCCTGCTTCTCCAGACTCTGGAGTCTCCTCGTATTTCTGAAGTCAGGTTTTGCTTCTGCCTTTTCACTTTTAATCCAAAATGGCCAGTGAGAGCAGCATGTTTTTATAACTGTAGGTCCTCTTTGTCAAGGGGTTAGTTAACAAGACAATACATATACCCTCAGGAGCTGATCTGTTTGTCAGACTCGAAAAACTGGTTCACCTCAACAATAGCCATTTCTTTGTGCAAGGCACTCGGTCTGAATGACATGGGTAATTATCTATTTAGAGTGCAAATAACCTCCATTTTCATAACAGAGTTTGCAGCATGCTCATAACAGAGTTTGCAGCATGCAAAACCAACCCATGCTGCATAGATTCCCAAAACATGTAACCTGGCTTTTATTGCCCTATTAACTGCTTCCCAGCAGCTTTATCTCATGAGGTATGGACTTTTCTGTCCTCGGTGTGCTCAGAAACAGCACAAGCTTCAGGCTCCTGAGAAGTTTCTAAATTGGGCATTAGATATTTTTATCAAAGACTAGAGTCAGACTTAAATCTTTCACTAGTAGATGGAAGCCTCTTAGGAATGAAATTTACAATGCCAAGATTTCTCTGTATGCATATATCCCTCACTAGGCTGTCCTAACTGGAAGCTGCCGTAGTTCATTTTATTTGGCGGAGCTTTCTGGTGAATTATTTTCTTTCTCAGTAATTTCTCCCGTTTAGGAACCCTCCTGAGAAATCTTTACTGTATTAGCTCCAGCTTTGCTGCATCTTTATCTTTAAATAGCTCTTTTAAATTTGCTTAGGCAAATCTGGGGTTTCGTCTGTCTTCAGCGGCATTAAAATAGTATCTGAAGGGAGTGTTACCTGGGTAAGAAGACACACCACTAGACGATACTATAAATGAGAGACAGATGGATTGCTGCTCAGAGACAACAAGATTATGGATAGAAACCTGTTTACCTTTTGCAATACAGCCGCTGAGCTGAACAAGTCATCAGAACAGAACGGAGCTGAATAATGCATGTCTCTAACAGCCTCTAATTCTTCGGGCTGGAGGAGAGTTTCTTACACCAAAACTCCTCTTGCAGAGTTGTCTGTCCAGGCTTGAATGCTGGAAAGCACCTTTGGTGTGAGTTTTCTTTGACATGTTTGCTTTTATGTGTTACTGGCTAGCTAATAGATGGACCCTTGTCTTTTTGCAAAGGCTGCCCTTTCCTGAAGTTGTCTGGGCTCTGCCTGGAGTAGATTCTCTCTCCCTGGACTGTCAGAGTGGTTCTTCTCTGCAGTCCTTGTGTGCCCCAGGAAGGAGGAGCCAGGACAACCCACAGACCACAAAGAGGAAGTTGATTTGCAGGAAATTTGGTACCAAGACCTGACACTGCTGCTCAGTTGCACTGGGCCACCACAGGACAAAAATCAGCACAAGCAACCACTTGCAGGGTTGCTGTGGTGTAGATGTTTGAGCTTTAGGCCATTCTGGACTGAATGTTCATGCATAGTTTTTGATTTCTACAGGTGAGGAAAATGGAAGGTTGCAGTGGTACAGGCTCTTTTGGGGATGGGATTTTGCCAGTTGTGCACTGAGTGATCATCTTTGAGTCCTGTGTTTTTGTCATGTGGGTGGAAGAGGGAGCAAATTGTGTGTCATTTGCAGGATTTTCTGTACTTGACCCTTGGAAAGCAGCAGTGAAATCAGATATTCAAACCAGCCTGCAGATACCTGTGCTTCTGCTGGGTGAAGGATCAGGACAGACTCCAGATTCCTCATTGCTTGTGTCCATCTTTTCAGCAGGTGGGTCCTTATGGTGAGAAGGAGCACCATGGCATGTAAATCTCTCCCAGATTTCCGTCTGTTCTTGTACATAACTGAGGGGCAGGTAAGTGGGAAGGGAATCTGTCACTTAAGAATCAAACAGAATGGTGAAAAACACCATCTTTAAACGTGGGGATGAGGGGTGGATTAAGTTTGTGGATCCTGGACCACAGGGGTGAGAATATGCACAAAGCTTGGACTTTCCATGCTGTGTAACTCATTTTGACATGATTAGTGTTAATCAGAGAAAGACAAATGATTGCACAGAATTATTAAGCTGTCTTCCCTCTGTGCTGCCCATGCATGGCTCCACGGGGTATGGCCTCCAGGGACTTGTTTTCAGAAATAAACCCTGTGAGGAAATACATCTGTGTGGAAACACATCTCGGATCTCAAAGTGATGGTGCCAGTGATGAGCCTGCACGTCACTCTTGACACTATTCCCAACTAATACTCACATTTTCTTTGGGGTGAACAAGTTCCTCTGGTGTTATAAGAGGGAACATCCTGAGAAATTCTCACCTGTGCACAAACTGAGCCACAGCTCAAAATGAATGCACTGTGGGACACTGAGCAAGTGCTCTCTGAGAGGAGAAAGAGCTCAAAAAGTGGCATATGGCTATTTTTAGTCTCCTTTTTCTTCATCTGGCCAAACAGTTCAGACAAACCAATTTTCCTAGTTGTAGTAGAGCAAATTCTTCTTAGTGTTCAGTGCATTGATACACCTTGGGACTGAAACCCTTCCCAGCAAGTAGAATCCCTAAATGTTTTGATGGCTTAAATGAAATGCCAGCCTTCTACTGGGGTCTCAGAAGAGCTATAAATCCAAAGCCTATGTGTTCTTTGCCACAGGTATAGGCCCCGACCCCAACATTCCATAGCTGGGAGCATTTGTAGATAAAAATGGACTCTAGAAAGTTGCCTAAGACGTTGTTCTCGTGATGCAATGACAAAATAAACTGATGCTAACTCTTCCAGGCAAGGAAGAAAGCAGCAGCTGGGAGCAATGGGATGGACTAACAAAATAATTCTCCTTTTAACGAGGTATTCTTCAAAGTCCTCTGGGGTAGTGTGGACCCAGGGTCCCAGCCAGGGCTGTGACTCCACCATTGGGGCTGAGCTGTGCCTGAGCACCCCCTGTCAGCTGTGGGATCACCCAGGGATGGGTTTTTTGGAGAGCACACCTCCAGCTGACACCAGTGAGGTCTTTCTCTGGAAGCGGCAGCTATCAAAGTGCCGTTTATGAGCAAGATCCACAAACTAATTAGTCACCAGGCCCATTAATCAGGAAGACTGGAAATAATTCAGCAGAATTCATGCTGTCAGCAAGGATGAGAAGAGCCCTCTCTGTGACAGCTTACCTTGCATTTTGATCATTAGGCGATTCGGAGTTTAGTCCATCCGTCTTGTTTATCTGCCCTCAGGGGAAAATAATCCCTGCATCCCAGCAATCTCAACAAGCCTGAAATTCAAACATATTTTCAGTTCTGTCAGTAAAATATCAAATGGGCGCATTTGGATGAGTATTGACACACAGCAGTGCCGATGCCTTTCTTTTTTTTTGTGTGTGTTTTCCAAATGTATTGCCAACAAATCCCTCCTTTCCCTGCTGCTCTCTGCACGCAGGAGCTCAACACCACGTGAGGGAAAGGGAAGGTTGGGGTGCGTGGATGGGTCATTAAAAAACAGCTAAACTGAAACTCTCTGACTATTCCTAGCAGCCTTCCCAAAGGCATTCCCCAGTGTAACCCCACCTTCTTGGTGTCTTGGGTGAGATTTATATGCAAGTGCCTGGGCAAGAGACGTGTCTTAAAATAATCAAGCCAGTGTTTCTTTTGGCTTTCTTTGCCCCTTTCCCCCACACCAGAAATCCACGCAGAGCCTGTGCAGTGAAATGCTTCTCTAGCAGATGCACACCACGCTGTTGGTCTGAAGCGGCTTGGTCACTCTGGAAAGCACACACTAACAAGGCAGTAACAGATGGTTTCCAGTCTTGGTATGGAGCTGTTGTGGCTACTGTTTTTTCATTAAGCATTAATTGCTGGAGGTGGAAATCATGCTTCTGAGTGTGCCAAGGAGACGGGTCTTGCTGTGTAACTCAGATGCAGGGAGTGGAGCAGAGGAGGGAGAAGCCTGTCTGGAAAGCTGGGATGCCATGGATTTCTGCCCTCCACCAGAAGGACTGCCTGTCATCTCCACTCTGCGAGCCACTGTCTGCGATCCAAAGGAATTTCCATGCAGACCAAGGAAGGCTCACTGGGAATGGGAGCAATCTGGGGGGTAAAGTGACTTCTCTTTCAGAAGAAGGTCTGCCTAAAGAGAATTGTTGGCCTGCTTGAGGTGAAATGAACATGCAATTCAAACTGAGGCAAGATGAGGTAATGGGAGTGTGGGCCAGGCCAGGAGTATGTTCAGTTGTGTTTATATGTATATAGATATATATGTTTTGTATATAGTCTGTGTTTTGTATTTTTTATGTTTCTAGGCAAAGCATTGGATCCTGATGTTGTGGACACCGAGTTCCTATTGTCCAGTGGGACTTTTACATATAAATATTGTTTTACATGCTCTTTTCCACCGCTCATAATATGTGCTCTTTTTCCATAGTACTAAATCCCCAAAAATTCTCTCTGGACTTATCAAAGAAATCTACTATATCAAAATATTAAAAGAAGCACCATCTCCTGTGAAGGAAGGAGACCATACCGTTAACCCAGTACCCCAGCCACCATTTAATGTAATTTCTGTTTCTCCTCTTTTTTTTCTATGACACCCTTTTCGCTTCCTATGCTTTCCACATTCTGTCTCCTGTTCAATCTTTGTTGTCACAGAGATGTTATTTCCTAGCCTGCTTCTCCTGGCATAATTTAACCTGGTTCTTCATTGTGGGAGGTGCAGCCTGGGAGTGACATCTCTTTGTTGCATAGGCACATCAAACATGGAGTTTCGTGGCTGTGATGCTGCTCTAACTTTATTATAGCTCTGGGTTGTGCTTTGGGCCTCTTCTACCTAAAAACCAACAGCTTGTGCACAATCTTCTTCACCTGTGACCTTGATTTTTCATATAAAGACATCTGATTCCACGCAGTGCATATAAACATAGTCAGTGTGGTATCTCTAATAAGGTCCAGGTCACTTGTAAAAGTGTGGAGATTGCAAAACCTTTGTTATCCTGGCTGTATGTTCCTGTTTCTCCTGTTACATCCTGCCTTCATCCTGCCTGCACCATATTTTGGGGAACTCACCGTAACATCATTACATTTTTCATCTGTCTTGAAGCCTTGATAGGTTCATCCAGTTTCATTCTGAGGCTGGTGGAGGAAGAACAAATCAAAAACGTCTGACAAATATCAAAATGTCCTCATGTTGTCAGAATGAAATGTATCGGTGCTTCAAAAGGAAGAATAAAAATTTTATGTTTTGACTTTTTAATTTAATATTATGTATTATAATGCAAAATAAAAAACTAGGTCAAAATTGATTTCATACTAGCACAAGCTAGTGCAGTTTTACCTGTAGGCTGTAATTTTTTTTTCAAAGTGAAAGGTTTCATATATGTGTAAGAAGATATTGTTCTCTCTTTTTGTGATTCTTCTTATCAGTCTCATTGTGCCTTTGTGTGATCCTTCTTTGTGCTGCATCTTACAATATGTTAGTGTTTATTCCTTGTAATGCACAGACTCTGGTAATTAGAAGTTTCCAAAGTATACTTCATTTTTGGTATAATTTCTTCTACCTTTTTTAAAAACCTCCCTAGAAACCACAGAGCAGGTAAAACTTGGAAGATTCCCACGTTTTGAAGCTTTAAGCCCTGCTGTTTGATTGGTTTGGGGCTGTCAGAGTGCACACTGTCCAAACCAACGTGGTGACTGAGCTTTCCTGATGATATTGTAAATATGCATCAGTTCCCAGAGGTGCATATCTCAGACCTCTTCGCTGATGAATAAGAAAATCCTGCTGCTGCTTCTGCTACAGTAAATTAGCAGGAGGAGGAAATGTAGTGAGGCAAAAAGAAGAGGAGAGAATGACCTGTGAGACATGATGGTAGGCAAGAAGGAGAGATATAAGCAGTAAATAGGAACTATTGGTTTTAATAAAAAAACCCCTCCTTTTAATGCTACTTAGAGCTACCTCTTACATTTAGCATCAATCATAGAAGAGGGTTTCTAATTTTTTTTTTTTTAATTTCACTACTAGTTTAAGGTAACTCAGAGTGTTGTTTTTATTCCATGAGCAGCCAGCCCTTCCAGCTCAGTGCGAGATTCAGCTGTTAGTGCACATTTAACCACCCATCTCCAATTATCCACTTCTGCTTCCTCACTCAGCGTGCTGAAGGCACACAACGGTGGCTAATGCACCTTCTCTCGTGGGTAATTCTGTGACCTTTCATCTCTCCCTCTTGCAGCAATGGTCATCTGCCCACCAGAGGTGTGAAGTGTGCACTGAAGTCAGTGGAAGAAGACTGATACACCCAGATCTGACACTGGGTGCACTTCAGTGCCTCACTTACAGCCTCTCTGTGCCCCAGTCCCCCCACCTGTTCAAAGTTTCCTTTGTCTCCTTATCCTGCACACTATTATTTTTCAAGGCCTGCCTTTAAGGGCTGTGACCTTCATGGAGCTCTAAAATATTATAGCATAAATAAGATGAGATGAGAAATCTGGGTGGTTTAACACAAGAAAACAAGTTTCCCCCTGTGTCTGCACATTTCCCAAAGAAAAGAGAGGCATCTATTTGATCTGCAGCTGAAGATTTCTTATTGGGTTTGGAATGTGAAGATTTTTGTTGTGTTATGAAAATCTATTAAGATGACCAAATGACAAGCATATTCTGCTGATGTGTATTAGCTGGTTCAAAATCTGTTCTGGCTTTCCAGGCTAAAAGGTGATGACCTTTATCTTACCCATGGAAATTTTTAGAGCAATCCCCATACTTGCTGCAGAACATACCAAACATTATTTAAAGCTGCTGAGGAGATGAACAGTGTACTGGGACCATATTGCTCTCCTATCATCTGGCATAATGGTTTTCTTTTTGCCATTTAAGATTAAAACACATATGGAACTTGCTTTAATTTGTCACTTTTATTTTCTGAGTTGCTGAGTTCCAGCTTCAGCTGGGATGTCACATTAATTCTGTTTAAATCTTGGGGAGCAAGCAGGTTGATTGGAGTTAACTGTATACTGTATAATGATTCTGAGCTTAAGCAGCGTTATCTCCAGCAAATGTCTTTGCTACAATAGTCATCTGTGTGAAGCCCTGGAGCAATTCTTGGCTTTTTCACTCATATCACTTCACTATCAAAGCTGAAATGATTAATATTCACAGGAAAAAAAAATAGATTTTCTCACAGCAAATCTTCCTTTCTATTTCTGTTTGGTGAGAACCAAGCCTTCTGCATACATTATACAGATCAGCTAGAACCAGTCTGAGGAGGGAGGATGTATATCTATGAAAGGGATACAAATACATTACTGTGATTATCAGAAAGGAATGGTAAACATGTCCATATTCCTACCATTCCTACCTTTTTTACCCAGCTTTTTGTCCTGCTTCTCCTGTTAGCTGTGGTGGTATAAAATCAACAATGGTGCCCTTGAACAGGCTGGATTTCTGTGGTGTGGAAAAAATTGAATTTCCCCCCTTTTTCACTGTGAGAGGAGCAGCTCCACATGGAGAACAGCCACCAGGCAGCAACTCCACATCACAGCACCCTGGGAATGGCCATGTGGGCCAGGCATAGGCAGAACCAGTCAAGTCCTGTAAGGACCATGGTGTCCAAGAGCAGATGCTGGCTGAATTGCTTCCCTCAGCCCCCTAGCCCTGAAAGTGCTCAGGACTTCTAAATTAAAACCAGTTTCCATCAAAATCAAGGTGTCCATCCAGGAGCCTGAGATGCCTGTTAATTAAAACCAGGAACAAAGCAGCCAGAACTTGGCTCAGGTGCATGAACTGGTTTCCAAAAGCTGGATTTAAAGGAGAGGCTTAGAGTGGTTTCAGATCTTGTTGAAGTCAGCACTGAACTTTGCACTGGTGAGGTGGACCTCACCTGACATCCCAGAAGTCAGTGATTCACAGGAGGAGAGTGTTCCTTTGAACCTTCTATTGTGAAAATGGTGAGTGCTCATGCATTTAATCAGGGCACACTTCACCCTGCAAAAGCAAGCAGCCTCTTTCCTTTAGAAAACCTTTTGTTGTCCAACCATGTCAGCCTAAGGTCTATATCTAAAAAGTATTATATGTAGGTATAAATATGCATTGATTTATCTATAAATCTCTCTCCCTCTACGGATATTTTTGTGTATTTCCTCTTCAGGAGGGGAAACCCCTTTGTTTCCTTGTAGGAACATCAGAGGAGACCTCCTGCTATGGCTTCCCATCGAATAAGTGTTTGGATTTGGATGAGGACAGCCTCCAAGCACTTTTGAGTCAAACACTGCTGTGCTCTGTGCCTCTCCATCCACACCTTCAGCTTGGGATGTGCTCCTAACCAATTTAACAAGAAGCAATCACTTTTACTGTTGCTAGCAATTTTTTTTTTTTATGTTTTTTGTAGCAACACTATAAAGAGAACCCAGCATGAATTTGACCCTGCCGTCGGCAAGCCAGCAAATAACCCGAGCAGATAATGCAGACAAACACAAATCAATAAAAGCTGTGATGAATAAAAAAGAGCGTTCTGTGTGGGGTGGAACGTGTTTGCCAGAGAGATCTAGAAAGACAATGGCCAAGGATGCCTTCCAAGACTTCACCATGCCTGGTGGAGAAGGCTGGCTGAGCACTGGGATGTGTCACTCCTACGGGTAAAATAGAAGAGGGAAACACTGCTTTGCACCTCATTGGGAATTTCATGTCCTGCTCAGATCACTCTCTTTGGGGCTGTGCAGTGCCAGTGCCTCTGGAGGAGGCACAGCACGGGAGAATCAAATGCAGGAGCAGCTCTTTCAGGAGGAGTCTGTGCAGAGAGCAGTGCCAGGCAGAGTGGGCTGTGTCCTGCTGACCCCCTGAGCCAAGGAGGCTGCACTTTGGTGCTTTGTGCTGGAAAGCCTCTGCTGACCCTGGTGGGGCTGCACACATGAGCCCAGAGCGAGCTGGCACCTTGTAAAGGTCCCCAGACCACCCAGCGTTGTGCAGAAAGATAATTTCCAAGATGCTTGGAGACGTGAGTATGGGACTGGGAGTTGTGTTGAAATGACTGCAAATGGGTGTCTGGCCTTTCCCTGTGTTTTGTGCCTCCTGAGAGACGGTCAGGAGATGAAAATGCTAAGGAGCTGATTCCCATCTTCACCGAGGAGCTTCTCTTTTGGCTTTGGCAGCATAATTGCTGTTTATTTGCTCCCTGAGGACTTTTTTTTAAATTTTAAAAGGTGGAGGAAAAGTATAATTTTATGTCCAGAATTGTTTGCGTGTGTACCTTTTCTTTTGGTGTTTGTTCTGTGCCATAAAAGCATAGGGAGTCTAATGGAGTTTTCAAGGAAGTAATCACCCGGTGTGCATCCTTAGAGCTTAAAGCTTTTATTGATGTTTATACACGTAGTTAAAGAAAATGCAGTGGCAAAGTATTAATCTATTCTAGTTTTTGCATCAATACAAACCAGCGGTTAATTCTTTGAAAAACTTCATAACCATTATTTCTTAACCCAGCAATTGTGAAGGGGGAGAAAAATAGGAGGGGAAAGTTGTACTGATGTAGCTAGGGCTGTTGTTTAATCATTCATCTCTCTTGCTATAATGGTGCTTGATCAAGACATTTTATTTTCATTCATTATAATGACATTTCACTCCCCCTCGTTTTAACTTAACCATTCAATTTTTTTTTTAAGTCCAGGGAGTAGCAGCTGTGCTCCCGGCGTATTTCCTGCGCAGAAATAAAATCTACCAGGCTGGTATGATTACAAACTGTGACCCCATTTTGTCAGTGGGGCTGGCTGCTTCTCTTCTTTCTTCCTTCTCATATTCCTCTCCCCCTAACTGAGGCCTCCATGCTCTCCCAACCTCTCTGTGGCTGCCTCTTCCCGTAAAACACCCGTCCACCCTTAATGCATTCGCTCTCGTTGAAGTATATCCAGAAATATCTTCCAGATGCTGTCATAGATGTCCATTTCATTATTTCTGGTGAAGGGATTTCACTTAAGCATAGCTCCACCAAGAAAAGCAGGAGTCTCTGCCTGGCCTACATCTGCTCATCTAGTTCATCCCTACAATCATCTTGGCCAGCAGCGTGGCTCACAAAAATCCAACTTTTTTCTGTGTTCATGACAAACTCTTGGAAGTGAGTGGATGTGTTCCCGGACACCCAAACTTGACAGTTCTTAGCAAAGTTAGTTTCTAAAAGTGGAACAGCCATTCCAATGAAGTGTCTCAAAGGAGTGGCTGAACCTGTTCCTCATGTCAGAGCACTCGAGGTTCCCAAGAGGTGGCTGTTTCCTCATGCAGGAGGCCTCAATGGGGGTGTGAGAGTGGTAGGAGAGAGTCTTCAGTTCACAAAGAACAAAAAATTCATAGCTGTCTGGTTGAAAAATGTATTGGGAATCATCGAATCATAGGATGTCAGGTTGGAAAGAGACCTCAAGAATCTTCTGACCCAACCTTTCCTGGCAAAAGCAGGTTCCAGACAAGATGGCACTGCACCCTGTCCAGCTGAGTCTTAAAAGTGTGCAGTGTTGGGAAACCCACTATTTCCCTGGAGAGATGATTCCAACGGCCAATTGTTCTCATTGTGAAAAAGACTCCTCTTGTGTCTAATTGGAATCTCCCCAGGAGCAAATTGTATCCATCACCCATTATCTGTGTGATTCTTGGGAAAAGGGAGTCTCCATCTTCTCTGCAGCCACCCTTTAAGGACTAGAATATGGTGATAAGGTGTCCCCTAAGCATCCATTCCTCAAGGCTGAATAAACCCAGTCCTCTGAGCTTCTCCTCACCTGGCAGCTTCCCAGCTCTTTGATCATCCCTGTGGCCCTTCTTTGGACCCTCTCCATCTGGCCCATGGGGATTTTTCTGTGTAGCAGTGACCAAAACTGAACAGAGTATTCCAGGTGTGGCCTGAGATGGGCTGATTCGAGTGGGATCATGACTTTGTTGTCTCTGCTTGTTGATGCAGCCCAGCATCCTGTTGGCTTTTTGTGCTGCAGCAGCTCACTCCTCATTCACATGGAGCTTGTTGTCCCCCAGGACCCTGAGATCCCTTTCCCTTTCCAGAGCTGTTCCCAGCCAGGTTTATGTTCCTGTTATGTTTTTATTCCTGGGTTATGTTTTCCCAGGTGCAAGACCTTACACTTCTCCTTGTTGAACTTCATAAGCTTCTTGCTAACCCTCTCTTCCAGACCTCTCCAAGGTCTTCCTGCAGGGTGCTTTGATCCCATCTTCCAGGTCACTTATGAAGACATTAAACTCTGGTGTATAACTTTATTTCTCTGTTCACTTAACTCTCACTGTGTTCATTGTGTCAAAATCTTTCACTCCTTGTCATCACTGTGGTCTAAAGATCAGGACACCAGAGGATGTGAGCCCCAAGAGAGGGAAGATGGAGAAATATGCCAGCTTGGTCTTGTAGATCAATACCCAGAGAAAATGGAAGGTCTGCCAGGTGAGTGACAGGCAGACACATTAGGTCATAGGGAGATGAAGAGAAAGGGCTGTGAGCTGAGGGTGGAGAGCTGTGTCAGGTGATGGCCAGGAGATCCTCCTTGTACTGAAACATGTCTCTGGTCACAGAGCACAGAGGGGAAAACACCCAACTGCAGCGCAAGCTGGGACCAGTCAAGGTGTGGGGAAGGCCTGAGGCTGTACAAGGTGGGCTGGGGCAGCCCAGCACGTGAGGAGAGAGGCCTGAAGAGAGGCCTGAAGGGGCCCTTTGTCATGGGGACATGGAGTGAAGAGAGGAGGAAGTGCCTGGTGAACAGCCCCACTCAAAGCACCGGTGGTGGTGGATTCGCCACAGAGGGCCAAAGAGGATGCCATGGGCAGGGGAGGCCTTAAACTGCAGCAATTGTTCTAATATCACCCAATTCCACTTTTCTTCTCAATTTGGTGTTCCATGCTGCCTTGGTTTGGCACCTCTGTCTCCAGTGGCCAATATGGGCTCAATCCCATAAAACCCTGGTCTTAAGCTAAATCCATATGAACACCTCTTGACCTAGATGCTCCAAAACTACTTGAAGATTCCTCCTTCCACTGGTGATTTGTCATTCTCTCTGATTAATGGATGTTTTCCTATCCTTCTGCACTCCAAGGAGTTTTGCACTTCCCTGGGGCATGTCTACTTTTAATAGAAAATTACACCTGTAGATAGTCAAGATCTCTGATTCTGGTTTGGAGTGTGGTGGAACATGTAGTCTCAGTGGGATTGTGTGGTCTGGAGTACATTATGGCTGTGTTGTCTGATAGCTCTGTAGTGGTTTTGTGTTGCTTCATTTTTGTTTACACTCATTCTCCTCTTATACCACAAGAAAAGGTGTCTGGAAGGTCCTATTTTAGTTTTTCTACACCATTAATTATTGTATACACATATACATGCATATACAACTATGAACACAACTTTATTGTGTCTGCTCTGAGCTGAGTCATTTCTGTGGCTCTCTCCTTTGCTTTCCAGCCTCCTCTCATCACCACCTGGTCCTCTGTGCTTGCTGACAGTCCCTTTTTTGTTCTGGTGTCTTGAGAAGGGTGTCTGGAATGGGACACAGGTCTGGCCCTGGATCCATGGTTTATTTCCCTCCAGTACTGGCTAGAACCCCTGTTTGGGTCTGCAGGATTTACTGCCTCTGGCAGGGAATGAATGTGTCTGTTACATCTTCCCTGAAGTAACATTTACAGACCTGCTGGTGTTTTTGGCAGGTGAGGAAGGACCCAGAGGACCCAGCAGAGCAGTGGTGCCTGCTGTGAGCTCCCAGTAAGGGTCTGGCTGCCGGGGCAGCATCACTGGGTGTCCTAAGGACAGCGGCGGCTCCGCTCTCCCTGTGAGGTGGAAGCGGTGCTGATCTGTGGAAAGCAAAACACAGGAAGATGTCAGTGAGTCTTTCAGTGCCACATGTTCTTCACAGGCTGGAGACTGCTGGAGGCAGTTCAGTGTAGCTGGGGTTGAACTGTCCTTTTAAAATCAGTCTTCAGTGCGCCTCGCTCTCCTCATAGGCTGTGGCATCCTCTGCTGAAAGCCCCCGAGGGTCTGCTGAGCTTGATGGACAATTCCTTTTCTTTCTTCCCCTTTGTGCTCTCTCACAAAGAGAAACTGCTTCTCTTCCAGGGAGAGGAGGGAGGGAGGCAGGGAGGGAAGAAAGGAGGGAGGGACAGAGAGGAGGATTTTCTTCTTGGCCTGGGATGTCTGCACTTCCACACTTCCAGCCCTGTCCTACGGCCAGGCTGGATCGCTGTTGGTATGGCAACGCTTCCCTGCACCAACCAAACCGTGACAGGTGAGGGAAAATAATTATTCATCTCCATTTAGCTGATGGTATACAGAGTCCCAGACATTAAGATTCCTTAAAGGAATTTATGATATGGATGTGTCCTGGTGGTGTTTTGTTTAAGGTATCCACAATAGCTGGATCCCCCAGGAGTCAAGGTACAACCAGCACTGATCTGAATCCTTAAGTGGCTTTGACAAATGTGTCTCAGAAAAAATAAACCTGGGGTTTGAGGAACCATTTGACATTGTTCTTCCTCTGCAGCCATTAAAGGACTGTCCCTGGTGAGCTGATCAAGGTCACAGAGGTTGCCAGGGCAGAGGTGGGACTGAGCCACATCTCTGGAATTTGAGTTGACTGTCTTCTGATGCTTTCCTCTCTGGTGCTTGCTTTACAAGTGAAACAAAATAAAATGTCTTAGCCTGAGCTTCTCTGTGCTTGGGTGGACAGTTTGGATCTTCTGAAATACCAACAGCAATTGGGAAAAATAAAAAAACCTGTACATGACTGAAAATTGACTAAATTTGCAAAGCCATCTATGGAAAAACAGAAGCCAATGGAGGACACCATGCCTGTCCTGAATGTTGTCGATCTCCATGCCCAGTGGTTTAAGTACGTTTGTGCTCTTTGAAAAAGGATTTCATATGCAGGAGCCTGTTGCCTTGACCTGAACTTAGCAAAGGGGCATCTTGAGGCATTGTCACATCTTGGGAATGTGGCCTAGCTTTGCATCATTTATGGAGTATGCATTATTCTGGGCTAATGTGGACGTAAGCCTTTGATCTCATGCCATTGCACCAAGCGAAATAGATGTAACTGTTGAATTCCTTCCTCTTTTATCATTCCTCAGTCAATAATACTACAGCTTACCATTCCTCCATCCCCCTCCTCCTTTGTGCAGCTTCTGGGACTGTGTTGCTTTCCTCCTGGTTTTCAATCCTGCTGCATTCCTCACGCTTTCAGGACAGGTTTTACACAGGAAAAAGGAAAATACATTTCATAATGCAAACATGCCCTGCTCAGCACTTTCTGTTATCTTATTTATACACTGCAGTACAGCTTTCTATGACCCAGTGATTATCATTTCCCAGAGCTATCATCACTTTAAAGCTACCTCTGAATTGTGCTCCAGCAGATGGTACAACTCTGTGAGCACTGTGAGAGCCTGGAAGGGTGGGGAAGGGGCAAGTTGTGCTTACACACAAACCAGGCTGCTGCCCCAAAAGCCAAGAAACCTTTAACTTGCCTTGTTTCTCACAGTGTTCAACTTCAGCCTGTATTGTTGAGTACTGTCAGGCTGTTAACCACCAGGGAAATCAAGGTGGTTGTTTTTCTTGGTTTTGGGCCTGTCTACTCGCTGACTTTTTTTTTTTTTTTTAAATTTTTTTTTCCCCCTGCATAACAACTGAGCTGATTAATTCCGAGATAGAATACCAAATAAGTAAGAGTCATTCATTATATGCAGTATTCTAATAGATTTCAATGTGATCTAAACTTGGATTGAATGCTAACCCATTGATTGCTATTCAGTTGTTTAAGCAGCTGTGCTACTAAGCTGAGCAATTGCACTGTGTCATCCTTCTCTTTCTTCCTTCGATTTCTACCTCCCTTTCTCCACTCTTGAAATGGCTAACCCCTTGTCTATACATTTTCCTTCAGTGGATTGTGTCCTTTGTGACTGACTACCAAGTATACAATGGGAATGGTAGACAGCTAAAGTCGTGCAAGATACGTTATCCTCACGTAATTGGGTGAGATTCCCATGGGCATTTCACCAGGCAGAGGAGGTTGTTATCATTCTTGTTGAGATGGTAATAAAGAGGTGTGATTTACTGCTTCGGTTGTTTCAAAGGTGTCATTTGAACCTGGGGAAGTGTGGTGCTGTTGAACAGACCTGGACAAAGCCTGACAAAGCAGGGGGTGCACGTCTGCGTTTGTAGGCAGGGGTGTTAAAAAAAAATTAAAAAAAAAAAGGCTTGATTATTTTCATAATCCTGCACTTTCTCCTCGGCTCAAAGTGAAGTTGTGGATGCTCACCCACCGTGAAAATTGAGTCTCTCTGGAGTCTTGATTCAGCAGTGTACACAAGTATGTGTACACATATGCATATGTATAGGCACTTGCTAATTGAATGTGTGTACGCATTTTTATATGTTAACATAAACATTTAAGATCTTTTGTGGATATCTAAGTGCTTTTTTCTTCAGTTGTGAGTTAGCTATGTTTGCATTCGAAGCTAAATAGGTATTAAATATATCTTGTGGAAAATGTGGCTACTTTAGATATCTAATCCTTGGTTAGACATCTATTTTTAGGCTACTGGGTTTACCCTTGATGATAGTCTATCCTGAATCTGATCTTGTGGAAAACATTGGGAAAAGTCCTCATTCTTTCACTTGTTGCTGGTTATACCTGAAGTCTTTTCACAATTCTATGGATTCCCCTCCTTCAATGCAACACTTAGGTAGGGTTATTACATATGGTTGCCTGGAGCTGGGAACTAGATCAGCTGCAATAATGTGAGAGGAATCCTCATTAAAAAAAAAAAAA
>VZRZ01007764.1:372125-411507 GCA_013398175.1 Climacteris rufus
AAAAAAAAAAAAAAAAAGATTTATTAGCAGGCCTTTTATTGTGCTTTGCATAAGATTATATTGAGTTTGTTATGAATTCTGCTGGCACTTCTGCAAAGAGTTGAAGCAGGGCTGCATTGTGGTGGTGGAAAAAAAAAAGAAGAATCAGATCTCTTTCATATCCACTGCTTGGATGCCAGAAGTGGTTAGTGCCAATGGCCATTCTTGCTTTAACATGTTATGGATAGGAAATAGCTGCAGGGAGAATTAGAGAGTGGGAAAATAGTCAGCTGGCTTATGGGTTAACTGTGAGATTCCTGGTAGCAGAGAATTTCTTTCTTCATTCTATATTGGAGCCCATGGATGATAAAGCTGAAGTTCTACATCATAAATTCCCATTTGGACGTTCAGTTTTGAGAACCTACATCCAGCATCCTTATCATTTTGAAGTTAGAGTCACAATCAGTAATGAAATCTGCTTGCTTTTCACACACTGAAATTAGCTTTGATTCTTTGCCTGAAACATATGTTTAAAAGGCAACATGCACATACTGTGCACTGACCCTATCAAAGCAATAAATACCATTGAAGTCATTTTCCAAAGCTGCCTACAGCATTAGTTTATTTTTAATATGGTCCCTCTGAAAGAGTGGTGTAGGAAATGCCTATGGGAGCTATTTGAATTGTCTGTCTGAGGTGAAGTCCCTACCTTGCCCTGCTGAAGAAGAAAGTAAGAGTGGATACTAATTTCCCTTTGTTGTTGCAAAAGATGATGTTTAATTCATTGGATTTAGAGCCTTTCTAAGGAAAATGGTGTTCTGTTTGGGTGAGAAAAATGCTTCTTTGATACTTAGCGTGATTTGAAGCAAGGGATGAGGGAGAAAGATATTGCTGTAACTGATAATGGGATTTAGTCTATGACAGCTTTCCTGTTCTTTATGATAGCTGTTTTAGTCTTTTTTGCTTTGTGTTATTTCTCCTGCATTGTTGCCTGGACCTTCCTCCCAGCTCCAGAGGTTTCCTGTGTGGAAAAAAGAGGATATGGGCATGCACCACATCACCACTTCCAAAGTGACCCCACTTTCCCAGGGCTGTGCTCCCTAATGCAGGTGAGGACCCACAGTGTTTGGAGATCTGGGGCTTGTTTGGAGGCAGAGGCAGAGAGTGGGTCAGACCACGGGGCTGGTTTCACCCTCTGGTGCCACCCTTCTTCTCACTGTAGCACCTCGGAATGACCAGCCCTTCCCTACATTTTGCTGTGCCAGGGCCATGGCAGGCTCAGACAAAGCAAGGACCTGAGTGCAGGAATTTTCTCTCCCTTGAATTTCAAATGACATAAGCGTGGTTTAGATTCTACAAACCTGAAAGATTGGTCCACTGGCAAAGGGAACACATTTCTTGTCACTCATGGTCACAATTAGAATGACAAGGCCAGACTCCTCCATCACTGCTCTTTAACACTGTCAGCACCAGCTTTGCCAGAATTATCCTGTCTGAAGCATGAATGGGCCTATTCATTTTCTCACTTTGACCTAGGAATCTAGGAAGTACTTAATGGCATATAGGCTGCTTTCTCCTGTAACGAAATTACTAAGTTAAAGACTGGGCTAAAAAATGTGCTCTCCTAGCCATGGAAGGCTAATTTTATGTTTGTTTGGGCATATTTGTAGAGTAGCTGTGTTATGCACCATGCTTCTAAACACTGTTTCATGCTGCATAATGAGTTTGAAATCTTTCACCTTCCAGGGCTTGTACTTGTGTAGAAAAGAGAGAGAAGCACGCAGGAAAAGTATACAGTTTTAGGAACACACTTTGATTTAATTTCTTGCATTTTATTATGGCCAAGGCAGAAAAAACCACTCAGATCTCATGCCGAAGACGTGTTTTCAGAACGCAGTGGTTTCATTTTAAATGGGTCCCCAGAGAAGATGATCTCAAGCAGGGAAATGCGTGCAGTCTTTCCAATGAGATAAGAATAATCATTGCATTTCTGCCCAGCGTCCCCGCAACGCTGTAAATACTCCATAAATCGCAAGATGGGGATCACATTCAGCTGCTGACAGCAGAAATCTGCCCACTGGTGTGGGGAAGCTGCAGTCTGACACAGGAGCTGGTGGCAGGTTGACCAAGAAACTCTTGTTCTCTTACCCGTGAACCAAGCAGGTGCATGTGGGTGCCAGGGGTCTTGGGGGATGAAGTGAACCTTGTTCTGTTTTCAGGAAACTGTAAAAGTCAGAAAAAACCCACCTGAGGTGCAAACCTGAGGCCAGGCTCTGAGCTCCCACATGGCAGAGCCTTGCCCAGCTGAACCCAATGTGGAGACTGTGAGAGCAGTGAGTTTGTGGGGTTTGCTGTCAGAGTCATTTGGATGTTTCAGGGCAGCAGGGTCTAACTCCTCAGCCTGATTCTGAGGAGGTAATTACAGATTCTGAGGTAATTACAGATAGATCTTGAACCCCCTGCTTATGGGCAGCCTTTTTAGCAGAGCTGATGGCATCAGCCTTACAGAATGACCCGGCCAGCCTGGGGAGAAATGTCATCCTCAGTGTAGAAGTGGCCACAGAGGCTCCTTTCTTTCATTAATCTGTTCTGCAGAGCAGCTACAGGTGTTCCACTGCAAGGCAGGTTTCTGCAGCAAAGGGAGGTTTTGATCTCTCACTGTCCTGTTTGCCTGAGCTGTCCTGCTCCTGAGGTCCACATGAAAGTCTGTGGAAGTTTTGGAAACCACCAGGAGCACCTGAGTCATCAGCCATTCACACAGACCTGGAGGAAGTTCTGGGCATCACTGGGTAACCACAAATCATAACACAGCAGGGCAGAGGGAAGCTCCACACCCCTTTGGAAGGGCTTTCTGAGCCTTCCTGTGAGAACTGCACCAGGCCAGACCTGCTCCTCACACCCAGACTTTGCCTGTTGAGTTTAATTGTGCACCAACAGACATGGAAACAGAATGCCTCTGGAAGTCTCCTATTACTGAGAACAGGAGGATTATTAAAATCCCAGAAAATAATGATTTATTTTGTGGAACTGGATATTTAATTTTAAAAGTTAATTTTTATCAGTAGATTACTGTTTTTAAAGATGTATTTTGAGAACTGCTGTCCATTCAAGGTGAAATTCTCTGTATTTTTTCAATGAAAACTAGTGGAAAACTAAGTTAATTTCCTATCTTTAAAACCAATTCCAGGGTGAAGTAAGGTTTTTTTTTTAAATTAGATTTAAAAATTCAGATTTAAGATAAACTCAATATAAAATATTTTAAAATATTTTAAAATTTAAATTTCAAGGCAAATTTAGAGAGAAAATGGTTTATTGCAAAGCCATAAAAATAAAAATATCTTCTTTTTTGTTAAAAGCAGATTTCTCCTGCTAACTGATTCCTGAGTCCCACATGGATTGGGTAGACAATATGAGTCTTTGTTTTGCTTGTTTTGTTGCAGCTGGATTTATAGGCAGCTTTTCAGAAGGAGAATTTCTTTGTTTTTATGATGGGCTAGAGGGCTTAATACTCTCTTGCAAATGGTTCTGATTGCACAATTTATGATGCTATTTGATTTATTGTTAAGTACAGTAGTAGTTACCAGGTTAATGTTGGTGTTTTCCTTCTTGCTGCACATTTTGCTCTCTGTAGCATCCTTGACCAGAAAGCTGCTGCTTGCTCCAGGACAAGTCCCTTATGGAGTGAGTATTGTGTGTTGGAGTCAACGCCCACAGAATCTGGAAAAGCCCAGGAAATTATCCAGTCTTTCCTTCCCAATTCCTCCTTCCACCACTGCACTGCAGTGCACAAGAGCTTCTGGAGACCCTCTGGGCTGCCTTTAGGCTGTGGAAACTCTGTGGGCAGCCACCATTTGAGGACAGTTCCTGCTGAAGACTGTGACAAAGCCCCATGATTTCTCTCCTGTCTTCTCAAACAGAGCTGCAGCTCTAAAACCACCCTAACCTGGATGCTTATGGAATTAACCTGGATGCTTATGGAAGGCAATCTCTTGCTAGAGCAAAACCTATGCCCTCAGCAGAAGAGGAGAGGAACCATATCCCAACAGAATGAAAAAAAGCCTGAAATCTATCCTAGAAGAAGGAAATGGAGAAAATCCAAAGAAATCATGTCTGTGCTGTCTGGTTTATCCTTTGTCAGTATTAAGAGTGCTATCTTTAGGAAGATACTTTTTGGGATAATAAAGATTGGGCATTTAGCAGCCTGAATAAAATCAGGTTCCTATTCCCACAGATACGTTTTTGTCTAGTGTCTGAGGCTTAGAAAAGGAGTGTTGCAGATTTTACTCACCCATTCATAGCAAGCAACCAAATGCTGGTATTTTTGAAAAAAAAAAAAAAAAAAAAAAAAATAAAGGAAAGAAAAGGAAATAAGGAGAAACAGCAAAATGAATCTCTTGTCAATTTGACCCACCACTGGGGTTTTTTTTTCGTTATTGATATATCTGTAATTTTCATCTGCCCTTTATTCTGCATGTATATTTATATATGAGGTTTTTATTTTTTTTTCCACAAACCTGCAGTGCAGTGGAAAGCTAGATTTAAATATTTTCAGACCGACTGTACCCATCATTTGCATTCCACTGACTCATTCAGAGCAAAGACATCTGAGCAGAAATACAGCAGATAAAAGAGAAACCATTAATCCAGGGAAGATTACTGGCACAGAATCTTTATCCTGTATCCTCCCTGAAATGAGACAAAGATCTTACTATGTACATCCCTCTGGCTTAGCTTCAGAAAGTAAGCAATACAGTAGTGTAGACATGGTACTTTTTAAAGGCACATTACATTGGTCTGAAACTTCAGTCTTCTGGCAGAGCTCACTGCTGCTGAGGTGTTTTTCGGTGGCTGCTTTCTCAGAAGACTCTTCAGCACCCCAAAACTGCTTTCTGGGGAAAGACAGCACATCCCTTATCTGCTCCTAAAAGGACAGCTCGCGTCTGCTGGAGGATGGAGGCTGTTCTGCAGCACATGGGTTACACACGTATTTTACAGGGTCTTGCTTCTGCTGACACCTCATCTTGATGCGAGCTCTAAGTGCTAGTTAGCTTTTAATGAGCCTAATAAGGCTAAAGCTTTCCAGATACCGGTGCTTCAGTTCTGGAAGGGGGGTCGGCTGAGGATGTTGAGCAGGCTTGCCCTTTTCAGGAGACACTCATTCCAGGTGACTGGGCGTATTAGATTTCAGAGTGCGGCAGGCTTTTATCTCCCCTCCCTGCGAATGTGGCAGCCTGCAGTTGCTTTTCCGTTTGCTGGTTGTTTGTCTCTCTCTGTCTCTGTGATATTGATCCTCAGTTAAAAGAGCTGAGAGAGACAGAGCTCGGGAAGCATCCTTTTCTTCTCTGGCAATCGGTGGAAAATCCAGTTGCCATGTGATTACTGCGCTGTCTCAGCTGCTGCTGGTCATTGTCCATCTCCTGCAGGAGCATTTCCATGCCACCACAATAACAAAACCTGCTCTACTCAGTTGGGGCTTCCACCTGAAGCAGCCCAGAGGGTTGGATGATTTTCTGGAGGTAGTTCCATGTGTTTGTGGTCTTATCTTGCTATGGTGTGCATTCAGCTATGAAATAAAATTGCAGGAAATGATTCAGTTTTGAATCATTCTATTTAGACTGGCAGAAGCCAAAAACCCTCCTGTGAGCTACAACAATGTGGACTGCTATTCAGATGGGAAATGTAAATACTTCAGCATGCCTGATCAGTTGGACCAGAAGTGCAAGCAAACTGCTCTGAAATGTGGATTCTCAGATTGTATTCCAGACAGTTTTGATCCTCCAGACCCTCTTGTTCAGGTGAAAAATGTTTTCCTTTTTGTGTCTCCATGTAGGGTGAATGTATATTAAGACCTCTGGAAAATAGCTAAGCACAACAGGAACCAAGACCTGGAGGAAGCTTCTTTCTAAACAATTCAGCATCCTTTTCCAGTTCAGAGCAGAAGAATATTTAAGTACATGGAAAAAGCCTTGCTGTTATGGAAAGTTTAGCTTACCAAGAGTAAACCATGACCTCTTTGTTGTTTTAAACAGACAAAAAGCGAGGTCAGAAGCAAATCTTTTTTCTTCCATAATCCAGAGCCCAAGGTCTACAATGGCTTCGCCCACCAACCCCCCCAATAATGTTCACATTATCCATTAGGGGTGATTTGATTTCAGGTGTCAACCTAGAGATCTGGGTAATGATCTTTTTCAATAGGAACCCCTTATTTATGGAGTAGTGTTTGCCTGTTTTTAACTGCACCTTCTTCTCCTGTAAATATCAATTATCTCTCCTGCTCCTGTTTTAGAGCCTGTCACCTTGCCAAATATTGAAATAGGAAGGTTTATTTATTGCAAAGGATATACAAAGACAAAAAAAAAAAAAAAAAAGTCTTTCAGTGTGCCCTCTTGCTGTTCATTGTTCCTTAGATTTGAAAGGTAAAAGCGTAGTTCTGATAATCCTGGGAGTTCTTCACACTTCCTGCTAGAAATGGCAATTTTCTGCCTCTCTTCTGGGCATTGTCTCAGAGCCTGTGCCTTGCATGCTCCCTTTGAACCAGAGCTGTTCGTTTTGTGTTTTGCCACCTTGGTTTGGGATGTGACCAAGCCACGTTACAGATGAGTGGTGTGAGGAACAGCTTGCAAGAGAACTTCAAGTAGTCTTAGATCAGCTCGTTGTCAGCTGCATTGTGTTACTATGCAGCATGCTCCCTCCTCTTTTGATGTCTTTGCAGATGTTTTAGGCTTTACACAATAAAAAAAAAGAAAGTATTTATACAGACACATTACCTCACCTGAGATGGTGTCATTGTGCTCAACGCTTTACATACAGGAAAAATCGCTTCTCTGTTCCTCCTACAAACTTAGCATCTAAATGATCAAACCAGATAAAGCTTTGGAAGTGAGGGAGAGGTCCAAGGTCACCTCTGCAGGAAAGCAGCAGCACACATCTCCCATCCCGCGGGCAGGTGACAGTCTGTCCTGTCTCTTTCACAACAGCTTCGACAAGAGGACGTTTCACAAATCTGGGAAACAGGCACTGCCCATTTCCATGTTTGCAGAAAGGGTGTCTTCAAGTGAGGAAGCTTGATTACAAAGTCTGCTGAGTTTGCAAGGGAAAGAATGAAATATTGCACTTGCCACAGTCCTGATTTTTGTTCTTCTCTTCCATTATGTAAAGGAAATTCAGTGTGATCTTTGTTCCAGACATTGCAAGCAGTTTTCAAACTGGTGCAAAAGAAGATGCGTGGGATGGGACCAGGACTTTTTCTTTTGTGTGTCTGCGTGTGCACAAGCCTGTGAAATACCTGATTTCTAGAAATCATCACATGCATAAAGTTACATCTATCAGCAAGTGTTCACACATTGCAGGTTTGGGGTTACTGATGACTTGCCACAGAAAAGAAATATTTCAAGGTCCTGCAGAAACCATCCTCTGGAGTTACTTTTATCTCACCAGACATCCCAGAGCAGTTTTGCAAAGCTGTGTTACCCTCTCAACCCCACTGGTGAGGATGGATAAGGCTGAGGAAAGAGCTGCAACTTGGCAGCTTGGAGAGAAAGAGGAGCAAAGATCCTTCCTGCCTCATGGTATAGAGATCACATCAATGCCAGGAGCTGCACTTGAGAATAAATGGAAGAATAACAGATCCCTGCATGTTGCCATGGAGCTCTTCTGTCTGGACTTCAGGCACGCTGTAAAATACGATCCTTCTCTTTGTCCCTGTTATAGGCAGTCCTAGTTAGTCTTGACAGCATTACTGTGCTCAGCAATCAGTGTTATCCCCATAAAGCAACTAGGTTAGTGTCAGCAGAGCCATCTCTAGGGCTTGCATGCCCTCACTCTTTGCTTGCACACTGGTTTCCAGTCCACCAGGCTCTGCTACTTTTCCCACCTTGGTCCTCACAAGCACTCCTGCACCACCACAGAGCTTAACATACAGAGGAAAGCTCTTAAAAAGAAAAAAAAAAAAGGGTGAAAAACTTTGCCTAGGAGATAGCCAAGATTTTTTTTTAAATAATTTGTTGGTTTGCCAATTCTACTTTACCAGGCTTCCCTCTCATGGTGTCTGTAACTTGACATTATGAACTTTCTTGTTAAATCAAGTGCTTCCAGACGTTAGGTGGTGGAGTGGAGGAAGAACCAAACATGTTTTCAAGGAAAATTAATACTGATAAGGTGCTGGCCACTGGCTGTCCTGTTATTGTTAGAATGCACATTCTCTCCCTGGAGTGTAGAGCACCTTTTGATGGAGTGCTTCTTGTGCTGAAAAATGACAAGCATTATGAACACCATGCCACTTCATTGCTAAAATATTTACTAGAGCATGCTTGCTTCCTCCGTTTGAAAGGGTGGTGTATTTATAGGAGCATCCTGTAATGGAGCATCCTGGTCTGAGCAGTATTTTTGAAGAAAAAAGGGTGAAGGGGTGGGGCAGGGCTCCTCTGTTGCCCCCTCTGCCAGCAGGTGTGGGAAGCACTCAGGGGGCTGCAGGAGCTGATTGACTGGAGCAGATTCACTGTGGTATGTGAAGTGTGCGAAGCCCCTGCAGGGGATGGGAAAGGCTCACAGGGCTGAGGAATTTGAGGTCTGGGATCTCTGTGTGAATTTGCTGGGAAGGATCAACTTTGAGTAAAGGGGGGTGTTTAAGTATTTTTTTGTTATTGTTAACATGTCAAATCGCAGGGCTCCATGCCTGTGTAAATACTGCAGGTCAGATCCTCAGCTGATGTGCAGTGGCAGGTTTGTGGCATGCTCTCTGCAGCAGCTGGGAATCCTGGGCTGGTGGGCACGGGAAGATTCCTGCCCTGCTCCATGGCTGTGAGTGTTAGAAACAAGGCCCCGGCCAGGAAGCAAGAACAATTGAAGGTGGAGGTCACTGAAATGACAAGAGCAACTCTTGTAATCCAGTGTTGTCAGCACAAACGCAGCAATTGATTGAAAAGTGTCTGCTAACCAGGCAGCAAAGAGAGCAATTAGAACTGAAATAGCAAGAGGGTCTATTTCAGAGTTTTATGATTCCAGCTTGCACCACCCCACTAATTTTAAGTACTGATGATTTTCCTGTCTGGGCTGGAGTCAGCTGGGGACCAAGAGCAATCTGGGACTGGATGAAACTCAGGATTTCTCAGAGCTTCGGCTGTTAAGAGCGTGTCATAAACACAACCTAAAATTGAAATGTAATCCTCTGATCCACCTGGGGGATTAGCAAGGATCACCACAGGGTGTTACTGGGGACTACTCAAGCTTTACTGGAGATCATGAGGTCTGTTGGACTCACCAGGTCTCCTGCATCAGAGGTGCATGACGGAGTTCTCCCAACTGGAAGTGTGTGTCAGGACTCAAGCTGGACAATGTTTTAGGAGGTTATGATTGATACTGGATGCAACAGACCCTGTTAAGGCCTACCAGAAGTGTGGGGACTCTGGGACAGATTGCTCGTGTTGAAGCTCAGATGCTTGAGCTCTGAATGGGTCAAAGAAAGACTTTTAGATGGTCAGGAAGGCTTTCTTGTTGTCCTGTTCTCCAAAGAATATCATATTGGAGAAGAACAACATAAATGAGTAAACCTGGTGGTCTGGTGGAGTAATAGTGCCTGGGGATTAGCCAGCAGGGTGAGCAGGAACAGGTTTATAAGTGCACCATCTGGGAATGGGAGACCTTGGCAGACAGGGCAAAAGTGACTTATGAACACAGTGATTCTGAGTGGAAGGAACTGGTGTCTAGAGAAGAGAGCTCTTTGCAGGTGGACTTGTGTTTTGTGTGTGTGATAAGACCAGCTGTTTGAGGAGCAGCAAATAGACTCCAGGAATGGGTAAATTCCATGGCTTGGAGCCCCACTGATCACACTGCACAGCACATGGACCGAGTCTGAGTCAGAACTTTCCACAAACTGTTCGGTGAGGAACACTCTGATCCTTTAATAAATATTAGCAGTGCAGCAATAGCAGTGCAGTGCAATGTAGAACAGTCAACGACTTGAGGGGCTGCTTTATCATGCAAGAATGTATAAAAGATTTTTTAGCTTCTTGTGTCATTGCTAAGGCTGGGGTGGTTGCTGCAAGGACCACAGTGTTAACCCCGGATATATTCCAAGCTGAGTAAAAGGAATTTTTAATTTTTAACATGGAGTGTTTTATTTGCAGAATACGTCTGCAGTGCTGAATGCAACATTGGAACTGTGTGTGCCCATGGCTTTGCCAATCTCTGGTGACTTTATGGGGAAGCACAGATGCACAGAACCTCAGACAACGGGATGATGAGCAGAACTACCTCGACCTGTTCTTTTATTACCCCCTCATCCCACCCAGAACTGTTCTCTGGTAAAAGGTGAAACTGTGCACCACTTCTCCTGTTGTGAATGGCTGCTGTGTTTTGAGAAAGGAACTGAGATCTTCTACTCACTCAGTTGAACGTGTCATTCTTCTGAAAATCAGCCCAAGTTCTCTCCAGGGGTGGCTGCCTCTTCCATCCAGGTGAAGGAGGAGTTGTGCTATTTGGTTTGCAGGAAGGTGGCAGAAAGCAGACGTGGATTTGAGCACTGTTGGCTCACAGGGAACACCCTGAACCTCACAGCAGGAGAAGACCTGTGGCAGCTGTGAGGAACTGCTTGTGGGTCAGGTCACTGCTTGCTGTGAGCAGAGGTGACTCCCTGCACCCCTCATATTGCCAAGTGTTTTGGTGCTGACTGCAAACAATTATCACTATTTTCCTGTTTGGTTGCAGCCACTTTTGCTTGGCATTTCTAACTAGTTGACAGGGTTGGAGGTGTCATGCAGAACTGCTACAAGTGAACTCAGATACCTGTCTGCAACTGACCAACCCAACACAAAAAATTAAATTTCTTACCCAGAAGTCTTTACTACAGAGGAGTGGAGTGGTGGTAAAAGCATTTCAGGCTTCGAGAAAGGATCACATAAAAATGTTCTTCAGTGATGCACAATTAGGTAGAAAACACCATTTCAGAATACCCAGTTCTTGAGCGGGTACTTGAGGAGCTTGCTTTTCCTGGCTTATTCTACATCATGAAAAAAAGGAGACCAGGTCATTTTATTCTGGAAAGCGTTTCCCCCGTCTCTTTGGCTGTCACATGTATTTAACTTTAATGCCCTCAAGGACAATGTGGTGGATCAGCATGCTAAGGTCTACAGTCTACAGCCTGTAGTTTTTCATTTCACATTGCTTTAAGAATGGTCCTCTTTGTTTCCATTTTGAGCCACAGCTGAATTCTTACATGTTGTCTGATCTTCAGGCTCAAATACCCAAGAGAATAGGCAGCTGTGAATCAACCCTCTGTGTGCTTTCTAGCAGGTAGTCTAGCAAAGAAGGCAGTATGCTTCTTCTTATTTCTTTAAATTGATAGGGATTTGAAGGAAAAGACTTTAATAAAATTCTCATGAATTATTATTTTCTTCCAGCTGATGATTCTGAATTGCATGCAGAAAGATAAGAACCTTTTAAGAGAGCCCTGTGGGTTTAAACCCAATTCTTTAGATTTATAATTAAAGCTCATTGTCTTTATGCTATCCTACACCTTATGAGAAGGATCACCTTTCTAATTACACAGTACCAGGAGGTCTGCCACATGCTTTTACTCAGTATTATGGAACACAGTTGCTCCAATTTTTTCTTCTCCTTCTCCTTCTCCCATAGATTCTACATTATGTTTTGGAAATTCGACATAATAATTTTTTTTTTTTTTCAGGCCAGATGTTTCACTCTGCTATGTTAAGTCATCTTGACATATTGCCATGAAATGGAAACAACTGCTAGTTTTAACATTGCTCCATATCTTTATTAAAAGGTACGTCTCATGAATCTTAATTCCCCACATACATGCTATCTTCCTCTCTCCCCCCTCTCCTCCATTACACTTCTTTCTTTTCCTCCCTGAAGAAGGAGGAATATTAAAATTTTCTTGCTGTTCTGTCTGAGTGGTTAATGAGGTTCTAGATAGCATAATGAATATGCAGTGCTATTGATTCTGTGTGTGTGTGCGCGTGTGCGTTTGTGTGTGCATGTCTTTAATCACAGCTGGAATGCAAAATCAGGCTCCACCTTTCAACTCTATCTCCATCATGCTGAGAGAGTGAGAGAGAGCGAGACTGAGACTGCTAGACAGCTCGAAAGAGATTGCAGCTCAGATGTCCTGGAAAACAGCAAATCCCTCAGACCTGGCAGATTCCGTTACCATGAGAACTGCAGATATTTCCATTGTGATGGCTTGCTCTAGCAGCCATCTGTTACACCCATTTGATTAGGAAGTACAGTTCGGCTTGTATGGGATTTTCACTGCACCTTATCCCATGGCATCGCACAGAAACTCTCTCTCTCTCTTTTTATATGCTAAACTCAATGTTTTTAAAGTGCTGTAATTTACTGAGGCTGAAGGCATTTAATGAAATGCTGGGAGGAGGTCACTGAGGGACAGTATCTCTGAGAAGAAAGAAGCACATGAGATATGTGAAGGGGATTAGCGTCCAGTATATAAATAAGATCAGCCCAGAAATTAGCTGTATTTAGCAATTCCTCATCCTTGCCAGGGAGAGGAGCTTGATATACAGACCTCATGAAGCCATAATAAAATTAGTAATTGCCTCCTGTTAGTTAATCCCACTCCATATATATTTATTGTATGCATGCAATAAATGCATGCAGCAGACATATTTCAGGTCTTCTGTAAAAAGGGGGAAGGTGATGACTCTCCTCAGATGCCTGGAGTGGTGCAGTGGCTGCACTGTGTAATGATTAGATTAGCTCTAAAAATTTAATGGTGCCTTTTGACTTTTCATAGGCACAGAACAACCTTAAACTTTCTTGAAGGTTTTCTGTGATTTACTGATTAAAACAATTGTTTGGAAGAGTTGAGTCCCTCGGTGTAAATTAGTGGTGGAAGAAATGGTAATGGCACATCAAATGGATATAAAAACAAAGGAGTCCCCTTCAATTAAAACTCTCCAGACATTCTTCCTAAGTGGCTGGCATTCCAGAATCAGGGTAATCTTATGGCATAGTTGCCTCGAGTATCTTAAAATGACTGAAGGTCTTGTAAACTCAGTGAAGCTAATTAAATGCTCACACACTGAAATGAATTTCTGATTGCTGCTAAGGAGGCATTGAGGTCAGCTCCTCTTTTCATTGCCCACACTTTATGGCCAATGCCAGATACTAAATAAATCAGATCCTCAGAATCAGGGGCTCTGTGGTTTTGTTCCTCTTATATATTCTCCCACCCGGCTGAACATAATTCCTTATCCGTCTTCATCTCGGCATGAAAAGTTTTCTCTCCTATTGTTTTTCCTCACATAGCACCAGATTACCATGGAGAAGACTATGATATCATAAGAAATGAATGAGCATGTTTCTCACCATGGGTGAAATATACATTCCAGACCTAATAAAGTCAGAAATCATGTAATGGCCCTGGTAAAACGAGTTGCTTAGCTAGTGTAAATATAAGTGGATCTTCTTTAGGTCTCTGCTTCAGCTAAGTAAGTTCTTAGACACTTTGCTGAGCTTGGAGACACATAAGAACATGTTTAAGAGCTTTGCTGAATAGGGGTAGTTCTTAAAATGCTTTGCTGCATCTGAGCCCACAAATATATTTAAAAAAAAAGTAAAATTTCCTTTCTTTTTTATAATACAAGTTTTTCTTGTTGAAGAAAAGCAAATTAGAACTTTCACTTCCTGCAGCTTCCATCTCACATAATCCTGGAGGCTGAACCACTGAGAAGAGAGTCCTTTTTTATTTTTTTTTTTCCCAGACAGGGCACTTGTTTTATGAACGTGGTATCTGCCTTTGACAGGCAGCAGATGTATGGAAGCCCTGAAATCTGAAACAATAAATACCATTCAGAGTCTCACCACTGAACCTTCTTATAGTACTGCCTTTGTTAAATGAAACATTTACAGGAATACCATCCCCCCCTTCCCACCCACCTTCAAGGCTAGGATCTGAACCATGTTTTTAAAGTAAAGGTTAAGTACCTGAGGCATGAACAGTTGACATACAAAAGAAACTAAAGTAAATTTATCATTCGTTTGCCAGCTACGAGGTGTGTCGAGGGCTTTTTCTTTCTCTTTGTAATGCATGAGAAAACAAACCTGGGAAGTGTATGCAAGGAATATTTCTTTTCTACACTGGAATGTTAACATTTGCACCTTCTGACTTAATACTGTGTATTTCTTCAGAGTCATCAATCTCTTGAGAGTCATCTTGCCATCTGTACCAGCATTGCTCCAGGCTTCCATATGAAAGTCCAATCTGGCGGTATAAATACTGGATAATGAAGAGTAGGTGTTAAAGTTTCTGACTGGTTGGAAGATGAGTCTGTGTCTCTGCAAGATCCGAATTCATGTGTTAAACAAACAAACAGAATCTATGTTAACATGGAAGTTCAACCAGAAAGAGCATGATGCATATTTGTCCTCATACCCTCTCTCACTCTCTGTGTTTTGTCTCATTTTTTTCTGTATCCTTCTCATTTTAGCAGAGTTCACCCAAGATTTGGGAGAAAAATGTTCTCTGACCATGACATTACACTTTGGAGGTTACAAACAGGGGCAACGTGTTGACTTGCTGTAATGTAGGGTTCTTTTTTTCCCTTCTCCTTTTGCTCCAGGAAAGCTATAACTACATAGATTAGCAAAACTTTTGCAAGAATGGATGTAAAACAGATTTATCTCAGTGTCAGCTTTATCTGATCCATTTGGTCTTGCAGAGTTTGGATGGCTTCCTTTGTTACAATAACCAGCTTTCAAACATCTATATCCTTAGGGTATTAAATGTCAGCCTCTAGTGTATCGTTCAAGGATAAAAGATTGACAATACTGAAGTATTTTTTTTCTTCTTTTTTTTTTCCTTCTTCAGCACTGGCAGAGTCTTTACTCTGCACACCACTGCTGACCCCAGAAATGACCCACAGGAACTACTGGCAAAAGGAGTGAAAAGGTATTTCAGCTTGTAGGCATTAGAAACTCTCTTCATTAATAGCCCTTTTGCAGACTTTTCAGATAGATTTCCTGTCATTGTGATGAGGATATATTTGTAACGAGTCCCTTAAGTAAATGGCCAGTGGATAATTAATTGAACTAACTAGGACTTTCCGTACTGTATTTTTTTCTTTTCTTTTTTCTTTTTTTCTTTTGTTTTCTTTTTTTTTTATTTGGGGGTGGGGGAGAGGAGAAAGTCTTCCTGATGGTCTCTTGTCCTCGGTGCTGGGTGCACAGCCCTTTACTATCTGTTGGCCAAGCATTTCAGCCCTAATTCAAATAAAACTCTTGGGCATTTTGTTGAGAGAGGTGGATTTTTTGTTTTAGTTGGCATCAGGTTGACTGCATTGCTCCCCTTCTGTGGGCAAGGATGTGATTACCCTGAGCTCCATCACACTGAAAAAGTGTTGCTAAACCTGATTTTGCTGGAAGAAGCAGCTCAGAAGACATTTGGGTCAGTACTGATCCCCACACTATTGATAATACAACCACAATTTTGGTTATAATAGAATTCACCTTGTCACTCCCATCTCCAATCTCCCCAATATCTCACACCAGTGGAAATCTACAGTGAGACTGAATTAGTCTCATTACTGTATTGCCTTCTTTGATTGCCTTCTTAGCACTAGTCTTCAACCCCTTTAATTAAAAGTTTGCAAACATGCATTCCTTAAGAAATTTCTGACCTTCACAGCTGGTTATGAGGCAGCTGTAGTTGGTGTTTTAGAGCAAAGTCTATTTCCCTCTCTCAGGGGCCTCCACTTTTTCAGTTTTGGAAATGACTTATTAACTGTACAGTCATTGGGACAATTCTCTAAAGAAATAAATTTTCTTGATGAACACGTACAATTTTTCTCTGCACATCAAAGAGTTCAAATTTTCACTCCACTTGTCAGAGACTACTGATAATTACTTTTATTAACCAACTCGCAAATAACAAATGTGTGAGGTCAAAAAAGTCTCATTTGAGCTTTATGGTTTCATATGTGAAAAAGAAATGCTTTTAAGGGTAACCATGGCTGTTGGTTAAGGAGACATTATTTCCTCACCAAAACAGCACCCATTAAGAAGGTAAGGATAATAGGGTGCTGATCAAATGCTGCTGAGATTTTGTTCTGACAATTATTTGCACATATATTTAAAAGTACTTGTCTCTGTATGGAGTTGACACATCGGCTGCTTTGAGGAATAAATGTGCTTTAATACATCTTTCATTATTTTCTGTTAGAAAGGGTACACCAAATTAAAGGTCTCATTTCAGGCAGCTCGGTCAGATATACAGGGGGTTTTTTTGTCCTGGCAGTGATGGACACAAAACATGAACAACACAATCCTAGTCTTACTTGTGTCCTTGTAAATCAAGGTGAGCTTTGCCAAACCAGTGAACTTAGCCCACTGTTTTAAGCAAACTAAGGAGAACCAGGTATTTCAGTGCTGTGCCAGTGGTTCCTTCTGTTTGGCACTCACAGTCTGCTCTGGGCCAAGCTAACAAGAGAAAAAAAACCCTCAATCACTAAAAAAATGTCATGTAGGTGTCTAAAGCGTTGCTTCTGAATTTTTGCTGTTGTGATCCTCTGTAAGTACTGCTCTGGTCAAGATCTTTAGAGGCCAAGGGTCCTGGAGCACACCTCCTCACCTCCCACCCAGCCCTGCTCAAGATGTGGTTGCCCTGATATTTGGGACTCTTTTAGACCTGTAGGTGCAGCTGGTGCAGCCCAAAGGTCCTGAGTGCAAATTCCTGATTCACCAGTGACCACTATTTTAAACATCTCCTCCAAGACAAATGGGAAAGGGGCTTTAGTGTGTAGTGTTTAAGCCTGTCTCTGCCTTTAAGCCTTGAGATCCGTTATTTATGGGAAGCAGACATCTAGGCTATCTTACCCTTTTCTTCTGTGCATCGAAGGCAGTGAAGGTTGCAATATTAATTGCTGCATCAGCAACTTCAAGATTTAATGTTTTTCCCCATTCTGCAGGCAATGTATCTCTTGCATGATTTCCCACATAGTCTTCACTTTCACAGCCATCTGAATGATAAGCAACAATAATGTCTCTGGAAGTGATCCATAAATCATATTCAAATCCGCACATCTGAATGATCCTATTTTTAATCTCTAAACTACTGTAGTCTGTGCTCCCTAGTGTGGTTCAATTGGAAGCATTATGCTCCCCACCTACCTATTTCCTTCAAATCTATGCTAATACCCCCCCCCCCCCCGCCCCCCCCCAAAAAAAAATCAACCTGGAGCTTGAGTAAGAACACAGTAAAACTAAGGGCAATGAAGACCTCACCAAATAAATAAAAGTGCTTGTATAAACTACAAATAACTCAATATTTTATCAGGATCTATAGAGGGACTATGAATAGTCTTGGGTTTAGGTCCTTGCTTTAGAGTGGAGAGACCTGAATTGTCATTGTTCCTTTTCCACAGAGTTCCTGCTCAAAGCCCTGTCCAACCTGGCCTTGGACACTTCCAGGGCTGGGCCATCCACAGCCAGATCCTCAACAGATTTTATTTTCTATCAAAATGTATAGATACTTCCAGGACACTGAGAACTTTTTTCCTGGATAATCCATGATTTGTTGTTGTGGTCTTTATGGAGGTGTTCCTGGAACAAAGGCTTTTGCTTTGTTGTGGCTACAGCTGACACTTCCCTTCCTTCTTTAGCTCTCCTCAGGCAAGTCCAAGCCCTCAGTGTCCAAGGCCAGGCTGGACTTTGAGCAGCCTGGTTAGATGGGTGGATCCCTGCCCATGGCAGTGGGATTGGAACTGGATGATCTTTAAGGCCCCTTCCAACCCCAGCTATTCTACGATTCTGTGATCTGCAAGCTCAAACTCGTGTCTGGGCCATTTCCTTGCAAGTGAACACCAAAGGAGAAAGGAGAAAAAACTGTCTTTCCTTATCCACGCCCACAGGTGAGTTAAAGCAGATTGTCCACCCCTTGTCCACACTGTGCCTCTGCTGGAGGATGGGAGATGGGTGGCTCTGACTCTGCTGCTCCTGCATCTGCCCATCACGTGGCCCCGAGAAGCAGGTGCACATCCCCTGCACTGCCAGGGCACCTCATTATGCTGACATCCCCCGAGGCACACAGCCTCCATAGTGCTACCCAGGCTGGAGAGATGCCTAATAAACTCAGTGCTGAGCAGCATGCTAATGGGCCTGTGCCTTCAAAATGTTCTCTGCCCACTGCACATGCTTCTGTTGAGGTGATTACTGTGGTTACGGGAGAGAGGACTTTTTTATTCCTCCTAGAGGCTGGAAGAAGTGTTTTTTTATGTGTAAAGGGGATTCTGAGAACATCTGACTTGGGATGTTTTCAACTAAGTCATAGTCCTGGGTGTCAGGGAAGTGTGTAATATCTGAGAGAATGTTGGAATTAGTCTGTATGACAGGCTCCTGAACACGGTGTCAGCACCAGTGCTGGACTTCCAGGCAATCACGTAATGACAGTTCATATAATGAGCCTCCACCTTCTGAGTCTCCATGCTCAGTAAGTGCCTGAACTAAATATGCAAACCAAACTGAGAAATTTAATAAGGTCTTAGTGCAGGAGTCTAAATTTTGCAACCACTCTAACGGAGGAATGTGAGTTATTGTCTTGATTTCTGCATTCTCAAACTCACTGTTGACAGTATTGCAGGAATTAACTTTTTGATTGTTTGTTCTGTTGAAAGCAAATCAATATGGAAGTTTTTTGAGATGACAAGCTCTCTTAGTAAAGTGAGTAGTTGATTACCATTAGGGGTTAATAAAAGGGAAATGCTTCTTTATAAAGTGGTGCCTACATTTCTTGACAATATCTAAATTATTTATTGTGCCTTTTGATATGGTTTGCATCCAACATTAGCTGAGGTGAAGATTCTCAGTTGAGTTCACATTAGTCTTGCACCTTCCTCTAGATTTGTCTTTTAACCAAATTCAGCCTTTGTGGAATAGCAGTGGATGACTGACCAAATTGTAATGCAAGTGAGGCTTCATTCATCAGCAAATAAATATGGACCCCAAACAGTTATTTGCTGGATGTCTGAACATCAGAAATATGTGTCTGAGTAAGAAAAATAAGTTCTGTTAGAAGAAATAGAAGAAATGACAATTGGGTTCAAAGTACAACTCAGTGTCCAAATGTCTCTGGCATACAGCTCTTTACAGACTTAGAACATCTCAGCCTTGGTAAGAGCACAGATGTGAATGTTCTGTGAATGTGCAAAGGAAGTGTTTCAGTGTTTCCCAACTAATGGGGGAGCAGACAGAAGCTCTGTTTTGGCTGTTTCCTTTTGAGTCAGGATTGGCACCAAACAGTTAATTTAGAAGAGGTGACAGTGCCCGTCTTTTGCTGCCTTTCCCACTCTGAAAACAGAAAACAAACAACAAGGTTTTGAACCCAGCTTCCACTGTAAGGGGTCAGGCAGGAAAGCAGGGAAGAAAGTGAGTGAGAAGACTGTTTTAGAGATGACGAACTGTTTAACAACTACAAAACTATGTTTTCATGAGCAACAAAGAGTGAAGGAGGACTGGAAAGATGGCCAGGATAGTTTATAAGAATATACAGTGAAAATAAATGCAATTTAATAAAGTCAAAACTGGATGGTGTTTGGAGTTGAAGGTTTGGAAAGCAAACACCAGTTTTCATGGAGGATTTATAAGCACAACACACTGCAAGTCTAAAGAAGAATAGCAGGAAGGAGAAAGATATTGTTGGGTCAAAGTGAGAGGCTCCATCTCTGTTAGTTGTCCTGGAAAAAGTAAGGGAGGGAGAGAGAAAGGAAGAAAATGGTTAAACAATACATTTGGTTCTAGTGTCTTTGGGGTTTTTTTCCCCCAGAAAAGTGTTTTAGGACGTTGAAGAAAAGTCACAAACTGCCAGGAAACAGGCAGGCTGGTGGAAGGATTATGCAAACAACATCATAAAACAGACTGTCTCCAGAAGACAGTTCCATGTATTAATTGCAGGTGTGCAGCTGAGGTAATGCAAAGCTGTGAGAGGGAATGAACAATGCAAAATAATATTTTTCTGTACTCCCCAGCTCCAAACCATCTTCATCTGAACTATACAGTGTTAATTTTGACACTTTTCCTCTACTCCAGCTCCAGTTGCCGCCTCCACCCCCGGCCTGGCTCAACCAACCTTGTTATTAATTACATTAGTCTGAGTGCTTGGAGATACCTAAGCAGGTCTAGGCTTCAGCAGTTTGAAATCTAAGAGCTCTCCTTATTTCAGAGCAATGCCAGCTGCTCTTCTCTGACCACCAGTCCAGATGGAGATCATCCAACCCATCCAGAAGGAAGCCTTTGCATGCACAGTGTTGCCCTTTTGTGATGATGGACATCAGGCTGCTGAGAGAGGAGAGTGGTTACATGAGCAGTGGACTCGTGAGAGTGTGATAAAGTTACCCAGGAAAACCTAATCTTTAAGAATAGAACAAAGTTTGAACATCAGCCTTTGATTAGAGCTGGCTGGTAATACTCCATTAATGTTTTGGGTTTTTTTCTTGGGGCTAAAATATGTATGGGGGTATGACAATGTGTGTGTATATGTGGAGGTGTGCACTCTGGTTTGTTTTCTTTTTTTTTGTTCTATGAGAGAAAATTTATTTTATTTCCAAAATAGTCCTATTTTTTCCCCACAATAACTTACTTTGTTCCCTCCCACAACCAAAATATATCTATGAGGAGGAGCAAGGGAATTGTTAAAACTTATTTTGAAATTTTCCACAAAAAATTACATTTTTTGCTCACTATCTCTGAAATACATCTACAGGCACAGTCAAGTTTTCCACCCACCTATGAATACTTTGGCATTGTCATGTCCTCACTCTTCTTGCCCTTTCTTTTCCTCCAACTTCCATCTGTGTTTAGTAAGTTGGGTTCTCTTGCCTTTTGCTCATACATCATACCTTCCAACCCTCTTATCTTTATCACTGTTCATTGTAGTCACTCTATTTTATTGACTTCCTTTTTATATTGAGTTGCCCAAAACTGATCACAGTTTTCCAACAGGGGCCTCACCAGGGCTATGTATGGAGGAATTATTGCCTCTGTAGTCTTGCAAGTAATTCTGCTCCACATCCCAGTATGGTATTTGCCTCTTTGTGCTACAGTCTCTCACTGTGAGCTCATATTTAATCTGTCATCCACTATCACTCCCTAAATAAGTCCTGCAGCACTTCCCCTTTAGTAATAAAAACACAGAAAAATGTTTGAAGAACAAGTAAGTTATCCCCTTGGGTGGTTCTTTGAGCAAACCAGGGTTTTCATACAGCTGGAGAGACATTGAAACACAGCCTCACACTTTGCTTCCACATATCTGGGGTTTGCTGCTCTATTGCCAAGAGTGAAAACAAAGATGGCATTTCCTATTTGTATATATTTTCTTAATATTTGCTGGTTGCAATGCTGTACCACCCAGAGCATTGATACAGAGGAGGAATGCCATATCTACTTTTGGAGTTCATACCTACTAGATTTCAGAAATCCTGCTTTAAGCAGTTTGGAAGTGCATGTTGTGAATGTTGCTTCAGCTACTTGATATTTTATGGAAATCAAGTGAATGCTGCTGTATGTGGGCAGAACTAGGACATGACTTGAGTTGCAAATTTGCCCCCTCTAGGTTTGGAGAGTTCTCCACTTTCCAGACCGGATACCTTTCAAGAACACATTGGAGTGAGCATTTTCTCAGACCTGTCTTTCTTTTCTGCTGCTGAATTTATGTAGAAGAACTTTGTTGATATTCAAAGTTGAAAAGCCTGCACAGTGTTTAATCTTCTCCTTCTTTTTGGCCAGTGAGTTGTCCTTCCAGAATAAAAATCCTTTCCTTTTTAGTCCATCTGATAATTCAACATAATTAATCACTGTGAAAAACACCAGTGAGGATTTCTAAACATTGTGTGGGGAAGTATGATGAGCACATATTTACCTTTTGAAGGCTACAGGAATTACAGAATGTCAAATCACAGGGCACTGCATTTGTGGGTAGTCTGTCACTTTAGAATTCAACCATTACCTTTTTCTTTATGTATTTTGAATCAACCTAAGACTGTCAAACCCCAGCAATACAGATTTTACCTTCTTGCCATGTTCCTAAGAGCTCCAGGTCTCCCTACCAGTCTTTCATTTGGTCTCCCTGAAGGAAACCAAGCATCACAATGTGCAGATGAGCAGCTCTTGGAATTGCCTGAAGAGTGCAGGAACTGAATGATGCAGGAAGAAAAACCCCATAAATATTGCACAGCACCAGCGTTTTTAAAGTGCTCCCTCATTCCTGATTGCAGCGTAAGAGCTTACATTCATAAGGCATGTCACCCTGAAATTGATGGGAACCTTTCTGTGGACTACACAATTTGTGTACTAAGCCTCCAAGTTCTTGGAGTGAACCCTCGCTGCTACAAAGAGCTCTTAAAATTACATTTAAATTGGAAATAGAAATCGCCTCAGCCCTGACATTGGAGCAGAGTTATTATTTCCCATGCCTGTCTTCTCTCACTCAGGAAGCCGCTGCAACATGAAACCCTCTTCTGATTGTTCCTCTCCAAATGCCTCTCTCAACTGCCTGAACTACACTATTTCCTTGTGAAAGGAGGAAAAATATGGGAATTTAGGCAAGCAGAACAGTCCTTGTGTTCAGACTGAGAAAGCAAGGTCAAGAGGGGTCTAATTTTCCCAGCCACTGAAACATGTTTACCTTCTTCCTTTGCCTTGGCACAGGAACATGTGAAGTGAAATTCCCAGTTCAGTAAACTGTTGCAGAATAACCAAGGGCTAAAGAGAGTCCTCCTGTGTGCTTTAGGACTCATGAGAAGATATATTCCCAGCAGTTCAGTGTTGCAGAACCAGTAAGTGGTGAGAACACACTTACACACACGTGTACAGCTCTGGACATGCAGTTTATTTTAAACTCAGAAACTAAAGAAGGTAAACCTGCTCATCCTAGCAGGTTGACAGAAAAGAGGGAACATGACTGTTGAATTATAAATATATTAGGATGAGGGGAATAGTTAGGGGAGACAATTTTTTTAGTAAAAACAGAGCTGAGACAGGAAGAAGTTGTTACATGCTCACTGTAGAGATTTTCTTTTTTATCTGGAAATTAAGTGAAGATGCTTAAGTACTTGAAGGAGGCTCTGGAGCAGCCTCCTGGACAGAAGTGTGCAAGAGAAAGGTCTGATTGAGTTGTGTCCATTTCCAAGTGAGATTAGATGGTGCTATTGCATGTGGTCACTCACAAGTGCTCCAGACCTGTCCCTCAGGGCATGCCCAGTGGTTTAGCTGCTCAACTTGAGAACTGAGTTTTTCCAGCCTGCACTGAGAAGGGAACTGAATAAATGAGAATCAGGACGTGTGGGTCAATTGCAACAATTGTCCATCTGCCTCAATTCACTGGCTGTGAATACAAGGCTGTTTAAAAGAATGAACAATTTATCTCCTAAGTTTTCAATAAGGTTTCCACAGAAAGGCCACATGATTAGAGTTGCAGACTGACTCACAGTCCTATTACTTAAACAAGAACGTTGTTTTGGTTCTATTTTAAAAGGGGAAGGAGTACTGGCATTAAGTCAGAAATATAAAATCTCAGAGAGGCTCTGTGAAAGCAAGAAGTCTGGACAAGATGGTTGTTTGGCTTCTTTTCAGGTACCCAAGTTCAAGTTAACAGTTTTCTTACATGAATCAAAATGTCAAAATGGTCCCTCACTTTAAGTCTTGAAAGGAGAGCAGCGATGTGAAGAATTCACACTCTTGTGAAGCAGGTACCAGGAGTCAGTTTAGTGCTCTCTTTCTTGATGGAGCCAATTGTCATCTTAAAAACAAAACAAAACAAAGAAAAAAACCAACAGTGAAGTTTCAGTGACAAAAAATCATAAGCATGGAAGAGATGACTGACTATGTTGAATGTCTCAAAATCAATGTCATACAGAGCTCTGTCCTTCTTCTGAATTGCAGGTCTTTTCACTCTGTCTGAACTTTGTTGCATGGATTTTTGTACTGAAAATTACCTTTTTCTGCAAAACCCATCTCAGGTGTCTGGAACAATGTGTGCTTGGTCATGTCCAGAGCAGTGCAGGTGATTTGGAGCAAGAAGGGATTGCTTTGATTTTTTCCTTCATCAGATGGCATACCAGGACTCAAAAACAGAGCAGCTATATTGCCTGGTGCTACACTGCAGGCCTTCAGTGATGTCTGCCAAAGGCTGCATTCACTTGCAGAGGTCTGTCCTCACCAGGACTGACCAGGGGGTGAGGTGATATGTGCCTGTGCACTTGGAACACAGCTACTGTCAGGAACTGGACAGTGTGAAAAGCTTGGTTCAGGCTCTGGTCACTTTTCTCACCACCATTCCTTTCCTAGTTTGGAGACAGTTTGGAGCATTTCCTTCTTTTGTTTATTTCACTTGGGAACAAATGGTTCATTTCCCTCTGTCCCAGCTGCTCTGAAAGGTTTTCTAGTTTCTCCAGAATGTATTATGCAACACTGCAGAGCAAGTCCTTTTTTCTTTTCAACTCCATGCCTTTACCATGTATTGTAATCTGTCTGCTCTGATTAGGTTCATCCTATAGAATCACTGCCAAATTCTGTTTTATGCAGCAATGTTTAGTCTTCAGCCTGGAAGCTATGTACAGTCCTTTTAAGATGTTCATACATCAATATCAGTCCTGACTAATCCCAAGAAGCTTTGGATGGCAGGAAGAAGAAAAGCTTCAAGCTAGCTGTGCAAGTTGCAGGACAAACAGTGCAATCTTTTCTCTGGCCAAAATTCCACAACTGTCAACAAAAGTTGGGTTTGAGAACAGGGCTGCAAATCTGGTTTCTGATACAGTTTTGGAGGCCACTGTCTGACCAAGGACTGGGTTCTGCTTCTGCTAAAGAGCTTCACTGCTGATTTTGGAAGGGATTCTGTGGGACCCCACTTTTGCAGTGAACGTTACTGAGGAAAAGTAGATTTAACCCATCCAATGCTTCTTTGTAAGAAGACCAAAACATTTCAAAGTTTTCTTAAATATAGGTGGATTCCAGATCAATGTGACTGGTGGCCTCAGTGACAATTAGTGACTCATTATTCGGTTTGATTAATGTTTCTATTGCAGGGGTGTGTGGAATCCAGGCAGGCTGGAGCAGTCCAATGCACACATGCAGTTACAGAGATCCCCGAGCAGCCCTGGAAAAATTAACAACACTGGGGATCTTTACAAAACTGCGTTTTTTTCCCCATCCTTATCAAGGCTTGGTTAAAATTTGGGGGTGGTGGAGAGATGCCCAACATTCTAACATGAGAAGTGGTCGTGGTTTTGTGGGTGGATACAGCTGTGGGGGCTCGGCTGGCAGTGATGCCTTGTGATAAGAAAGGATGGGTAATCCTGCTGCCGAGGGCAGAGGGAATTAAGAAGCCACGGTTAACATGGGAGCTGTGTTGGCTGAGGAGGCCACTTAGCAAATTCCTTACTTGAGCATTCAAGGGCACTCTCTCGCAACTTGATCCTCACTTTTCCAAGTGCAGGGAGGAGAAGAATGTTTCACTGTCCAGAAAGCACCCGGGCCTTAAGATAAATGAGGATTGAAACAAACGTTTCCATTCATATCAGGGGCCCCTCCTCGCTAGCGTCCTCACTGATCTGTAAAAACCTTCTTTGTAAGTGGTTTCTAAAGCATAATCTGTGCTTTTAATACCATTTGATTGAATAATTCCAATGCTAGGTTTGTTTTTTAAAGGTTTTGAGAAGTGTTACAAGTAGCAAAATTTTTTAATAGAAACCTGAAGCCACTGAGTAAGGAAAATTTCCCCACGACTCTTCCTGTTGTGGAGAAAACTGGAGAAAAATCAAGTCCACAACACTGAGGGTCATGTGAATAGCTGCAGAGTGGAATTCAGGGGCTTCGTTTCAGTAATTGCAGTGAAATTGCTCCCAGCAGAGGCAAGGACCAGAGGAGTAATTTTAAAGGTCCAAACAAGGAATAGCAGAGCTCTACCTGCCTTCCTAATGCACTGAAGGAGTCCCAAGCATAGACTGAGCTCACAGAGCAAGGCTTTTCTTTTCAGAGCAGATTTCTCTTTTCCTTTCACCACCAAAAGCCCACACCAGATACTGAGTGAGCTTTACAGGGAACTGAATTTGTTTAGTCTAAAGCCCAGGAGAAAACCAACATCCCTGAAATGGTAAAAGTAGTAAAAAAAAGTTAAAAACGTGTGAAATGTGTGTGTGTAAGAATAGTTTCTTTTTTTTTTTTTTTTTGTGGAAAGGTGAAGTCAGCTTAGTGAAAAGTCACATTCACTGTTTGGTGAAGTTGCAGACCAAGGTTATGTTGCAGCTACAAAGAATTTAGAAAACAACATGTAGGCTTGAAAAATGAACCATTCCTTCACATATATAACTTAGTATATCATCCTTGATCATAATTATAGACAGATTTGGATTGAATCTATTATCGAATGCATTGTCCTTAGAGATAATCAGGGACATGACCACTAGTGACACTGTGATGGAAAGGACTAAACAGTGCAGTTCATCATCTCAGCCCTTGAAATGGCTGAGATATGCAAAACTGCACATTTTATCCAAGAAGTATAAATAGCACAAAGAGAGGAAGAAAAGAAAAAAAGGCAAGGAGAGGAATCAGGTGGCTTTGCAGACTGCTGTGTTTGAGGAACAATTTGACAGAGACAGAGCAAGATGATGATAACTTGAAAAAGTATAATTTGCAATGATTACCTCTTTTTTTTTTCCCTTCCTCCCAAAGCAGTACAGTTTGCACCCGTTGCAATTTATACCTGGGTAAAAAGATGGCTTGGGTAAAAGACAGTTTACTTGGGAACATACTTGGGTAAAAGATAGCTTAGCAAAGTAAAGTATAATTTAATCCCTTCACTTACCTGGGCCTGCACAAAGCATTTTTGATGTCTTGAAACCTCAGTTAATGAAGCCCCTTGCAATAGTCCATTAAATGCCTTGTGGGTGGGATTCATTTCTTGAAGGACACCAAATAGCAAGGAGGGATGATTTCTGAGTGCAGTGTGATTCAGATAATGCTACACTTCCTCATCCTGAGGCAAATGCCTCGTGTACATGTCTCTCCTGCACTTTCATTAGCCAGCCCTTTCCACCTCTGTAATTTCTCTACACACAAACCCCATATATTCTGTAAGTAATGAGAACAGCTGATTATGTTGCCTTTGGCTACCCATGATTTCACTTTGCAGGCTTTTCTATCCAAAGGTAATGACACTGATGCAATTGTCACTGTATATGAAGATGCATCTGTGAAAGAGGCCAGAGAAAATGGGGAGTTTATAATCCTGGGATCCTGGGCGGTGTAACTATCAGCTGGGGATATGGCAATTGCCTGTTACTCTGCATTTCTCTACAAAGGGGACAGAAAAAGATCCTCAAAGGATAATGGGTGATTAATATAAGCATTTTGTTTCCTCTTTAAATTTAATTCTTTCCTTTCAATTTGAGAGGGCAGCATGCACTATCTGGCTCCAGCAGAGTTATACACTGGAGATGCCATGCCATATTTTTAAACCTTTGAACCACGTTATCCTGTTTAAAAGGTTTCAGGAGCCATAATATGCTGTTTAAAAGGTTGCAGCATGTGCAATGCATTGAAAACCCTCTGATCTCTAGTGTTACCTTTTCTGCTTGTCATTCCAAGCTCCTTCCCTTTTACTTGCTCTCTGTACTTTGCCTATTCTGCTTCTGTACCTCTTCCACTAGCATGGTTAGTTTTGGCACTAGCAGCCATGCAAATGCATGATAGACTTTTAAAATAAATACCTGAAGTGTCCTGTTTCCTCCTTCCTTCATGCCTACACAAAACAGTGAGCTTTCCATGCCTAGAAGGCTTCCTTGTAATGGCTCTGTGAACTGCCCCTGCATGAAAAAAAGATATTAAGAAGTGGGGAAATTTCAGACCCCATGTCCTGACATTCTGTGGCTCTTGTGTTTTGCTTGAACACTGGGTCTTTCCCTGGGAGCTCATTGTGAACGTCCTCAGTGAAGCTCTGTAGCACAGATGTGGGCTGCTGAAGCATCTCCAAAGGGCTGGCTTGGAGTTGGACCAGTGCCTTCATCTAATTTAGAGCCGCCTGGAGGCTGCAAAACAGCTCTCTCTGTGCCTTTATCCTTCCCACGTATTTGTCTTGCACTCCAAGGCCGAGTTCCACAGAGGTATTTGAGCTCCTCATTCCTTGATATCTGTGGGAGCCTTGACAGGAAATAGATAGCAAACATCTGTACAAGATCCAGGCCTCAGATTTTGAACCATCTTGTTTACCATGTGTTGATGATGACAGGATTGAAAAGGGACTACTGTGAAGAAATGTTTTGGTGGCCTGAAATTGCTGAGATTTTGCTCTGCTCTGCTGGCTTAAAGACAGTGCAGAGGATGCTGCTGTACAGAATGAACTACAATGGTCCCAGTCCTCTCTGCTGAGGCCTGCTGGCTGCACTGCAGTGGAAAGAATGACTTTCCAAGCCTTGCAGTCACACACTGAGCTCCCCTGGGACTGGGGTCCTAAATCCTTCTCCCTTGTACACCAAGAGCCTTCACTATTAGCAGCACATGATCATCTTCCTCATCGTGAGACACTGATTTTGGGTAAGTTGCTTGTTATTGTGTGCATGTTGGCACATAATTTATTTCTCTTTTGCTTGTTGTCCGTCTTCTCTATTCTTCTCCTTTGGTATCTATTCAGTCTCCTTCTTTTCCTTTGTTCCTTTCTTGCTGAGAAAAATAAAGCAATGGACCTTTTCCCTCACTTGCTTATGAATTCATTCTCATATCACCCAGTTAAACATCTCATTAAACAAGGCACTCTCAGGAAGGGGTTATTGACAGTAACCTCTCCATGTTAGACTTCTGATTCATGTTTGAAATTAGTTCCAGAACAACAGAGAGAAGCTTTTGGCCTTGAACTGTGATGTCCTTTGTGCTGAAAGAGAGTTTTTATTTGCACAGTCCTTTTAACCTTGTGCTAGCTCATGGCCTGATTCCCGTCCTCCACAGCTGATGCAATCACTTATGCTTAAGCAGCGCTACAAAGATGCTGGACTAATGTCCCACTAGGCTGTACTTCCTCATACTGGTGAAAAGGCCAGGGACTAAGCCTGATTTTTTGTGTTGAACCCACCTACAGCCCCGTCTGTGCTTGTGAGCCTTGCTTCTGTAATAGCCTTTGCCTTGAGCTTGTGTGTTCCCTTGTAAATACAACTACCTCCTTGTCTCTGGGAGCCTTAGCTCAAGAACTGCAGTAAGCAGCAGAAAATGGGCCTTCAGCTGCTGTTGGTGTGTCCTGTTTACATCCTGAGGGCTTCCACTGGAGCAGGAACCTCAGGCTCCCTTCAAGCAGGTGAAAATTTGCAGAGGAACCTTGAGAAGCACAAATGGAACCCCTGCCCAGTGGAAGTCGCCTGTGCTTTGCTGCCTTGTCTATTGTAAACATTTCTCACTGATTCAAGGAGTTTGAGGTTTTGGTGCTTCCAAGAAGGGATGAGGTGGCAAGGCATAGCCACACAGTTCCCTTCAGCTTAACTGCAAGGATTTGCCAATCGTAAGGAGTTGCCCTTTTGAGTTTTCTCCATGGTTCAATCTTCTGAGTAACAACCATTACCTGGACCTGATCATTACTCTTCCTCTGGGGAGAGATGTCACTAGTTGTTAAGATTAATGAAATTTGTACAGGGCCACTGGAGTGAAATCCCAATAGCTTTTTGGCTGAGGGGAGGTGAAACAGTCGGTCACAGGATCTGTAGCCAAATGAGAAAATCTATTGTTTAAATTTCAAGTAGTTTCCCTGCTAGATATGGCAACTGCTGCTCATCTGGGATGGATCAAGGTGTGTGCTGTAAACCCACACTGCTGCCTGCAGCCTTAGCTCAGGATCCAGATTTGTCTGTGCTTAGGAGAATACATCCCAGTGTTCAAGTGAGATGCAAAACAAAGTGGTCCCTCTGGCCAGCACCGCCCCAACTTATGTTTGGAGAAGTCTGAGCCAGGAACACCCCTGTCAGCCACCCAAATCTGGGGTTAACCTGACCTATTTATCTGTTATTTGTATGGAAGCTGGTCGAAATGTTAATTGAGATCACAATTCTACTAAAACCAATGTAGCAGGTGCTGTACAAACACAGCAGTAAACACTCTGTCTTGAAGGACTTATGATCTGAAAGCGCAGGGAAGAGACTGGGTGGGAAAGGAAAAACAAGCAAAATGGCTTGGAAGCTGTCAATGGAAAGAGCTGCAGAGTTAAGTGTTGCCATACAAATTTATTTCAGTGGGATGGAAACTCTGCTGTGTCTGGTTATGCACAATCTCTCCAGACAAGGGAGGTTTCTTCTACACGTCTCCTGTAGCCCAGCCTTTGACAATATCACTTCACTCTTTCAGCAGGTAGTGGAGGAATGCAACTCATGCTAAATGTGCAAATAAAGGGAGGAAGGAAAAATTGCCTTCTGCTGTGGAATGCTGTCTGGCATGCTGACTCCTGTGCATGCACACACACACACACACACACACACATTCATTTATGGACACACAAAGAGACCCAGAAGGAGGTGAGAAGGGAAAGTTTTTCAGCCTCACACTAAGCCTCACAAAGGGAGTGAGTGAATTCTCTGAGCGAGCAGCAAAGATTTGGAGGAGAATCCGACTGCAGCTTGTGTTTCATATTTGCGTTGGATGCTCAGGTTTCCAAATTAAATCTGCAAGTTAGACAGGAGTCCATGTTGTCTGCTGATCATCTGTTTAGGGGGAAAAGGAGGACAGAAATGACAGAAGAAAAAATACTTGCAAACAACAACAGTAATTAAAATCAAGCATTTAAGCACTGCCACCCCTCCCCCCAGCCAGATTTGTCTGGGGAGAAGATAAATAACTTCAACTGCAGGCTCCATGCTTGCTCAAGATCTGAAATATTTAAACCAGGTCCCAAAAGCCCATACACATTTTTAATCAAAACCTGCTCTTTTTGGTTCCTTTTCCTACACAAATGCCCTGACTTGATAGAACACCAAAACCTCATTAAGTTGAGATCAGTACAATACAAAAGTTGAAAATGATCAATGCCATTTAAACTGCTGCAACTGTACACATACTGTGTTAGACATTTCTCAGGTTCAAGGTTACACATGGCATCATAAGGAGTTCACCTCCTCCCCCACTTCCAGTGCTAAACAGGGTTGGATTCTTGCCAGAACAAAAGAATCTGCAGTCAGTTCCTTCAAGATTGAAAAATAAAGTTGGGGCTTTTTTCCCCTGCAGGGGAGAAAAAAAAAAAGGCAACAAAAAACCAAACCCAACAAAAAACACACACACACACACACACACACAGAAAACCCTGAAGAAAAGCAGACAGCTGCTAACTAGTTGTCTAGCTGTCTATTTGTGGACATTTTCTTTCATCTTGTCATACCTTTTGTGCTGTTTGAAATGTTTGGAGCTTAGACTTGAAGAACACTCAGTGGATTCCAGACTTGTATTAAAAGAAAGGAAAAGAAAGGCAGAAGAGTTCTGACAACAGATGTGTGTGTTTGTGTGTTGGGGCCACATCATTCCAAGCATCAGCTAGAGCATTGATTTTATTTTCATCTGACTGAAGGAAATTTTTCAGACAAGAAAATATAGAGTAACAATGCAATTTGTAGAAAAACGCATACATCTAGAATGCAAGTGATAGGGATATGTTGTGAGACCCCTGCAGAACAAGCAGAGACCATTTGGTCAATCATATCTGCTGCTTTTGCTGTTTTCTGGTCTGTGTTCATAGAATGGGTAAAGTCAATCTCTTTCTAGACACTTCTCCTCTGCTTTGCCATCTTAGCTGCTGGAAGGAAGCGAGGCATAAGGCTAATTAATGTCAGTGATCTTCAGTGAGCTTTAGATCAGTCTGTGGTGCATTTAACTCTGTCGATTTTTGCTGCCTTCTGCTATGAAGTGAGTGCAGAAGGGGACTGGCTCTTACTCTGGCTTCCAGATATACCTCTGGAACTTCTAATTTCCCCAGACTTACTGCTTTCTCCGGCATAAAGTAGAAAGCAAAACCAGCTGACAAGTGAGCAAAAGCAAAAAGCGAAAGAGGAAACCACTGAAATGCTCCCCCTGTGGGGAGGAACCCTTCTCATCCCTTCCCTTTTCAACTGCCCTTCCTGGCACCCTGGTGGCAAAGAGATGTCTTCACACCTCCTCTGTTCTCCAGAGGAACAAGGATTTGTGTCTGTCAGCAAGTCCAAGGCAGGAGTCTCCCAGAAGGGGAGCTTACTTGGAGGGACCAGGGAATCCCTAACCCATTCCCATCAGTGGCATTAGTGACATTACTGTTAGGCAGGGAGTGGCATCTCCTCCCCTCTCCATGCCAAAAGGCAGCTGCAGCAGAAAATTCCAGGTGCTGTGTGGCTGCCTGCACATCCTGTGACCCATCTGCCCATATTTCTTAACCAGGGGGGCAGGCTGGAGAGACAGCACCATCACCATTAACTGTGACCTTGCTGCTTCTCTGGTGATGATGGTGATGTTTAGAGGTAGGTTGACCCTGGTGGTTCATCACTTCTTGGATCGGGATTTCCCAAGAGGAAGTTCTCATTGGCTCACTGTTTTGCCCTTCCCCACCGGCAGACTTTTTTGCCTCTTGTTGCATTCACCACAATACCAAAGCTGTGGAGGCAGTAAACTGAATTATGCTGGTTTCCAGCACTCAAAAAGTCTATTTGCTTGGTATCTCAGGTAATTCTTCTTGGTCCTGCAACATAGATGGCTTCTGCCAAAGCAAGGATATGAGACCTTCATTTAAAATAGCTTCTGCTACAGACTTCTCTCTCTTTAGGCAGAAGAAAGTGCTCAAAAGTCACAAACTTCCTGAAGCAATCCCATGAATTATGCTCTTCAGCTTTGGCTCTGTAGCCACAGTGCCCAGCATGGCCATGGAGTGATGGGCACAGACCCTCTTGTCTGTACTGAGACACAATTGCCTGTGCCAGAGGATGTCCATGATCTTCTGAGACTACAGTGACAGGAGAGAATTCACAGCTTGAAACCTTAGGTGAGAGACAAGAGCTTTAAACAAGGGGATGGTTTTTCCTCCTGACAGCAGATGTCTTTTTAGGAACTCCTTGATTAGACCCTGGATGATCAAGAAGTTGAAGGGAGATAGGATATTTACATATAAAAAGGAACTCTACTTTTGGGATCAATTAGACTATTCAGGGTTCACACTATACCCCCTTTTTTCCCAGACTTTATAGAGCCCTTGCTAGGATTAAGCCTCCATCGAGTAGATTATCTTTACATAGAGGCTGGATCTAGTGTTACAGGCTCTTTATTATCTCTTCTTTGAGACTGTGCAGGCTATCCCCTTGAAGTTCTTAACCCTTAAAGCACTTTATCTAGTATTTATTGTTTCTTCTCCACAGGCATCTGAGATGGCAGCACTGGAATACAGACCCCACCTGTCCTTGTTCTCCATAAGGGCATCCTCTCTCCTCCCCCCTGTTTCTGTACACAGGGGGCTCACACCAGCATCAGGCCCTGTTTCCTAATCCTTTTCACCCCCAAGAAGTGTGCACCATTCTTGCTTGACTCGGGTGGGCTGCAAAGTTCCTGTCAAATGCAAACGTATTCCAGCTGCTGGGAATTTGACGCATTCGTTTTGAGGGATGTAAGAAGGGCCGTCAGTGGATGGGGTGATGAAAAGGTCAGGACTGACCGTCTGAGGAAAGTGGAGATAAGAGGAACACAGGGTAGAGGGTTACAAAGTAGTGACTGGCTTAAAGTTTTCTGCAGCAATGCTGTATCTACTGAGTTTAACAGGGTGTTCGAAGGAATGTTTGGAAGTTCCTGGGTGCGATCTTGCATTTCATCCTAAAATGGCAAGTTCTGGAGAAGGCAAGAGCCCACATTGACCCATGGGCCTGGTTTCTGTGTTCATGAGCTCCACAGGCAGCTGGCACAGTGTGCTGCAGGACACTGCACCATTGAGGCATCCCTCATTGGCCAACAAGTGGCTGAGTCCAGCCATGCCATTCCTCCTGTGCTGCCTTCCCCATCCTGATGTGACCATTGCTGCAGGGTGTCTGTTGGGATACACATGTGAGAAGAAGAAGGGATTTACTGAGTGGCAGTATCTAGATGTTGGTGACATTTCCTTCTCACTGCTCCCATAATGGAGCAGAGGCACATTTCTCCTTGCTAGCCTCCTGTTCAACAAAATGTCAGACTTTTCTGAATGGCTCTTTTTTTGTCATTTTTACTAGCTTCTGTGGACATTGGAATCTGCTCCAGTGCTATCATATTGACTTCTGTCTATTTCAGCAGAAGAAAGTGATCAAAAATAACATCTTGGGGTGATGTCCAAATTGTCTTGTGCCCTCAACTTGTAAGTGTCCCAGGCAGCACTATCCTGATGTTATCACCAGAGGAGATCCCCAGCTGGTGTTAGCTAATGCATGCTCACTAATCCAGTCTGTTTGTGCCTGTCCCTTGCCATGTCTTTGCTCCCTAAGTGGGCATGACAGAGCTGAAATAAATGGAGGTGCATTGATTTTAATGGTTCACCCTCATCTGAGAAGGATGGGGTGGTCTTCTTTGCTATCAGCTACTTGGATGTCTGCTGGCCAGCAAATGAATATACTTCCTTTCTCTGTGATCTAGACATGCTTCTCCTGCAGTCATGCTACCCCAGTTGAACAGGAATAATCACAGCTCCTCCTGCACTGACAATGGCCACTTATGTGAAAAATGCAGAACTGAGCAGGCTATGGCTAAATGTGCTGGGAATATGAAGAGGAGAATGATCTTTGGCTGTGCATCAAAGAGCATTAAGGCGTTCTGAAGCAGATTCCTCTTGCTCTCTGGGTTTAATTCAGAAGGGATTTTCTAGCCACAGATTCAAGCTCTTCACTGCATGATTTCTTTCTTGCAGGAGCTGTGAAATTGCGGGTTCTGTGTGGGACACAAAAAAGCCATAAAGGGGTCCAGGGTGTGTACGAGTTTCTGTGGAGATGACAGCAGACCTTCCTGCTGTTCCAAATGTGCAAAGCTGTTGGACCTGAGAGGCATCATTCCTGGTGAATTCCAACAGGGGAGACTTGATCTCCATTTCTAGATATTCTCATTGCCTGTTCTTAGTCAGCTCATACTTTTCTAAATATTTTTCCTCTTGATCTCTTAAAATAGTTTCCCAGGCTGTCTCTACTGCTGACGTTAACATGCTCCAGTCTGTGTTCCTTTTTTATTGTGTCTCTTTGTCTCCCTTTTTTTTTTTTTTAACAAAAACCACATAACTGCCTTATATAATTCACTTTTGTGTTCATAAGCCACTTCTCCTAAACTCAGCCTTCATGTGGAAACATGCAAGGATGCTTCTTTGGCTTTCAAAATTTTTTTTTGTTTCTTTACTTGGTTGTTGGTTTTTTGGTTTGTTTTGGTTTGGCTTTTTTTGTTTCGTTTTTTAGATTCTGGATGTATTACATCACCTAAACCTGTGGCCTGAATTCACTGCTAACAATTCAGTATTCCTCCTGCATGCTTCCTGCTACCTTGCCTCACTTTTCCAAAATTATCATTTCAGCTGAAATATAGCGTGGCATCCTTGGTATGAGCTAGAGAAACCATACTTACTCTGAGAATAATCAGCATTTACAAATAATTACACAATCAATTTTGCATTGTTCTGTTGTAAAACACTCATTCTGTAGCCATGATCAAAGTATTTAATGTGGGTGTTCGTTTCTTATGAATACTTATTTGTTGTTCATATTTCATTTGCCTACTAAGACCTGCAATTGCTGGTTTTGATGTTACAAGCTGTTGGATATTTCTTGCTTTCAAGTCTCAGTGTTTGCCCCACATCATTGAGTGCTTATTATATCCAACGCTTCCTTTTCTAGATCTGTTTACACCTATAAATATGCCTAGTTTATCATTTGATATTGTCCCCTATTCCTTTGCCAAAGCTTGTCTGGCTTTTATCTTACGTTTTAAGCTAGTAAATATGAGTGTTCATGAAAGATGAGGAACATAACAAACTTGTCTCTAGTTGTGCAATCAAGTATAAGTGTGGCTGCCTTTAAAGAGAACGTGTCAATTCTGTGATCTCTGCGATTTCCTTTAATAGGCCTGTTGTAACTTGTCTCCTGTTACACTGCAATACACATTAGGTGTATTCTTAGTAATAAGACCACTGTTCATGAATATACACTAGTAGTTATTTAGCACAGGTGGGAAATGACAGCTCTGGCTGGATCCTAGGCAGGATTAAACTGATAGGCTTTCCCTGGACAAGCTGGTTTAACTGCAGTGGGAAGCATTGTCCCAAATGTACCATAACACAATGGTTGGTGGCAGCCTACAGTACTGACCCGGCTAAACTACTCACGGGGATAAAGTAGTGTGTGGAGTTGAGTCAATGCCTTTTCCTGCCTTCTGACTTGTCCCCTATTTGTCCTATGGTGCTCCTTGATTATTTTTTTTGGCAACCTGACGTTCCCCTTTGGTTCAGTTTCACTGGGTGATCCCTCCCTGCACGTTTCCGAATGGGGGCCTCTGTTTAACTCAGCCTTGGCTGCCAGGGCTGTCACCCCCCCTGTGGAAGAGGCAGTGCTGGTTATGCCCCCCGTGTGACACTTGTGAGGGGTGGTGGCAGTGCTCAGCTTGCTGGCAGCCTCACAAGCAGTGAGCTGTGTCTTCCTGCAGGTGCAGAGGCACTGCTTCTACCACTTGACCCCGTGCAAATTTATGCCCACTGGATCCTGCTTTTACAGCGGGATTGAAAATGTGTCATCGCTGCTGTTTTCACCTGTTTGACTTTTCCTTTTGAGCATGCAAATAAACACATCGGCTGATGGGATTAGAGATAATGTTGATTGCTCACACACATGGGGCCTAAATTGTGTTAATGGAAACGAATGAATGGGAGTCCTCTGGCTTTCACTGTGGATTAGGTCAGGCTGGAGCATACATGAAGCACCGACATTGGAAAATATCTTTAAAGTGTTTGCTAAAGCACTGAAATGTCATCTTGTGGAAGGTTTTAATTTTTTTTTTTTTTCATTTTGCCTTGTAATCATCTCTTCTGGGCTAGTAAGTAGAAAAAGTAGCAGCATGCAGTCACAGCAGGTATTCTCTGAAACACAGACACACACAAATCAGAGTGTATTTGTGAATGTGACTGCTTGTGTTTTGTTGACAGAGCCTGCTCACTCCATGCCTCACGTTAGTCATATTCTGTCACGTATCTGGGTTGAAATTCCTCACTCAACAAATTAGACTGAGAGAGCCATCACCTGGAAATGCCAGGTCCCTCCAGTGGGACCAAGCTAGAAGGTGAAGAACACATCCCTGCTCTGTATGTGTGTTGCAGTGTTGCAACATGCCAAGGAGAAAATGAGTGAACAGGTGTGGAGTGGGCAGAGGGGGCATACAGCAGGTTGGACCCTCACGAAAGAAGGAGAAAACTATTTTTCATCAAGAGGCTAGTTTAGGGTCTGTTTGTCTTGCTCCTGCCTGAGGATGAAGGTTATAAAACCCACCTGAAGCAGCTCTCTCTGACAGTGAAGATCAGATGAAGAGATTTCTCTTTTTTCCTTTCAGGAGGATTCAGAAAGATCCTTGGGTGAGGCTTGGCTCCACTGAGGCTTTCCAGTAGAGGCCACCAGAATCGATGATGGGTTATACAGGCAATGGCTGGGTGAGCTTCCTACCTTCTTGCTCACTTCAGTGTTGCAAGTTTTCATATTAGACTCTGGAAAAATGCTCTTATAAAGTGAGCGATGGAAATATTTAAACTATTTCAGGACACATTCTATCCCTCTGTCATCAAAATAACTGTTTGAAAGCAGGTTTTCTTCTGCTCCTCTGTGATGAAATTAAAAAGGCATTGGCTAAGTGCCTATCTGGAGAGATGAAATCCCACCCTAAAGTCACTGGATTAATGTCAGATCCAAAGCCCACTGGAAACAATGGGAAATCTCCTGGTGAGTTTGGTGGGCCTTCAGTTCGAGGTCTACATGTCTGATTCTCTGAATAATGCCTGTGATTATTTGTGTGCCTCTCTTCTCTGATCATAATCTCTGCCTCTTGCTGTTGAGTCAGGAGGAGTCATGCAGCAATTTGAAGGACTTAGCTGGCAAGACAGTAGCCTTGCTGTAAAGCTGTATGTCTTACTGTCTGCAGTGCTCAAATCAGCCTCAAGTGACCACATGGAGTAAATGTACAAACAGTCTCATCAGACTTCAATTTTCTGTTTACTACAGACCTTTATACAATTTTTGTTCTTTCCTATAATCTCTTGTTTTTCTGCAATGTGAAAGGACTGGAACTGGCAGCCTTTCTACCTCTTGTCTTCAATTATTTGTATTATCTTGCATCTTAATTTTCAGCAATGGAAGGCAGACAAAAAGCCAGCCCTGCTCCAACTGATGAGAGCTTTGACCTGTTTTCCTTGGGTGTAAAAAGCTGTGGCACACTTCAAGCAAAGGAGAGTCAGACGCCATTGCAAATTATTCCTAAATTCACCATTTGATGCTCTTTTAGAAAAAATCATTTTACACAGTTTGCATCTAGTTTTGAATGCTTACATTGTACTGTATATAATTTGAAAACTATTTTCAATGGTCATGAATTTTTCCCTGGAGTGTCTTCCCAGGTAATCAAATGTTAGTGTTTTTTGTACTTCAGAGATGCTAGCCCTTATTTTATTAAGTGCTTTGCATTCCTAACGTGATGCTCATCTTCACTGATTCGGTGCTTGGAATCATAGAATACAATGATAGAGCAATTTAAGTTGGAATTCAGTAATTTAAGATCATTGAGTCCAACCATTAACCCAGCACTGCCAAGCCCAGCACTAAACCATGTCCCTTAGTGCCACATCTACATATCTTTTAAATCCCTCCAGGGACTGTGATTCAAACACTTCCCTGGGCAGCCTTTTATAGTGCCTCACAATCCTTTCAGTGAATAAATTTTTCCCGGTATTCAGACTAAACCTCCCCGGTGCAACTTGAGGCTGTTTCTTCTCATCATGTCCCTGTTCCCTGGGAGCAGAGCCCGATGCCCCTCTCTGCCCCTCCTGGCAGGAGCTGTGCAGAGCCAGCAGGGCCCCCTGAGCCTCCTCTGCTCCAGGCTGAGCCCCCCCTCAGCCTCTCCTGGGGCTCCAGCCCCTTCCCCAGTTCTGTTCTCTTCCCTGGGCATGCTCCAGCCCCTCAGTGTCCTTCTTGAAGTGAGGGGCCCAGAGCTGCCCCCAGGATTTGAGGTGTGGCCCCAGCAGTGCCAGCACAGAGGACGGGCACTGCCCTGGTCCTGCTGACACACCATGGCTGGGACAGCCCAGGGACTTTGGCCTTCTTGCCCAGCTGGGCACAGCTGGGCTCAGGTTCCGCTGCTGTCACCAGCACCCTCAGGACCTTTTCCAGCTTTCCAGCCACTTTTCTCCCAGCCTGAGCTGCAGGGGGTT
>VZRZ01007764.1:411708-422575 GCA_013398175.1 Climacteris rufus
GGCCCTGCCATCAGCCAGTTCTTTACCCAGAGAACAGGGCCCTGCCATCAGCCAGTTCTTTACCCAGAGAACAGGGCCCTGCCATCAGCCAGTTCTTTACCCAGAGAACAGGGCCCTGCCCGTGAGCAGCCGGGTTCTCCAGGAGCTGCTGTGGGAGATGGTGCCAAAGGCTTTTGTAAAGTCCAGGCAGACACATCCACAGCCTTTCCCCATCACTGAGCAGGGTCACCTTGTCATGGAGGGGATCAGGGTGGCCAGGCAGGAGCTGCCTTTCCTCAACCCAGGCTGGCTGGGCCTGAGCCCCTGCTTGTCCTGTGCATGTTGCTGATGGCCCTCAGGGTGATCTGCTCCATGGCCTTCCCTGGCACTGAGGGCAGGTGACAGGCCTGTGATTCCCTGGATCCTCCTTCTGGCCTTTTTGCATGTGTCATGTTTGCTACCCTCCTGGTTTGCCTGGAGTGCTGGTAAGTGATGGAAAGTGGCTCAGCAAGCTCTCTGCAGGCTCTCTCAGCACCCTTAGGTGGATCCCATCAGGCCTCGTGGACTTGTATGTGTCTTAGTGTGTAGCAGGTCACTGATCATTCCCCCTTGGATTATGGGTGCTTCTGCTCCCTGTCCCTGTCTTCCAGCTCAGGGGACCTGGTACCCTGAGAACAGTTTTACAATTAAAGACTGAGGCAAAAAAGTCAGTAACTGTCTCAGCCTTTTCCTCATCCTCTGTCACTGTGTTTCCCCCTGCATCCAGCAAAAGATGGAGATTCTCCTTAGCCCTCCTTTTGTTGCTGATATATTTATAAAAATAATTACATTGTCAGTAGCCAGATTAAGTTCCAGTTGGGCTTTGGCCCTGCATAACATCACAGCTTCATTGTTTTCTTCCTGTGTGGCCTGATGCTTCTTCCAAAGGTCACAAACTCTCCTTTTTCCACTGAGTTCAAGACCCAGCCCTTTGTTCCTCCAGGTCAGTCTTCTCCATTGTCTCATCTTTTGCCACATGGAGTCAGTCTGCTTCTGCACCTTTAGGATTTTCACCTTGGGGAACAACCAGTGTTCCTGGATTACTTTGTCCTTCAGGATGGCCTTCCAGAGGACTTTCTCGGCCAGTTCCCTAACCAGGCCAAATCTGCCCTCTGGAAGTCCAAGGTAGCCGTTCTGCTGGCGCCCCTCCTTACTTCCCTTCAGGCAGATTTGGCCTGGTTAGGTCACTTTGCCCTAGAGAGCCTCCAACTGTCCCGCCACCCACCAGTCCTTTGTTCCTGAACAACAGCTCCAGTGGCCACTTCCCAAGTTGCCTCAGTCAGGAAGTTGCTCTGTCAGGAAGTTCTCTGCCATACACTCCAGCAATCTCCTAGACTGTTTCCTCTCACATGGGTTACATTTTCAGCAGTCAAATGGTCAGTTGAATTCCCGCACAGAAACAAGACTTAATGACTGTGAGACTTATCCCAGCTGCCTCTTCACCCTGGTTGGGTGGTCTACAGAAGATGCTCACAATGATGCCTGCCTTGTTGGCCTTCCCCCTGGTTCATGTGCATAAACCATCAACCCTGTTGTCAGCATCATCAAACTCTACACAATCAAAACACTCCCTGACATACAGGTCTTGCCTCCTACTGAGAGACCAGTGGCTGAGAACTGGAAAGTGTTTGGTTAAAATAGTAACTGAAGGATGTTGTAATTTTTCTTCTTACCTTCAGCCACATATGTTCCTGTCTCTTCTGCTTGGAGCGTTGCATTGACTGTGATAACAGGAAGGTTTTATAAAATCATTGCAATTTAAGAAGCAATTACTTCATGCTGTTCCAAATTTTTCACCTGAGTCTCTTTGGTCTGAATCCAATAGCCAGTGAATCTAGTAGAGTCTTTGCCTGCTCTGTAGAAACATTTGGACAGGTTAACCACAAAATCAGCTTTTGAGAGAGGGACAGTAATATTTTCTAATATATCCAGGGTGGAGTATGGCTATGTGTTCTTATATTAATCCCAAGACTTCTAAGGTTTCTTGCATTGTACCTCTTTCTGTAAGGACACTAAAGAATCAGATGGCATTAATGATGAAAATGCAGAAAAATGCTCTCAGAGCCTCGAAGAGAATGCCTGAAGTCACCTGTTGTCTCTTCCTGTGCAAACAGAACTGGGAGTGAGGGTGTTGGAGACAAACTTGTTTCCTGTGGTCCCTCTTTGAAGAAAGTCCAACAACTTTAGTGTCGTCAGAATTCAATTCCAAAATTTCTGTGGTATTTGGATACCTGTAAATCCAAAAGTACTAGGCTCTCCCTCCTTGCTTAAACAGCTGGCAGCCACAGACCTTCCCCTCCTCCCCCAGCAGTTTCTGTCATGACGCTAAGGAAGGAATAACAACAACAAAAAAGGATGATGGCAATTTGTTTCTTATCAGAGGAAGTTTACTTCATGACTGACTCACAGGAATAATTATCTGTCAAATTGTGTCTGTGTGTAGGGAGAATGTGCATTTCCTTTCCTCAGACTGAATTCATTATGGTTCTTACCAAACTGGACATTCCTTCAAGAGGATTTGTTTGCTATTTAGTGGGTTCTTGGTGTTTAGGAAGGGAACTGATTCTTGATGGGAGCTTTAAAATCCCAATACCCTGAAGGCCCTATGTCTTACCAAAACCTGCAATGGCCATACTGGATTAGAGCACTGGTTATTTTCCTGATGATTTTGATGGAGTCCAGCTGCAAATAAATAAATGAAAGGCAAAATCTCCAAAATGTAGCTAGGCAGTTTGATGAAACTGTGACACAAGAGAGAACATTTTCTTTCTAATCCATGTGAGCTGTCCACAAACCTTGTAAATAATGAGGTATATGTCTACCAGTTTTCTGAAGATATTTTGGGAGCTGGTTGAATAAACAGGAAGGAAAAAAAAAAAAAGAGCTGGTTTGTTTTTCTCCCTTCTCCCATTCCTGAAAATAGTATTTTACAAAATTTTCTTTAACAATATGAAGTTTTAAACAAAATTAACTCTACTTCTTGTTGTTAATGTAGCCAAGAGCACTGATTATAGCCATCAAGTCATTAATATTGCAGAAAACGCATAAATGATGTGCAGAGAGCCTTCACAAGAGGTATCCATGTTCATTAAAAATGTTACCTTTCTTTCTCTTTAACGTTTTGGCTTGAAGATTTGTCTCCATCCTACATCAAACGACAGGGTAGAAAACAGGACCCTAACATTATCCAGCTCACTTCCACCTTTTTATCTGATTCTTCTTTAAAGAGCTCTTGAATGGGTCATCTGTTGTTTGTCATTCATCGCTTGTAGCTTGCTTTTTTATTTTCTTCTAAAGTAAGTCATCAAAGAGGAGTGGGGGTTAAAATGCAATTTGGAATAGCATCACAGATTGCAAGGCCAATGTTGCCTGACTTCCCACATGATTCAAGCAAGTGCTCCAAGACTTCATTTCTCTTTGCCCTGTGGCAGTAAATTACAGTAGCTGGTGATAGCAATCAAAGGTGAGGAGAATCGTCTTTCCTTCCATTGCTTTGCCGGGTGGAATCCAGAAATGTTTCTCTTTGCCACAGTAGAGCTCTCCACCAGGCACTGTGTATGTTTAAGTAAATAGAAGGAGATTTACCTTCTGAAGGTCGTGTGAAATCCTTCAAACTTGACATCATTCCAAGGCAATGCATGAAAGGTTACCTTCACTGTGCCTTGAGCCACGGCAGGAATGTGAGTGACCAATCAGCTCTAGCATGTCAGGAACCCCAGAGGCATGGAAATGGCTGTGAGTAGCCAAACACTTGCCTCTTTACTTATCAACCATGAAGTGCAAGTTGTGAAAAGCCTGTTTAACAGGCTTTCTCATATCAGGCCTGGTTAGAATGGACTCGTGCCAGGGAGTCAGTGGTAGTGGGAGAGAGCAGCAGATGAAACCACCTTCCAGAGGAAACAGGGTTCTAAGCTAAAATCGATCATATTTTAAGGTGTCTGAAGACAATCCTCAGGTGCTAATCTCATCTCTACAGTGTAGATCTGACATGAATGGGTGTTGTCTACTTACATGGTGAAGAAATCACATAAGAAGTGTTCCCTCTTTTCCTCCAAGGACTAACTTTTCTAGGTGCAAACACAGAGGGCTTTGCACTCAAATCAAATGTGAATTTGGAGATCTATCTTTACAAATAAGTCACTTTACTCAGGAATTTCCTTAAAGGTGCAGCGGGACTGGGAGGTATTTAAGAAGCAGAGGAGGCACAAACTGAACCTTATATTGGCAGTGCTCAAAGGATGTGTTGTAGCCACTAGCTTTGCATCAAAGGAAGGGAAACTGTTTAGGACAGAGAGGTAAGTAGGAAAACCTGCACCCAAGAGAAACTCTGGGGAGGTCATTGGCAAGGCACTACCTGGGCTAGTGTCAGAGCAGGACACTGGTGTTGTTGTTGGTACACATGTGGAAAATGCAATGGGATCCAAAGGTGCACATTATCTATCTATCTATCTATCTATCTATCTATCTATCTCTATAACTATATCTATATCTGTATCTCTATCTATCTAGTATCTCTATCTCTATCTCTATTATCTCTGTCTCTCTATCTCTGTCTCTACTCTATCATCTCTACATCTCCATGCTTCTGTGAGTATTTACCACCTCAGTGTGAACAATGTACCTGTCTGAGAAACAGAAGAGGGGCTGAGATGAAGGGGAAAACATCAAAATAGGTCTAGTTAATTTCTAATTTTATTTCCCTTTGCTAGCTGCAGTTCACAGAAGGAGTGTTTACAAGCCAGCTTGTAAACATGCCAGTTTAAAGTATATGCAAACACAGCATGCCCTTTGCATGTCCTCAGAACAGCTGAGTGCACAGGTGAAACTTGTGTTTTGCAGATGTATCTCAGTGCTTTCAGCCCTTCTTGGTTTCGAATCCTGTCCCACTGTGGTTCAGAGGACATTTTCAGAAGTTCCCTCAGCACCTTTGTGATTACACTCCAAGAAAGCAGCACTGTCTTTTGCCCCTGCTGGAGGGTAAAAAGGTAGTTATCATTTAACATGCACGAAGTAATGGATAGGTCAGATCTTCTCCCCATGCTTCCCCAGCAGCCAAGTTGCAGCAGTGAGGGCCTGACTAGGGGTAACCTGGTGGTGTTAAAGCCAGTAAAGCAGGGCTGGGTTACATCAGCTGGGGGTCTGACCACTGTCTATACCATTAAAAATAACCCAAACAAACAACAGAGAGTCTGCTTGAGCCCTGGTGTGCTTTTTCAGATGGTTCATAAATTTATTTGACTGGATGCCCAACACAGACCACCTGGTATGTTGACGGAACAAAGAAATGAGCTTGAGGAGTGCTAAAAAACCTGAAGGAAGAGAGGCAGAAAAGCCCAGCATCTGACTGACATCCTTGGTAAGGGGCAACCTTGCTGCATAAACATAGGAAGCAGCCATTCTTTCTAACTTCTCATTTTCATAAAGGTCGTGTCACCAGCTGGCCTGCCAAGCTTGCTTTCCCCCTGACAAAGGAAAGATGTGCTCCTTGTCAGTGTCAGAGGAACTGGAGGTAGAAGTGAGTTTGGTTCTCCAGCCAGCCACTAAAGTGTTAGGGACATATTTTATTATTTGAGTTGAAGGTCTGGAATAAGCTCAGAGTTTTTGTATTACTCATATGAGTTATTATTAGTACTTGTATCACTTATAAGAGTTTTTATGTGAAATGCATGTTCCTAACCTTTAGTTCTCTCTTACTGAGATAGCCATTCCCTCAGAGGTGAGTAGCAACCAAGACCTTCCCTCTGGTCCATACTACCTACTGTTCATGGGCAGTTTCCAGACCATGACTAAGTAACACATTGAAAAATATACCTTGAAATATATCTTGGAGAAAATCACCCATGTAGAAATCATTTCACTGGATTTTGGTTGTTCTGCCTGAATAAAATACAGCTGTTAAACAAACTACAAAATCTGCCAGCCCAGAGGCCTCAGCACAACAGCTGAATGAGAATTTATCAGAGTTCTGGTGAATTAGAAGTTGAGAATGCCTCCTGAATAAGCAAGGGGAAGACCTGCACAGGTCTCACACCAGAGCAGGTAAATGAGAAGAGCCACAGAGTTGCATATTTTTAGGTTTTCTGTAATCTTTGTCTTCACAGAGTGCATTAGGCATTACAGAGAAGAAGGTGAGCTGCAGGTGCTTGTGAGTAAAGGCCAGAGCTACCTCGTTACGACCTACAGTCCCAATGCTTCAGAAAACTGTGAGCCTTCTCTGGTCACACAAAGCAGATAGAATGATTTTAAGGGCTGTGATTTGCTTGTGCTTTTATTTCAGAGGTGTTAGTGGAAGTCTCTTTTTGCAACTAATGATAGAAAGCAGGTTGTCTGTTTTTATGGCAGAACATATTTTTGTCCAATTGTGCTTTTCTTTTTGTGCCTTGTAATAAGCTTCCTCTCTCTACTTCCAGAGTGCACGAATCATTATATTTATCACTAATATGTGCTGAAGTTGAACGTAATTTCTTTATTTTGCACCATTCTCAGTCCTGCTGGAGTTATACTTGCTCTGATCTGGAGCTTAGCTTCCAAGCCTCACTCCTCATTAATGGAAAGTAACCTTAAATACAAGTCTCGATATGAATGTTCTCCTTTGCTGTAGCCCATCCTGTTTTCCTCCATGCAAAAGCATCTTTGGAGCTTTCTGTTGGTTTGGCTGCAATTAAGATTTTTGGGGTTTATTACTTTCTGGAGAAGTGTCTTAAAACTGAGAAAAAAGAAGCCTTTCTCCACAGCACCCATTGCATCTTAGAGAGTGGTCTTCCAGGGATTCTTATTTGTAAAAGCCAGTCCCAGACTGGATGGATCATTGTGGAAATGAGAGAAGAGCTTAATGCCATTAAAGTTGTTTTCTCCCTGCCAACTTGCCTTGCAAAAGCCCTTGTTACTCTCATTGTCTCTGGTAGTATCAGGCCAGGGATTGTCAAGACAAAAGTTCTGTCAGTTTTATGTCGTTGTGCCCTGTATGAGCTCTTGGTGAGTCTCTGTATAATCCATTAGCATTTACCCTCTGATCCTGCTCATTTTTCCATCCTGTTCTCTTTTTGTGGGGTAATTGTCTCTTGTCTTGCCTTCCTGTCTCTCTGAAGGAACACTGCTGGCTGGTCCCAGTGCAGAGAGTGCTAACTGACCTGTAGTGAGTCACTGCTGAAGAAATGGGCTAATGGGAACCTCACAAAGCTGGACCAAGGGAAATGCAAACCCCTGCGCCATGGGTGGGACAGGATGGATGTAGAGAAAGATGTGTGGGCAAAAAGGACCAGCAGCTGGGGTCTCCTGGGAAGCTCAGGCTGACAGGGTGTGGGCACAGAGCTGGCAAAAGGGGATGCTGCTTTGAGGCAGAAAAACCACATTTTGTCCCTTGGATGGTGGTCTGAACCAGGAATAGATTGCCCAGAGAGGCCACAGGATCTTCATCCTGGGTTAGAGTCTGCTCCTGCTAGCCCTGGCTTTGTGTGGGGTGGGCTGGAGCCTGCCTGAGGTCCAGGCTGACCCACTCCACTACTGGCCGAAGTACAGGTAGAGCTTGCCATGGCACCTCTGGATATTTCTGCATTTTTTTACCTCAGGGACTTTTTCTACCCCATAGTATCTTACAATATTTTTCACTCAAAAGACTGTAACCTTGTATTCCTTTCCTCTACTATGAAAGCAGAGGGAGAATTTTGTTTTTAAAGGAAGCCCCACTTGAGTTACGGATGACACGCTTGCACGCCTGTGAAATGTGGCTGCTCAGAGTTCCTTTGTTTGCTGCTGCCAGCCCTGTGGTGATCCTGTGCTCGTGTGGCTTCCTGGTGGCTTCCCCGAGGCTCCCTGGGGCACACACAGCATTGACTGCCATGAAGTTCACCATGGGACTGAAGTGAGAATAACTTTGTAGTCTGAAAGACAGATTCCTGCTTGTGAGAAAGGCCATTCCAGTGTCCAGGGTGCATCCTCTGTGTTAATCGACAGGTAAGGAAATGTAAAGGTTTCTTCACGCCCTCCTTGCTGTGGATTTCTTTCAACTAAGCCATTTTATTTCTGTTTCTGAGGGACAGAGAGAAGATGCTGTATCTTTTGTTTCAAGGCCTTAGGGTTAGAACTTCATCTCTGGCTGTCTTTAGGTTGCTACATCAAAGTAGGCAGTAAGAAATTAAAACCACCAGGATAACATAATAAAAAAGAACAAGCCATTTAAGAAAAAAAAAAAAAATCAATATTTTGTCTTTTAGGTCCCCAGTGAGAAATACTTGTGTAGAAAAGACAGAGGGGAAAACATGAACAATGGGCTTCTCCTGCCCTAATTGCAAGTACAGCAGGCATGTCAAGTGTGAACTTGAGAGACAGAGGTAAGGACTGTTTCATAAACAGGAGCAAAGCTGCTGGAATAGAAGGACAATAGGTAAGGGTCATTCTGCAGCTAAATCTACCTCCAAGAAACTTTATTTGAGGAAGAGAACAAATAGGTATAATTCTAGATCAATGTGTTTTATCTCCTGTTGGATGTCCTTGCTGCATTTTATAGGAAGCTTGGCTGTATAAGTGGGTGGCGTGTTTTGTAAACACTTCCAGGTTTGGGAAAATAAGTGGGGGAATGGCTGATGTCTGGATTTCACTCAGATGGAATAAAAAGCAGCTGCTGGTTTCCTGAGCTGCTGCAACTGGACCTGCCTTGGACCTGACCCGAACAAGGGGGCATGAGAGAGTGTTGAAGTCTCACTGGGCTTCACTGTCTGCAGTGTTTAGTCTCCAGAGGCAGAACAGCAGCCACCTTTTGAAACACCATATGTTTGGGTTTAGGGATAGTCTTTCCTACCCATTTAGTGAATATAGCCACTCTTCTTTATTGACATTATGGAGTGAAAAGTAACTGCTCCACCAGTCAAAATAAATGAAACCTCCCTTATTAGGATTGCTGCCTCTGAGTGTTAAAACTGTGAATCTCACTCTGGGCAGCAAGTTGTTAAATACACAGGGAAAAGGTGAGGAGGTTAAAGAATATTCAGATAAGTTAGATATATGCAAGTCAGCAGGGCCTCGTGAAATTCGCCCTGGAGTACCCCAGGTACTAGCTGGAGTGATCTTTGAACTATTAGCAATTATCTCTGAGAGCTTGTGGAGGATGAGTGAGGTCCCAGAGGATGGGAGAAAGGCAAACACAGAACCTATCTTTGAAAAGGGGAAATAGGAAGGCCCAGGGAATCACAGGCCAGTCAGCCTGACTTTGATACAGAGAAAAATGCAGGAGCAAATTATTGAACAATCAATTTGTAAACACCTAGAGGAAAATAAGGTGATAAGAAACAGCTTGCATGGGTTTGTCAAGAACAAATCACATCAAAGCAATCTCATTTCCTTCTTTGACAAAGTAACTGGCCCAGTGGATAAGGAGGAAGGAGCAGATGTGATAGATCTTGACTTTAGCGAGGCTTTTGACACACATCCACATGACATTTTCATAAGTAAACAGGAGAAATATGGTTTAGATGAAGTTATTACGTGATGGGTGCAAAACTGAAAAATTTGGCTTATCAGTAAAGCAGTTATCAATGGTTTGTTGTCAGACTGGGAAAACATATCAAATAAGACACCACAGAGGACTGTCTTAAGTCCAGTATTATTCAATATTTTCAGCTTTGATGATGGAATATGTAGAAAACTTTAAAAAATTCCATATGATACTGAACTAGGAGGGGTGGTGAACACTTTACAGAACAGGATTTGAATACAAAATATGCTTGATAAATTGAAGAAAGTGTCTGAAATCAATAGGATGAAATTCAATAAAGAAAGACAAGCGCAATGTATTACTTTTGGGGAAGGAAAAATCAAATGCACAAATATTAAATGGGAAACAACTAGTTTGAGAGCAGTTTTCATAAAAGAGGCTTAGCACAGAGCACAAGCAAAATGAAATCCAGAAATGTGAAGATGTGTGAAGAGTAAATTCCATGATTGTATGAATTAATAGCAATATTGTGAATAACTAGGAAATAATTATCTAGTTCTGCCCTGAGTGGTGGGGCCTGACCCAGGAATACTACATCTGTGCCAATGGTAATGGCACATTTAGAAAATCACTTTACTTTAGAAAGGTGGAAGAACAAAGCCTAGAAAACAACTTCTATGAGGAAAAGCTGAATTAAACGAGTATGAGGTTTTTTCTTAGGAAAAGATGCAATGCATATAAAGTATGCAAAAATATTGTTAAAAATTTTATAAAGAAAAGGACACGTACATGCTTTCCCTAAAATGGTGTGAAAAAAAAGGATGGAATAAGCTGAAGCAGATAGATGGAACTCAGGTAGATGTTCTGGCTATGGGGATGATACAGCACTGGAACAAGGTTTCTAAGGGTATTCTGGAATCCTTGTTTCAAGTCCTGAAAATGGGTCAGACAGGCATCTGCCTGTGATGTGAAACAGATGTCCTCTGGAGAGCACTCCTACTTTTACATTTCTACAGCAATTCATACACCTCAGTCAAGAGAAAAGCTCACAAGAACAAGAAAAGCAAGAACTGCATGCATAGACACACATTTCCTCCAAAGCTCCCACTTTTCCCCTGCAAACTCCTTTTTAAAAATTATGTACACTTATCACACAGTCTTCTGTTCTCCTTTTCACTTTTCTCTGCCTTGATTCAGGGGGAAGAGCTGCTAGTTATTCCATAATTACATGAAAGATTATGAAGCTAGACAGAGCTGCCTTCTATCCAAACATGAAATCCTGCATGTTAGTTTTTCTGTGCTGGTTGCTGGTGCAAAAGCAAGACCCAGAGCCATAAAAATACCCCAAACCAACCCGTTTTTGATAGTATCTGCTGTAAGCTGCTCTAAGAAGTGCTTTGTTCTTTTTCTCTTTTTTTT
>VZRZ01007764.1:422584-503778 GCA_013398175.1 Climacteris rufus
TTTTTTTTTGATGAAGATACACAGTCAGAGAATGAAGCTTTATAAATATTCGTGCTCCCTTTTAATGACAAACAAGGGACAAACTGGATGGTACTTTTATGATGTTTTATTGGCATGATTTTGAACTGGTATGTTATTTATGGGACCATCCTAGACAGAGTGCAGGAAACTCGCTGCATCCTGTTATGTTTTCTGTGGGAGCCACGTGCATCTTGAAACATAACCTTGAAAAACACAGTGAGAAGTGGGAGCCTCATTTAGGGCTGTAAGGCCAGAAATCTTAGTCATCAAGTGTTGTTTTGTGTGAAGACTACGAGGAGAAAAAAGCTTTGAAATGACTGATTTAAACTAACATATTTAATTGCAGGATTTGCGCGCTGCGTTGCATTGCGGGGGATGCTGCACTCAAAGAGCAGAATGTCTCTTCTCCTTGATGTGCTTGCCTTTGTGATGATACCTTCATAAAACAAATTTGTGAAACCTTTCTTTAAAGGATACAGGCCCATGCTCACCAGTAAAGGATTGCTTGCCTGGCTGTGGAACTTGGATTCTTTCTTTTGTATCTCTGTGAAACCTTTCCTGGTGCAAGTAGCAGGGATATCACATTTTGTGTAGTTGTTGGTAGGATGACAGTATTTCCTCCCTAATTTGGGACTTGGACTTTCTCCCAAATGTAGAAGTTTGAGAACAGAAAGTTATGTGTTTGGGGAAGGGATGTTTATTTGCCAGGTAAACTGGCCTGTAGGTGACTGTGTTTGAATGGGATCAGCTCTCATTTCCTTGGGAGTGGTTTGTCCATGTTGTGTGTCCAGTGCTCCCATACATCCAGAGGGAGCCAGGGTAGCTGGAGCCAGGCTCATGCATGGTGCTGAAGCTGCAGTTATGTGAGGCTGTGCTTCATGAATGTCTACATGCCAGGGTTAATAGTATTGCCAACCTTCCTCTTCTCTGTTTTGCTCTGGCCCTGTTCTACTCACACGTTTTTAGCATCCACGCTTTAGTTTCACCTGAGTTCTAACAATCTCATATCACCCTTTGCAAGTGAGAGTTTGCCAAAACTGAGACCCCCAGCCTCCATTAAAGTATCAGCAATGTTTCATACACCAGTTAAGTCTCAATTAAAGACATTTTGATACTATTAGGAAAAATAAACTTGTAATTAGTGACCCTTACACGTGGTATGGTTGAACTGGTAGAAGATACACCACTACTCACATTTATGATGAAGTCTATAGTACATAACTTTTAAGAAGGAATTTTGGAGTGGAAGGTTTTGGGAGGTCACTGGCAATGCTGTTATTAACTTGCCAGTGAGAAGGTAGAACCACATTTAGAGACACTTTTACCCCCATTTTCTGTAACCTAATAGTTTTTGAGCTTTCATTAGCTACCACAAATGAAAGATTTGTGGTAGTATGGAAACCCAGTGGGTTGTTCTTATCACTTGAAAAAGGTCTGATTAAACATAAAGTAAAATAAAACTTCCTGGGTCTAAATATAGGCTGGACTAAGTTGGCAGATTTCAGTAAGCATGCCTGCTTAGTAATGGAGATAATGCTGAGTGAACTTTATAGAAAAGGAAAAAACCTAAATAAATAAAAAACCTTGTCTGAAATGCTGCCAAAAATTAATGCACTTTTTCCCCTCTATGAAACACAGTTGTCCTTGTTTTCCATCTCAACCAACTAGAGACATCTCCTTGAAAGACATTTTCCCCAGTCTGAAACATATCCACAGCCTGTTCCATGCTAAAATTATCAACCATAGAAGTTGTGTCATGACAGACAGGAAAAAACGCCAACAAACCCCAGTCTAAGACAAGATCAATACCTGACCATATTTCTATATTTTTTTTTAATTAAAGGATTCACAGAATAATTTTTCTAGGAAGGAATAACCTGTAGGTAATCATCTGGTCAGATGCTGCTCACAGAGCAGATCCAACACAGAGAACACCCATCACAGACATTGTGCATCTTTAATTGTAGGGGTGATGCTGGTTGAGGTGAAAGATCTCTGTTTATCCACAGCATGGCCAGAAGGATTTAAGTCCATTTCTGAAGACTCTGAAATGATCTCACTGAGGCTGAGTCTTTGGTTGAACTTCCCATCCATGTCCCCTCAGCCCAAGCCTTCAGGCTGAGCTCTGTGTTATGCCAAAGTGGAGCACACTGGAGAGCCTGGGTGGGCACAGCCACCCTTCAGCTGGGACTTAATGTGGCTCTGCCCTTTTCCAATGACTTTCTCATCTCCTTCCCCAAGCCCTGAAGGGAGAGACTATGGTCTGCAGATTCTGCAGACCAAACTACTGCAACACAAAAACAAGAGGAGGCGCTCCTGCAGATGTTGCAGGGTTGTGCATGGAACAGACAACACCAGGGTGCAGCAGCTCAATTTGCTGCTTGCTTATCAGTATTATTTATTTCCAGTGCATCTACTGAATTGACTTTATCTGCAAGAGCAGACTTTGTTGAGAGGTATGGCCCACCTGTGATATATATATATATAGATATATATGTATATGTATATATTTATACACTATCCTGGTGATAAATTTTAATGAGTACTTCATCATGACCAGCTGGTGTTGTTTGAGACAAATTACATTAATAATGTGGCTGAATTTTCAGTATAAGACAAAATAATGAGTGTTGTAAAGCTGCAACATAATGTGGAGTCAACACTTTAGTGGGCTGGCACTCCCACCTTAGGCAAGTCTCTGAATCTGCCTCCTTCTGCAGAGTGAGGTTTAACCCTCCCTCCTCCACACCCCGCTGGGATGTCACAGGGCTGCAGTCTCCTGGCGCTGAGGAGAAATGCTGAGCTATCTGACAGCGAGGTCTGTATTAACACCTCAGGTAGCACATCTATTTTGGGGCCAGCAGGCTGGCAGCTCCCTGCTATGTGATCCTTCTGTTCTCTGTCTCCCTGTTTTGGTGTATGCTCGGTCCCGCTTGTGCCGTGCGTGAGAGAGGTGGTTGAAGTCACAGCACTCCTCTGCTTCTCCTGCTGGCCTGCAGTGATGGAGGGGAAAGGCAGGATGTGTTTTCAATGTGCTGCCTCAAGCAGGGTCCAAGAGCTCCAGTGGGGTACTTGGGCAGAGTTCTGCATTGTGCTGGCAGTGTTGTTTCTGTGGTGGAAAGGCTCCATTCCTGGCAATTTGGAGCACAGGGAACTTGAGATTGTGGTGGCACGTCTGTGCTGCACTCTTCTCACCCAATGCTGGCACAAACCTACACCTGGATGGAAGGATTTCACCACTCTTGTGTACATGTTCTCAGTGCATGTGTTTGAGGTGTGCTAGAACATCTCCCTTGCTTCTCCACGACTTCTAGCTGAAGGTCAGCATGAACTCACGGATGGTCCCTTTCTCTTTTTGGTTCTGAATGTAGGCAGCTCTCCTTGCAAGCCCCTCTTTCTGCCTGGCTACCCAGATCCTGCCAGGAAGACATGATTAAAGGCACACATGTGGCTCAATGTGTGCACAGACACACAGATGCCCATGCAGGGAACTCTTGGTAAATACTCTTCCAAGTGTAGAGTTTCTCCATACATATTCTATTCTCCATAACCTATCTCTTTTACTCAGTATTACATCACTCTTGTCGGTCTTGACACTTGACTGGATGGATGCTTTCCATACTTTCTAAATCATGATTAATTAAAGGATTTCTCAGTTTTCCACAATACCTTTTTTTTTTTCCCTTCTGAGGCTAATCTTCAATTAATAAGGAATGTGAGCATATAAATAAAAAATGTCTGTTGTGTGTTTTTCTTGCAATAAATCTGATCATTCCTTATACTGCTGTCCAGTGTATCTCCCCTAAGGTATGCTGAATTTGATCAAATCACTACATCACTGGAATGTTGAGTGTTACTCATTTGTGTGCTAATTACTCTTAATCTGGGTCCTTTTAAAAAGGTCGTCAATTAGACTTTATTGAATTGTCAGCCTTCACAGCGAGGAGGGAATCTGGTAGCTGGAGTAATGATGTCACAGATGGCTAAATACCCTGTAGTCTGAAGGGAAAAATGAATTAAATATAAGTTCAAGTTACACAATGTGGTGTGAAAATGTGGGAGCCAGGCTTTTTGCAGAGGAAACCACTGTTCACAGTTGATTGAAGCTGACTCTAAAGACCTCTTTTATGGCACCCTCTGGAAAGAGCTATGAATAAGTGACCCTTTCTCATCTTATTCCCAAGGTTCACCTTGAAATAGGTCTCTTCTACATGGTGCAAGTCTCCTGCCTTTTTAAGAACACCTCAAGGCCGCCTTGCTGCTGTTTGTTTTCCTTTGCTGTAGGTTGGGCCCAAAAGATGAAAACTTGTAGCATGAATTACTCAATACCCACCATTTTTAAACTTTAACCTACCCCAGCCAGGAATTTTGCAGGTATTTTGAGGACCTAGAATAAATGAATCCACATTTTATAAGCTAGTTTTTTCTTGGATTTCCTGTGCATAACTTCTGGCAACATGTCACAAGAAAGAACAGGCAAGGAATTTGGTGTTTTCACAGACTTTTTTTTTTGGTAAGTAATTTGGTCTAAGGAAAATTTTGAATGAAGAACATTGCAACCAGGAGATAAATGGCAATCAATACTTGTTTCAACATAATATATGCCTGAAAATGTACTTACCTATGAATGGGCACAATAATGGTCAAAATTCTGACATAAAGATTTTGAAAGTTTCTGATAGTGAATTTCTTGTGTTATTTGACCTCGTTTATTATTGGGTATGTAATTTCCACTGCACATTTATCTCACATGCTTGTTATTCTAACCCAGTTAAGTAACAGAAATTCATACCCATTTTATTTGTGATATTACACATTTAGAGAGAGTTGAGAAAAGCCATAGAAAGGAGATGTACTCATTATCTTGATCAGAAAACAGGGCAAAGTGACCAGTCAATTATGTGTGTACCTTACAGATCTCATTAATGGGTGCAATTTAGTTAGTCCTGAGGTAAAGATTTTTCAGGTCTTTTTGGCTGCCTGGGAAGACAGGGCAAATCTAACTTTAAAAAGTTACCACCTTTGCTAAAGTGTTTTTAAAGCTTTAAGAGCTGAGAAGTTCGAATGAGGGGTGGGATTTTTACGTTGCTTTTGTATCATTTTTCTCCTCCTTCAAATCAAGTCTGTCTGGGGCTGGAGAGAAAGAGCCAGAAGCTATCCTCAGAAGGAATAGAAGGTTTCCAAACAAGGAAACTAAGCTAGCAGAGAACATCACACTCCTTCTAAAAGCTTTCTGTGGCTCTGTTAGCAGGGGAAAAGGAGCAGTAGTGGTGTTGGTGACCTGTTCAGATGAAACTTCAAGGTTCTCTGCTGTGCCCACATATGTCTGGCTGTGCTGTGGATCATAACCTCCTTGGAACAGGCACTATCCAGTATTGCATTCCTGCCAAAGGAGTTCCTGATCTCTGCTGAGTTCACTAATTGACATGTATGTGTGCAGATGCTTTGCTAAGGATTATAGGTGGTATTGGAATCTGGTGCGTGGGGATGGCTGAAGCACTGGGTAGTCCTGACTCTTCTTTCACACTGATTACTGTGAGATATGGAATTTCCTGTTTTCTTTTAACTTTGGGATGGGTTCTGGTTCCTTTCATTTTCCTCCTGACCTGAATAGTACCTTGTTCCACAAGTAGTCCCATTGGTTCAAAGGGATCATTCGTGGGTGGGAAGGTACCATTCAACACAGCTAAAAACTTTGGAATCTGGTCCTTAAATCAAATAGGTTAGTTGAACTTTATGTGAGTGTTTGTGTGCATGTCTGTTTTTCAGCTGTTGTTTTAACAAGGGGCTGTAGTTTGCCCTTTTAGGCTTCACTGAAACCTTTAATTTCCAGTACTATTCTTAGGTCACAAGATTTCATATTGTTCTTCATTGTTGTTTGTTTCATGCACTGAATTAGAAATTAATTCTCTCTCAGTTTCTCTTGCATGTGCTTCTAAAATTATATTCTCCATTTAATGTACTCCATGGTATGTGTGTCTCATCAAATGTGACAGATTGGGGTGATTCTGTCAATAATTCATATTTGATTTAGAATAGAACAAAGTTAAGAGGGAATTGCAAAGTGATATAATCCCTGTCCCTTTTAAACAGATTAAACTGGACTAAAATTGATGTCTTCTACCAGGACACTTAACGTTCAAAAGCCAAACCTACCAGCACAGGGAGTGGTAGTTGCTTGTTTGGAAGTAATGTGGGAAGTCAGGTAGAGGATAGCAATTGACATCTTCAAAAGAAGTCCTATGGGCCTCACTTTTCAGAGGTGAGGAGGCAACCACAGATCTCATCATATTCCACTGAAGTCCCAGGTGCTCAATACCTCTGAATTTCGAGCAGTTAAGTAGGGCATGCAAACTGGGATGCTGTGAGCTGACAACAGTTGAGGCTGATCCACCTGAAAGTACTGCAAAAGCAGTTACTCTGTAACTAAAGGCTGAAAGGAAAACAGTGACATCAGCTTTATGTGCGCCAAAGACTTGGCAAGCATCTTTGGCTTTTTTGATTGAGTCCAAGGTGCTTTGATCAGTGTACAGAAACAGCAGTCAAGGAGGATTTTCTTTAAAGCAACTCTAAATGGCTGGAAGATGTGAGGACAAGTGTCTTTTTCTGCTCTATCTGGGAGACAAGGTCTCCCTGCTCTGTGCCAAGAGTTTTCTCCATGATTCCTCATGGAAAGCAGGGTCTCCTGCTTGGCTGTGCAGGCTCTCAGTGAAGCAGCTGTTCTTCAGGGAGGGGACAGCTGAAATTTCACATGGGTGTTGTATGTGCAGATTGACCTCCAGTGCTTCTCCAAGCATCTTTTTCCTGCTACAAATGCTCTTTCTTCCAAGGGCATTTGCTAGAGCTGTCCTCTTATTGGTTTAGTCCATGACTGAGATATGGAAGGGAACCCTTGGGTGTTCCTGAGGGTCAGAAATATTTTGCAATCCCCTGGAGACCTGCAAAAATATAATTTTACTGCAATAGAGGCAGTAGCAAAAGTCCCTTCCAAATCCCATGTGGGCAATGTCTGCCTATGAGGAGCTGTCTGATACTGCAAGTTTGCTCCAGGTCTCCTGTGGGATCCTTCTGCTGTGTCTACAATGTTCTGCATCAGATGATGCCCATCTTTTGCAGCTGGGTAATACACCCTGGAAATGTTCTGTAATTTCCTGTGGAATTGTCTGTTGAGGAAGTCACATTATCACAAAAAGCACCTTGAGATTTTTTAAAAACTGTAAAGTTCTGGGCTCACGGACTTTTCCCAGCTCCCCGTTTTCCTCAGCCAGGCTTAGAACAGTTGTCCCTCCTCTCCAACTGAGGCACCCTCCCCTGCTTTGCTGAGGCCTCTCAGGGGCTGATTTATGTGTTGACAAAAGCAACCACGTGTAAGGAAGCAGTCTGTCTCCCCAGCCTTTCTGTAGGCTGAAGATTCCTGCTGCACAGATGCTGCTCAAGAAGACATTGTGTAATTCTACTGCAAGAGCCTCAGAGGGCTTGGAAAACAAAAATCTCTCTGGGACAATCGGGTGTGGCCCTGTGTGGCCACAGAGATGAAACTCTGAGCTTTCATGTCTTTGAGCCGTGTTGATGAGATAGGGCAGTTCAGGGAAATGCACCATGTGAAGAATAAAGTGACTGCCTCCTCCTTCAATTAGAATAGGTCTGTCCCAAAACGAAGCACTCCTCACCTGCTGAAGATAAATTTACCCTGCTGGTCATGCAATATTCCCTTGCTGAATGTGCTGCAAAGGTGATGAAGCCACATGCTGCAGTGAAGCTGGTGTTGATTGAAGGTTTTTCTCCCTAAGGGTGCTGGATGCACAAAGGGAGGGTGGCAAAAAGCAGTGGTGGTAACCAGTGCTCAGGGTGGGAGCTCAGGTGCACACACAGGGTGTCCAAGGCTGCCAGACTCTCTGCTCATGTGGGAAAATCAGAAAGAGTCACCCACCCCCTCAAATGAATGCATCTCAAAGACCCCAGTCTGTTTCAGAAGACACACACCAGACTCAGAACTGCTCAGTCTGTGTTACCCTCATGGTGATTTATTTCACAACTGACAGTTCCATGGGCCTGATTTTTCTTTGTTTTGCAGTTTTAGGTTGGTAGTTATTTGTACAAACTTTATAGGATCATCCTTATAAAAAAAAAACTCTGTTTATTTGTTCTGGTTTCAATGAGGGCAAACTGTATCTGCAGTAGAGCAAGTATTGGGGTTTTGGTTTCTGTTTAGAAACTGAGTCTAATGGAAGTAAGTACCAGCTGTTGTTCACAATGCTTTCACTCAGGACAAATAATTGGAGTGAAATTGTGGGGAGAAGAGGATTATGCTTTGACTGTAGTGAGGAAAACAAACACTTCATTTTGAGTGTCCTGGAATGGGGGGGGGAGGGGGCGTGGGGGGGGGAAGGAAAATTCTGGGTAAGGATTCTAGTCACCAGGTAACAGAAATGCCTGAGAACAGGCATTTACAGGCTTTTATGAAAGCATTTTCTTTGTGTTCCAGCATAGAAGAATAACGATTTGAAACACAGGAAGTTGCCACGGAACAGAAACATCACCCACTGATGAGCTTTATTGTCTCATAATGTGTCAGCCTACAAAAAGTCACAGCAAATGGTCAAGATACTTTCTGTGGTCATGGGCCAAGACCATGGCACTGTCTTGTGACTTACTCAAAAGGTGCAATAATAAGCATCTCTTCTGCCTGTCATTTTCTATTTCGCAGTGTTTACCCCAAAAAGAGGATAACTTTTCAGAAAAGAGTGAAAAGTTGCAAACAAGAACAAAAAATATTTTCCCAGGGTAGAATATTCTGTTATATAACACACCAGAAGGATTACTGTGTGCTGGAAGGGAAAAACATACTTGAAGAGCAAGATGAAAACAAAACTCAAAAGAAGTGAGTTTTGAATGTATCCTTAATGCAAACTGAGAAAACTGAAGTTAGAGAACATAAATGACACACCAGTCATGGCAGTCTTCTTACAGACTGCAGTTTTAAATGTCATGTGCTGTAGGTCCTTTCTGCTCCCCCAGTCCACATGAGAAGCTCATTCCTCTCCACCCCCTGACCATGAATATTAGACTGCAGCCTGTAGTCAAAACACATTGTTCTGGTTTCCATTTTCACAGTTTTACTTATTCTGTGGTTTCAGACCAGCTAAACAGACTCTTTTTCTTCGCAATCTGGAAATCCAGAAATCTCAGCCTAATCTTTCTGCTTCTGATGCCTTCCAAGTTTTGATGAGTTTGTTTTATCTTTTGCTGTTATTAAAGAGCAGGTCAATGCTGCTCCACTTATTCTGTAGAGTTTTACCACTCTGTGGATGTCAGGTATATTCTTTTTATCTTCTCTTTTGAATCCCCTGTTAATCATATCATGATGCACCTTTTTCAAATCTATAGTTTTATTGAATGGTGTTTTTAATCTTTGCGAACTCCTAACTAGTCATGTCCATAAAAAAATGAAAAAAACCCCCGGTATTCACATCACCTGATGTGGTTGGTTTTTTGGGCTCTGCAAAGATTAAAAACACAGTAAGACTTGAGAGTATCCTAGAGGGAATATAGAGCTTGCTATTAATATGTTCTTCTTTTGAACAGAACTGATCTGAGAGTTTGGAAATAGAGGAAAAATTCATGGTTTAAAGCAATAGACAAGGTTGAGATTTTAGATAAGCATATTATGGTAAGAAGAAACTGGGAAAATTAAGAGGGAAAATGCTGAAGCTGCTTGTAGGTTCATCCTCATTTCCATGTGCTCTGATGGGCCACTCCCTGTCACAGGATGGCAGTAAAATGATTGGGTTGGTGTCAGTGGTGGGATGATTCCTCCTGTGGTCATGGAGAGTGCTCTGTAGATGACTGAGGGGGTTCTAAAAGGTTATTCATGTCCAGAACAGTTCCTTGTGTCACTCTTTTGACTCTGCCCTGCTGTTGCCAGTGCTGATGCTGGCTGAGTGCTGCTCTCTGGGACTGCTGCTGGTGAGGAAGGACTGCAGCCCTCACCCTCTTTGACACTTGGCCAAAATTTCTGACATTCAGACCGGTAATAACCTTCTTTTTTTTTCTCATCCCTCCTTTGCCTGATCTTCTGGGTGTTTCCCAGAAAATGTGGCCAGCAGCCCAGTATCCTGTTGGGATAGGACGTGCACCAGCCCAGTCCTTCTGCAGGAGACAATGCAGTGTTCCAGAGGCTCCACAGAAAAGAGGCAGAGTGGGGAGGAAGAGTGGAGAAGACACTAGGCAGGAATGGGACCTGGTGGCAAGCACAGGGGAAAGGAGGAAGGGAGCAGGACAGCAAGGGAAAAAGCGCTTCAGAGAAAGAAAGGGAGGGATGGAAACACAGCCAGGACAAAGACCATTCCTGTTGGGAATCCTGGGGTCTCTCTTCAGGTCTGGGCACAGATTTGTCATGCAGCCTTTGGAAAGTCATGTCACGTTCCTGCCTGCAATGTGTCCTCAGGAGCCTGGAATGTGAGCTTAGCTGCTTATTATTGGACTCCTTATTTACAAAGCTAGGAGGGCCTGTTTTGATCTTTTATTCCAACTCTTTTTGCAGTGTATGCGGTTGAACTCGCTAAAATTAATTCCTGCTTAACCTGCAGCCTATCTTCTAAGGAAAAAAACCCCAGTATTTATGGGAGAAATTCGGTGCAAATCTTTAAATCTCAGTTTGGTGTGTTTGCCTAGCAGTTAATCATCCTGGTTTTTTTTTTCCCCCGCTCTAAATTGTTTTACCTTCAACTTCAGTAGATGTTAAACCTCAATGTCTCTTTGTCTCCAGACCGAAACCTCCCTCGATGACCAAATTTTCATCCCTAATAGTTGGTTGTAATCTCTAATTAATTCATCCTCTTAATGTGCTTTTTCCACAGAGGAAGGCTTGATTTATTTAAGCCACCAGGCGCGTTTCCTGATGCTTTAATTGTTCTCGCAGCTCTTCTCCTGCTTCACCTCCAGTCTGCCACCAGCTCCCTGGATCGCGGGGAGCCGGAGGAGGAGCCGCTTCCATCGGGAGACGCCTGCGGAGCGGCGAGCGGAGCGGGGAGCCCGGAGCAGCGCACCTCACAAAGAGCACAAAGCGCTGCTTGTGGGCAGACGGCAGGAAATCCTTTGTGACCGGCTCCCGTCCTCCTCCTCCTGCGCCAGGCAGGCGTGACCGCGGCTGCGGGCAGCGGGGATCGCCTCTCCTCCTCCCCAGCCTCGGGAGTGCGGGTCGGGCGGGCTGCGAGCATCCTCGGGATGCTCCTTTGTCCCGCCTGGTTCCAGGAAGCGCTGTGCCATCCTGAGGATGGAAGCTCTCTCCTCACATCATAGCTGACTGCCTTTGTTTGGTCCTGTGTGTTTAAGCATCACTCGGCAGCTGTTTCCCACACACTTTTTTTTTTTCTTAAATATCTGTCATTTCCCCACATCTGCTGATGTTGGAGAAAATTACGAAAAGATTTGTTAGATTCCCTCTCTTTTGTTTCGCGTTTGGGTCTTTTATTTTTTTTCCCCCCCAAATATATTTCTGAAGTCTGAAATGGCACACGCAAAAAAAATTAAAATAAAGGATTAGTAGATATTAAATAGCACAAATTACAAGAAGTCTGAAACAAAACCCTGGAATCGGAACAATACCAGACTCCATGAGAGCTGAGGCTGGACCTGTGTCCAAATCCACATGCTGTGGTTTACTCTCAATTATATGATGGTCCAAGCCAGAATTCTCATTCAGGGCAGAATGGAACATGAGCTGAATTTGGATCTGGCTCTGAATTTTGCAGTGCAGACCCACTGATGACTGTCAGTGACAAAATGCGCTTGTAAAGGAACAAATTAAGTGGGTGAAACAGATTACCAATGAAAAACCAATACAAAGCTGCAGAAGAAAAATACAGTTCCAGCTTAATTGTCAGGGCTGATCTGCAATTGTTGACTGGCAGGAGTGATTTTACTCATGTGCCTCAGATATTTCAAACATCCTGGACCCTACTCTGCTCTTGCAGTTTTTACATCTTCTGTGGCTATTTCTAATTTAGACAACTTTATGTGGCAGGAGAATAGGTCTTCTGACATTACCAGTGTCTGATCCATGTCTAATAAAAAAGATTTAGTAAAATAAAAAGTGGTTTACATACTTGTTTTGACAGAGGCATACATAAAAATATACCTCATAGTCCAAGTAAATATGAAAAGGCTGCCAAATCTGCCTATATAAATCTCAATATTTTCAACATTTAATTGCAAAAGAGAAGTGTTCACACTCCTTATTAGGAAGGGAGAGAAAGGTTAGATTATTTTAGCTTTTTCAGAACAACCAATGATATAGGACTATCTGTTCCAAAACAAAAATATTAACATCTGTGATACATTTAGAAGAAATGTAATTGATTTTTAGTTTAATTGGTGTTCCAGATCAGAACAATAAGTTGTTTTTTTGGTTTTTTCTTACCTCTACTATATATAAAAATTTTGGTCTTACCGACTCTTGTTTAAAAGGAAAAAGCCCGATATGTTAAATAACAATGCCCATTATTCTGTTAATGGCAACTAGCATCGTTTGTAAAAAAGTAGGCATTGACTTAAATTAGAAATAAATAAAAAAATATTCATTGCAAATAACAGGTTTTCTATTCACAACTGACTTGTGAGCTGATCAATGTTTCTGAGAACATATTTCACCCTCAAGTTTGCCAGTAAGCTTGTGAGAAAAAAAATTCTAAGACTCTTCTGTCTGTATTTCTGTTGTAAGTCCTTACACACTTTGTGTGTTCAGGAGGTTCTGTTTTTTTGTTCCACAATTTGGATCTGGATCTCCCATGCCATAAGAAACATAAGTTGTGTCGTAAAGTTCATTCAGTCAGTGACTTCAGCAATGGGATGTGACTTCCAGAGCCTCTGTGCTGTGAAGTTCTGACAATTTTGCCAGTTAAAACCCTTTGTATGTGCCTTTTCACAGCATTTCATAACACACTTGCAGTGGCAGATGCTCTGATTTAATGATTAACTCATATTCCAGATACTTCTATTTTCTTGCTTGATAATTTTAAAAGACTGGTTATCTAAGGAATCTCAATATTTTTTTATAAATTAAATCAATGTAATATCTAGTATTTTTCTAGCAATTTGCTTTTGAAAGTGTTTAGAAAACCACCTACACCTCTGATGGATTTTCAGACTTCACATCCATCTGCTAAGGTAGAAATAACATTTGAAGTAACAAAAAGTGTTTTCTAAACTTGAAGTTGCAGGCTATTCATGATCAGATTTTGAATAAGAAACAAGCTACAGCTTTCCCCATGCTAATTCATGATACTACTTTCTTTTTGGACATCCTTGCTAGCTTCCTCATTGCTATTAGAAAAAAGGAAATAAATTAATTGCCCTCTAAAACAGGTACAAACCCTGGAGTGACCAAAGTTCCAATCAGAAAAGTCTTTTATCCTGCCTGATTATTTAACTCATAATTTTTAGGGACCATTGTCAGCATTTCTATCTCTTGTTTTCAGATTCACTAAGTTATCACTGTGGAAAGCAAAAGTCAGTAGTATGAGGTTGAACAAAGTCCTGCAGATATTTCAGCTGTTTATGCTTTTTTTTTTTTTTCCCCCTGGTGAAAGCCCTTGACTTTAATGTTTCAGTCTGTAATCAGAAAGATGACAACTAATGACTGACTGATAAAACTAGGTTAGTGCCTGCTTCAAATGCCCATAAAATTAAGAGGGAACATGGTGTGTCAATTTTTGCATGAGACAGATTTTTGTATTAAGAGAAAACTTAGCTGCATTCAGGTATTTGTATGGATAACAGTTCAGTACAACTCATGAAATGGTATAAAGAACTCAGTCATGGCAGGGGGTGTGCTGGATGGTTTCTGTCCATCCCATTGGGGACTGTATGAGCTGGAGCAACAATCAGAATTTCTCTGTGCCTTTGGTGTGCAGGGTGTTGGAAACTCTTTGCACAGAAGCTGGGCCCTGCAGGGTACCTGACACCTCCTACTCCTCAGTCCACGTATACTTTGTGCATCCTCTGCTGTTCATTAGACAATACTGCAAACAAAACACCCAATCAAATAAACGTTTTTTAAAAACCTAAAATAACTACAGAAACGAGCGAGTATTTGCACGTGGAGCAGTGGAGTATTTGACCAGCCAAAGCTGCCTGTTGCTGTCAGGGCCGCACAGGCATTTCTGTGGGAGAGTGGTCTCTCCCACCTTTGCAGCTGCACATGTGATGTCCTGATAATTAGCTGAGCATCCCAGTGTTGTGGGAAGGGGCAGATTCATTGCAGGAGGATTTAACACAGGTGTGCTGGAGTCAGTGGAGGTGCACCAAATTACAGCAGCCAGAGGTCTGAAGGTACAGTCCTTGCACAGGGCAATTTTTCTGACTGTAGGTACTTTAATCCTGCATAGTCAATGTGACCAAAATTTCAGCTTTTGGTTCAACCTAGGTAGGGAGTTCTAGTGATGCTTTTAGCATTACTTATGCTTGCAGACTTTGTTCAGATAGGGTGCCCTTCAATGAATTAAAGCTGTGTTGAGGTATCTGCATTCTTCATGTGTCTAAGGAAACCATCTTTCTGCATTGTAACACCGCAATTGTTTGCCAGTCAGAAAATGATTCTTAGCACAAGCATCACGTTTTTATTCCTTGTTTAAATAACAAAGCAAATAATCGTATCTTCTTATGATGAAAGCATCTTAGCTCACTTAATTCTAGATATCTAAATCTGAGCTAATCATCTAGGTTGCTTTTTATAGGCAATGGAAAGGAATAAATCTTTCTAGGGCACAAGCCAGTGACCTACTTGAGATGTCTATCTAAGGATGAGATGTTCTGTGGGTTAAAACTGCCTGTTAAGGGAGGCCACATTATTGCCTCTGGTAGTGATGTCTACAGCTTTATTTTTCAAACATTGAGATTATTTTCCTTCTTCTCAGAATGTCTAAGGGATAGGCTCACACTTGCCTCCTCCTTCTCAGCCTTTCTGACTGTGTAGATCTACAGCTGCTAGAGCTTGATGCAGTTGTGAATCTGTAGCAGACACATAAATCCACAGTGGTATGAGCAGCACAGGCACAGAGCCATTCCACGAGCCTGGAGACGGCTTTGGGCACTGCTGACACAGTCATTCCTTTGCTTTCCTTTCCATTGTCTTTGGCACTGGCTGTCCACTCTCAACTTCTGACCCAGCAGGTTAGGTTTACATCTCAAAATGCCTCTGTGTGGCTGCACTTGCTTAAGGCTGGAACATCTTAACATGAAAAAGCTTTATTTTTTTTATTTGTTGTTGTTGTTGTTTTGGGGATTCCAAAGTCTGAAATCTGCCTTTGTGGTGCAGAAGGCTGATAACAGCAGCCACTACTTTCTGTTGTTACACTTCAGGGACATCCAGATGGCATGTTAACTTCTGCAGCTTCTGAAGGATCTGAGAGAAAGCTTCTGTGCCTGTCCAAATTTAAAAAAAAATAAATGTAATAACTGTGGAAGTTTTAAAGTCCTCCACTCTTCTGACACAGTACTAAAAGGGTGGCACTTCAAAAGTCATGCAGACCTGTGTGTGCAACAAGCCCAAGGGAGTGTGCCATGCCATATTATTAAAGTTAGTGAATATTATGAGTCTAGTTCAAGAGATCCATCCTTCTGACAAATCAGCAATATGTGAGCCTGCTGGAGCCTGCTGGGCTGATTAGTATCCTTTCTTTCAAGCACAGAACGCAGGAGATTATTTTAAACATTTTACTTCTTCATCAAGGTCTTTGGTGAGCTTAAGGCGAGCAGCTCACTCAGGATGTACAAAGAACACTGTAATACAGTTTAGTTTTGCAATAGCCTGTTTGTTCTATTCTTTGAGAAAGTAAAAATGTAATTTCTTCCTGTAGCTGTGCAAAACTGTTGTCTTTTATCAGACTCTGTCACCTGGAAACTGAAGCTTGTGTCTTCTCTGTTGACCATTTGAGTACCTTTAACTTTCAGGAACTTGATGCTGCTTCAGTTTTGTGAAATGCTGCACCTTCATTTCATGCTAATGATCATCAGGTTTTGCAAAGCCTGCAAATGCCTTGTAAACCACCTTCCTCTTGTGGACCAACCCAGTTACACCAGTAAAGCAGACAAGTGGCCTGGAGATGGCTTCAGCCAGCACCACATGCAGTGATATTCCTACAGTTATAGTTGCCTTACTTCTTTTTCATGTTGATCACTGTTGCTGGCACCCAGAAAACAGAGCTTAGTGCCTTAGTTCTCTGGGCTGAGTCAGAAATAATGTATTTCCAAGTTGCTGCCCACCTCTTTTGAATCTAACATCCTCACCAGCCCCTTTTTTCCAAGCTGCTGTCTGACAGCATTTTCCAAGTTGCTGTTTGTATATCAGTTTATGAAATGTGTGTGCAGTAAGATCACTCTTCTCACACTGAGGCTGCCACTCCTGCAATCATCTTATGCTGTTTCCAGTGCTTTGTTTTCCACAGGTCATCAGTAACATTTGCCAGGATGTTTGGTGGGTCTGACTAACACAGGTCTGCCTTATCAGTGAGCACTGGATTTCTCCAGTTGTTCTCAGTCTTTTTGAGCAAGGCTTCAGCATCTGTGTCTATCTTCAAACCTTAGATGTTGCAGTGTGAAAACACCTGAACAGGAATGATTCAGTTATCATATCTCAGGCAGGAGCTCTGGAGCTCATCAGTATAAAAGTAGCAAGTGGCAGCCCAAGGTTTAAGGCTGTGAGTGGCTTTACCTGGTGATCTTCTAGGGTTTTCCCAAAGATTTCATAACTCAGAACATCATCTTTCTGAGGTCAGTGTTGGCATTGTATTTTACAGATTTCACCAGCATCCTGTAAATGAGAAGAGAAATAGCAAATATTCAAACAGAACTGGTGAGCATCATCTGATTTTCATTTCAGTGACCATCATGGATAAATGATTTGTCTTGCAAGGTTATCACATGTAAAACATCTATGAAAATGCATTAAAAAAATCCAATTCAAATTTTTCACTTCAGATTAATGCTTTAGTTACTCTTTTCCTATGGCTATAGCTCTGGTTCAAAGAAAGACATGAGGTCTGTGTGGGGCACTCGGTGGTGACACTGCTGCACTTTGCCTACAGCAGATTCAGGTGTGAGTCTGTTACCTGAATTGTAATTGTAATTGTAATTTGGCCACAGGAGCTGTTGTGTCTCATTGCCTGTGGTACGGCCCAGGGCTGCCTCTGCATCTTTGGCTGTCCTCAGGGGCACTGGTTCTGCCTTCTGCTGAGCTCCTCTGTCAGCTGTACCAAGAGTCACAATTTGCATCCTCCTGACAGAACATAAAGGTAGCAGAACACACCAAAGGCAAACAAAATCCCTTATCCCACCTTTGACAACTGCCAGATTCCTGGGAAAAGAGGCAGGACACAGGTTTTGTACAGGACAATTATTTTACCAGATGTGTTCATCTGGCTTCTGACAAATCCTACACTTCCTAAATTTTTCTGTTTGGATGTTGAGTGTAGGTTTGGACTTAATACAACACTAGAGACACTTTACAGATAAAAACCAAGCTAAAATGTCTTCTTGTTTCAGAGATAATTCATGGTTCCTGGGACATCTTTCTCAAAGTTCTCTTCTTGTGCAGGGATATCAAACCAGAACTTTCCTACAGAACTAAAATTTATATCCAGGCTTTGGAGAATCAGGTATGCATTTGATACCTACTGCATAGTTTGCAACTAATTAATGGCAGGTTAGTCGTGGGAACAAATAAAAATGCTGCAGCTGTAGACACCCTACAATTTGGAAAAATAGAAACAAAAGTTTCAGTTGTTAGTTTCACCAACTCAGTGCTTGTCTGCTAAGTGATATCTACCTGATCTACCTCCAAGCTTTTGCAATTGTTATTCTGTTTTTTGGTGCGTTTAACTGGACAGGCCTCACTCGATTTAACTTCATGTGTCTGGATCTATTCATGGAGGATTAGATGACAAATCCTGCTGGGTCAATCCAAACCAGATTTGATACCATCATCATTGTGATTGTATCTCCTGATTGACTGTAGTGGAGATGACCAGAGTACTGTTCCCTCTGAAGAGATGTATGGCAGGTCTAAGAAGACCAAATTAGTTTTAATTTTATTTCATCACTAGGAAACAACTTATCCAACTCATGTGTCTTTTGCATTGCTATCTCCCTACTCATGTTTTTGAAACGTTCACTCCTCTTTTTAATGAATCTGGAGAAGGATATTGATTAATGTGTAAAAACATCTAAAGAACCCCATGTCCCATGTCCTTAGTTCGGTAGAATGCAAACATTTGCTGAGTTTAATTTCAAAATGCAGCTTTGCCTTTTTTGGTTGGTTTTGGTTATTGTGGTCTTTTTTTCTTCTAGACTGGTCATTGACTAAATACATAGGTACCCCAAGTTTTTGATCTTGCTCAGTTTGCTATGTGGAAGTCGAGATTTTCAAAAACCACCAAAGAGCTACTTGTTCCCTATCAGGTCTTACTAAAACATCTCAGATTTGATATCAAAATCCCCAAAACATCGATGCTTAAACCTGAATTTCTTCCCTGCCAGTTAATGGCTCCTGGTGTTGCCTCTTTCCTCTCCAAAGTTTTGCTTTTTGTTATCTGAAGGCATTGTCCATGGAAGCAAGTGAGAAGGCCAGCCTCTGTTGCCCTTGTCTAATGTCGTTATGCAACACCTGCAGTCACTAAAGAGGGTCCCACTCTCTTTGGCAGGTGCTGATATAAATCCTTGGGGCTCCTGTTTGTCTCTGTTTACAAGGGATACCTTTTGTAAACATCATTCTTCTGAGGTGGATGTTGAGGCATTCACCAATTCTGTTCACATGAACTGTGACTCAGAACTGCTCCCAGAGCAGCAGCTGATCTGCAGGTCAGGACAAAAATTAAACCATAGGCCAAAAGCTCTCTGTTCTCTCTTGACCTCTCATCTACTGCTCTGGGCCTGTGGTGGTAACCTTCAGTCACTTTCAGTTCCACCTGCAGATGTCTTCTCACCTCATGAAATAAAGAAAAGAGAGGAAAGAAGCTACGGCTTTGACATTTTCCTTTTTTTTTTTTTTTTCCTGATAAAATACAGTTTACATATTTTATGAGATTAATGTCCCTTGTTTCTGATTACAAGAATCTGATCAGCATATTAATAAGTTAAAAATAAAAAACCCCCTCAAACTATGCAACAGCTGCTATTTTGCTGCTGAATATATTCAGGGTATGCAATTTTTTATGAGATATTTATTGTAATAGAGAGAGGGATTTGTCTGAGAGTGTGTGTATGCATGTGTATGTGACTTTGAGCTGGCATGAATAAACCAGTTATGCTTCTTCTACATAACACATGAGGGCAGGCAAATGAGGCTGTCCAGAACTGCCTTAAAAAGGTGCAAAAGGCCCAGAGTTTTAAATGTGAGCTGTAGGTTGCAGTAGCGTTTTGAACTGGTTCTTAGAGGTCTTGATCCTGGGGTGGAGGAAGGGTGTAGAAAATACTGGAGTTCCCTTTGAAGTCAACAGGACTCTGAAGCACTGAGCATCTCCCAAGCTCGCTGTGCAGCAGCAGATTCACCTTTAGAAGGTAACAGTTGTGCTGCAAACACAGTGAAGTGGTCAGTCCACACGTGTGCACTTTAGCAGCCACATTGTCAAGCTGAATGAATGGTGGGTGGTGCCTCCTTCATTCTCTTTTTCTCCCCTGAAAAGAGTCAAGGAAAGTGAGGAAGCTGGAGAGTGGAAGACATGTGAATTGAATTCCTGCATAGTCAAAACAGAAGTCTATTTCATCATGATTGAAAGTTAATTCACTGTGTTGCTGTAGAAACCCTGGCAAATGCATTAACCTGAATGCCCAACCATTGCATTCTTATAACAGCTTTTTTTTAAACACTTGTTTACTTAAGAACATGTCTCCACTGTGTTACCATGTGCTTTTTGTACTTCTGCACAAAAGAAGCTATTATTTCTTCCCAGGTAGGTTGTGCAAATAGCTCAACTTACTGCTGCCTGCAACTTCTTTACTTCCTAAGTGGCACGTTCCCCACTGGATGTGCCTACTGGGTGTGCTGTGTGATATAATTACCCACTCCTGCACAACCAGGGCAAGCATTCTTTCCTCCAGCATTCAGAACAACCAGGCCAGGGATCTGCAAGAATCCTCCTTGGTGGGATTTCCACTCTTTGAGGAGGACAGCGAGTTGTGGAGACTGGGGACAAGTCAGAAAGTTCTGCTGTTTTGTTTTGGCAAGATATTCCTACCTCCACTTGTCTTTCTCCTCTCACCATCCATCCCCACCCGGGAGTGTTGATGCTGGTTTGGTGCCCAGAATTCATGATCCCTCCACAGACTGTTAAGAGACAATCTGGAACAAGACTTTATGTCAGCTGTTGCTTAAAGCAATGAAAAACAGAGTTGGATCCTCAATCCTGTGTTGTTCCTCACACAAACGGATTGTGACCTGGGTATGCTTAGGAGGGTGTAAATCAGAGCAGGGTTAATCGTTGATGATAAACAAAACTAAATATAGTCCTGGGAGACTGCACCCTCCTTTCACTCCTCACACTGTTCACAGCCCTTGCATGTGTTTGCCCACTGCTTTATTTTGCCTGGTGGGTTGACTGTGTGTCACTGGCATCCCACTCCTGAATTCCTGCAGGTGCCCAGTCTGGGGGAGCAGCCCCGGGCTCTGCAGAGGTCTCACCCCGTGCTGACCCTGAGTGGATTCTCAGCACCTTTCCTCTTTCCTGGTGCAACTGCCCTAGGCAGAGGAGGCACGGTCAAACTATTTAACCTGAGATTCTCTGGATGGCAGCAGATGATGGAATTAGGAGGTAGACAGACAAGACCAGGGAATTACTGGGGCATTTTAACTCTTTCTAGTGTCTGCCTGAAGAATTGTCACTGAAATTAGAGCTTTATAATGTCGGCTATACTTGGGTTGCTTAAGATATTTTCTTTCCCCACCACTGAATGTGTGTCATGGAACGATGATCAGCGTCTGTGGCCCCAAATGTGAAGGACATGCCATTTTTCTGTCTGATTTATTTAATTACTTTTGTGTCAGGACTCCAGTGAGGGGCTTTGCAGGATCCAAGCTCCGAACAGTGCAGTCATGATCCTCTGTCAGTCATGCTTCAACTCCATTGTCAGAGGTCTAATGTAGGGCTGAGGAACCTAATCCCAATGGTCATTTCTTAATTGTTGTGCTTAGCCCATATGCTTGACAATTATATTTACCAGTTCTCTATTAGTTTGCTGTTTTCTGCCACCTTTCACCTTAGATGTAGTGAAAAACAAGCCAGTAATTTTGATAACCCAGGCTCTAATTGTAAAGCATGTGATTGGATTTCTGTAATAACCTCAATGTCAGGGCTGCTGGAAAAGTGCCAGAAGGTCTGTTCTTCTGCTGGGTCAGTCAAGAATTGCTTTCCTGTTCTTTTTTTTTTTCCCCTACATTTTCTGGTCACCAGTTCAATGCATATGGGGAAAAGGCAGCATTAGGAGAAGGAAGATTTGTCTGAAAGACACAAATTTCCACATGAGTCTTGGAACAGTGTCCTGATACAGCAGGTTATGTATCTCACCCTTATATCTCTGTTAGCCAAAGCCCATGTTGATCTGTAATGTAGCAAAGCAATGTTAAGAATTTTCTTGATAAGCTGAAGAGGAGGGAAACTCTTACCAAAAGGAAAAAGAAAAAAGAATTTAATTTTATGACAAAATAGATTTCAGATGCAGGTCTGAATGTGTTTTTTTTTCTGATTGCCTAGCCAAACTTTTCCTGTTTTTCATCTCTAGTGAGTATATCTGAATGAAAGCTGAAGTGAAGTTCATGTACCATGGATGTTGAAACCAAAGAATTGGGAGTGACTGGAGAGAAAAAATTGTAAGTGGCAGAAAAATAAATAGTTTTATAATGTATTATGCTCCTCTCTTCCACAGAAAAGTTTGAATAGATACATGATATTGTATAATCAAGAAATAATGCTGTCCTCTGCAGTCTTGATGGTACATTGCTAAATATGTAACACAGACAGAAAGGAAATGCTGTACGGTTTCACAATGTTATCTCTGCTGATCGTCTGCTCCCTGGAGACCTTATCAAAGGGCCATGGAAGTTACTGGTGATTTCTTCTTTCAGATAATTTTAGTCCATATCTGTAGCTTCTCTGCTTTTGCCCCCCTCTCATGTCTCCAGCAATCTGAGATGGGCACTGGGAAGAGCTTCTGCTCATGCATTGCTTGTCTTGGAACCTGCAGAATATCCTTAGAAATGAGACACTGTGCACTGGATCCAGCTGTATTTTCCTTACTGTTGGCTTGGACTGGGTTCCCAGTTTCCACACAAACATACACAAATATGCACTTAGAGGTATCTGTCAATAAAACTGCTGTGCTGGTAGGAGCAGTCTGCAACAGGTTCCCACTTCCTGCAGTGTTTTTACAGTACTCATCTCTCTCATATCTGACAAGGTCTGGCCCAGGAACACACCCTGATGCTTAGTGAGGGGAGCTCACTGTTCACTAGTGTAGACACCCTCTTTTGAAAATAGAAGCTCATTTGCCAAGTTCTACAAATAAATGACCATGATATTTTTTTGTTTGGTTGTTTGGTTGGTTGTTTTTTTTTTTTTTTTTTTTTTTTTTTTTAATGAGAGGGAGAGATTACTATGACCAGCTTAATGACAAGAGCAATGGCTTCAGTTCACAGTTAATATATGTTATAAAGACACAACTGAGAGACCACACAGTGGGAAGACAATTGCCTGGGAAAAATACATAGATGTGCCCTACAGTTGATGAACAACAGAGTCCCTTTATTGCAACGAAAATATGTGCATTCTTTTTGATCATGACTGAAGTCACTGGTGCTTGTATTTAATTAAATGTAAAGGCTCTCAAAGAAAGGATATGGAAGAAAAAATAGTCTTACCATTTAAGCACAGGACTGAGAAACACTGGTGTGCACTTCAGGCATGCTGATTAATTTCTTTGTGCCTCAGTTGCCCAACTGTAAAATGAGAATACATGTTTCTTCTCTTTATTTGCTTGAGAACATCTAAAGAAGGAACTAATATGATTTCTATCCCCTGAGTGTGTTCAGTTCCTAGCACTACAGGCATCTGGCCTCAGCTGGGGCACTCAGGTGTCCCTAATACAAATGGTAATACCACATTAGCATGGAAATACAAAATAAATTAATCTTTAAAAAAAATATATATTTCCCCACATGGACTAGATCTGAAATGCATTCTATATTTTGTCTTCCAGTTAGTACATGATGCTATTTTTTTTTTTCTACAACCCCTCAAGATTAGTGGAAAAAAGTAGTTTTCTTGACAGAAAATCCTTGTAAGAAAGAGTATTTGTGTTAGACACTTCCATGCCATGGTGAATTAGGCTTCCATCACACAGAATGTCCCCACGTAGGTTTCTGCATGTGCCAGCCCAGTGCAGGTCAGGAGCTGTCCCAGATCATCCTGGGTGTATGGAAATGGCAGGATTTCTCATCAGGGGTGTTTTTGCTCACAGATGTCCTGATGGCAGTTCTGTTACAGTGCTGGGCAGACTGCTTCCTCATGGTTTCTGGATGGCTTCAAAGTCCAGCTGAAACCTGCACAGACACATAAATCCTACCCCTCAAAAAGGAGAAACAGCACCTGTATGAATGTGAAGGTGCCAGGCAAAATAACTGTGCGTAGACTATGCACTTTTGCTTTTGATGATTTCTTTGTTCTGGAATTCCTACCTTTCCAAGTCCTGTTGACCAAAGTCCTTATGCCTCCAATGAGTCTGAGTTCCCCCCATTCTCCTCATTTTCTTTTAAATTTTCCTTCTCATTTTGCCAGGTGCTTTCCCTGTAGAGATCAAGCCATGAGTAATGAATGAGCAAGGCTGCAAATATCTGGGAACTTGGAGCCAGATAACCCATGTCCTCGGACCATTCATGAACTCTTCAAGGCTTCCCCTTCTGGTACAGCCTGTCCTCTCTCATACTGTCATGTTTGGCTGTAGGGGAGGATTAATGTGATTCACTTGTATCTCGTTCTGCAAGGTTGCTCAAATGTCAGTCTCTGAGGAGTAACAGGGAGAAAAGATAAAAACTTGTGCCCCTGCAGCTCATGGAGGGCAGGGGGTGCAGAGATCCACCTGCAGGCCCTGGAGGAATGTGACCCCATGGGAGGCCCGTGCTGGAGAAGGGTCCTGGCAGGGACCTGTGACCCTCTGGAGAGAGGAGCCCACACTGGAGCAGGGTCCTGGCAGGACTTGTGACCCTGTGGAGAACCCACACTGGAGCAGGCTGTGCCTGAAGGACTGACCCTGTTGGAGGGTATCCCACAGGCCGCAGTTCTCCATGANACCCACACTGCAGAATTTATGGAGAACTGATGCCCTTGGGATGGACTCACGCTGGAGAAGTTCATGGAGAACTGTCTCCCATGGGAGGGACCCCACAGTGCAGCAGGGGAATGACTCCTCTCCCTGAGCAGCAGGAGAAACCACGGGTGATGAACTGACCTAACCCCCATTCTCTATCTCCCTGCACTGCTGGGAGCAGGAGGTAGAGCAGGAAGGAAGGGAGGAGAGGGCAGAAAGTGTTTTTAAGGTCTTATTTTACTTCTCGTTATCCTGCTCTGGTTTTGTTAGTAATAAATTCAATTAATATCTCTAATTCTATCTGTTTTCCCCATGACAGTATTTGGTGAGTGATCTCTTCCAGTCCTTATCTCAACTCATGAACTCTTCATTATGTTTTCTCTGCCCTGTGCGGCCACAGGGGAATGAGAGATTGGCTGTCAAAAATTGGCCATACAAACCCAATACCACTGTAATGAACCAAATCCTCTAACGTGTTGTAGCACCTTACATTGAATTAATATTTGTGGTCCCAAGAGACTGGAGGCAATGCAAATCCTGCTCACCAGTGAAGCCAGTGAAACTTCCTCCAAGCCTGATCTGGCAATTCCTGGAGTGCCTTTCCTCCCACCAAGCAGATTAGGGTCATGTGAAAGGTGTTATGGTTAATGGCACTTAACAAGGAGTTCAGGCAAAGCAGTTGTTGCCCATACTGGAGTTAGGCTGATTGGGACAGCAGGGAACACAGGTAGACCCCTTGAAAAACTCAGACTGGTAATGGTGAGAAGTGGTGGTGGACCTTTGTTTTCTGCCTTATCTTGTCTCATCCACATCACATCCAGTGGGACTACTGATTCAGATGTGACCCTGCCCCAAAGATGTGCCTGATAGGTGATATCTGGCAAGATAAGGCTGGTGTGCACCATGTCTGCAGAGTTTTAACCATTTCTGCATGAGTGTTTTATCTTGGGACTATATTAGTTTAAGTATTTCAAATGGTCTCCAGATGTTGCAAAATCACAATATTAAAAAAAGAAAAAAAAAACCAACCAAACAACTACCTACAGATTTTAAGAAGGCTACAAAAGGGTAGAGGAGAAAGACAGATATTAGGCCTCTTGTCACTTACAAGAAATGTCTGAGTGTGACTGTATGGCAAAGGAACATCATTCCTACCATATCTGAAAGCTGCAGAAATGCTGAGCCCTGGGTGTGGTGGCCAGTCCCTCTATGTCCCTGTCTACTCTGCTTACTGCTTCGATCTCTCTTAGAGAGTGCTGAATCACAATAATCAGCACTTTTGTTTGCATTGTAAATAAAATAAAAACTACTCAATAATGGGAAACCTTGAGCTAAGGGTGTTGGTTTTGGGACTGTGCTCATTTTCCACCATTTCACGAGTTGTGCATTAGAAACTCTTCCCTCTGGCAACCCATAAAGCAGAAACTTCTCCATTTTTTTCCACCCCAGGAAACATTCTGTCAGCAATTCACTTGCAGTGTTCATCTATGAATATTGAGATGGCTTTTTTTGTGTGTCTTGTTCCCGATATATTAACACAAGGTGCACTGAGGGCTACAGTATACTACAAACTCTGTGAATAATTACAGCTTGAGCAGCAGTAAGCCCAATCAGGAAAACCAGAAGGCTGGGATGGAATTTTCAAATCACAACAAGGCCTGTGACTTTATGAATTTATTCTTCTTCTGCTCTAGCGCTGTCAGGAAACCCATCAGCTTTAAAGCTGTGGCCTTCTCTAATTCAGTATTTCTGTGTATTCTTCAAGCAGGTGGTGCTCCAGGTTACAGTGAGGATGCAGAGAGGTCCAGGTCACCTGTTATTGTGGTGTTGGAAATGCATCAGGAAAGTTTTACACAGAGCAGTGTGTACACAGTGCCCCAAATTTCACTGCTGAAGTGGGTGACCACTGCAAGAATTCATGGCAGAGTTTCACCTGTCAGCTAAGCCAGCTAAAGTTGTTGCATCTTCCCTGTGGGGAGAGTGTGAACACCACTGGTGTCTCGCTTAACAAGTGTTGACTCCTTAAGTTGCAATAACTTGACTGTGACTTTTTCATCAAGTGTGTACTAGGAGAGGATGAGTCATGAGACAGGAGAATTCGAGTGAATCCTCAAAGCAGACCTGGCAGAGCATGTGCAGCTTGGACAAGGGTTTTGTGCTCTCCAGGGTAGGTTTCCAGAAGTAAAATGAGCAGGAAAGATATCCTGGCGCTGTGGGCTTCCACAGGGTAAATGTAATGCACAAGGGTGTAGATTAGGCAGTGTGAAAAGTTGCTTGGGGCAACGTGTGATAGACAAGGATGTGACAGGCAAGGACAGGTAACATTTATGAAAGAGTTGAGGCAGTGTCCAGCTATTTGAGAAGGTATAAGAGCAGAGAATTAATTGTTGTTAGGATGAGATGCTTATTCTGCCAGAACACTGCTGAGAGTGGACTTCAAATTCATAAATTGGATCTCAAGAATCACAACCTCACTTTAAAAATTAACTTACCTTTATTTCTTTTAATAATGGAAGAGCTTTCTTTTTACTTGGTTTCTTATTTCTGAAGTCTGTATGTGTTGAGCCAAACAGGTTTACTTTTTTCCCAGGCTTTATTGACTTCCACAGAAATGATGTTGGATAACTATTTGGTACGTGGGCTGTTGTCCTTGTGATTAAAGGATGTGCTGCTTTCAGGAGCCTTCTGTGGGAGCAGGATGCTTATTGCAGCACAGACAAGGCTGGTCTCACCTTCTCTCCTCCTGGGCTTTGTAACCCACCCAGGAGAAAATGCTCAACTCTGCTTTGGAAGTGTTGAGTACCACTGATGTACAGACTTAATCACAGAGTGAGGACCCTGTTTTATGTGCTGGGGAGTTCTGAAATTCTGCATCCCGGTGAGAAAATGAGTTTCAGCTTCTATAGCTGTTTAGATGACAGCAAAATTCTCAGAAACAGAAGAGGAAGGGAAGAAATCAATGAGCAGAAATGATTAGGCACAAGCATGTAATCCCAGCAAATGGGTGCTTTATCTACCTGCATTCTTAACCACTATCCATCACTACTAGTTACTGCTCAGTACCTCTGACTATAAATTGTCTTTATATGACTTTTTGTGCATTTGTTGAGTACAGAATATGTAGATTCATCTTTGAATGCTTCCACATGCTTCAAGTGGGAAAAAATACAGACTTGCACCAGACACCATGGCAGTAGCAGTGGTTGTCTTGTGCAGAAAGCCCCTCTGGCTGCAGCCAGCTAAAGCACTGCCTCTCCACCAGTTCTGTGTGGGCAGTGCCCACCAGGTGTGTAGGGCTGCTCGGGTGGGTGGGAACACTGCCTTAGAGAAACTGTAGGCGTGGACGTGGAAGTGGTGAGGTGGTTTTGCCTTTCCCTCTCTGCAGGCCCCCTGTTTTGACACACACTCGCTGCTCAAAGCGGCCACAGCCCCTCAAGGTCAGGAGTGGCTCCCTGACACTGAACCTCTTGCAGCTGCACCCATTCCTCCTGCTCACAACACACAGACCTCTGCCCGTGGAGGAGCCACAGGAGACCTGGGCTTTAGGGCTCCCAAGGACTCATTCAGCTTAAGTGATTCCCTTTTTCATCCTGAATTCAGCCTTGTAGGTGCTACTCCAGCAAGCTTAAGTGCAGGTTGCAGCATGGTGAAAGGAAGCAAAAAGCACTTTGTGCCCATGTGATAGTCCTCAATACATGGCAGATTTGCAGTCCAGTTCATCACATTTATCCAGAATAAAATGACAAAGGGTCTCTCTTGTGATTAATTGGTGGAGATTCCTGCACAGGCTCCTGTGCATTTTGCTCCACATTCCTTTTCCTGATAAGAAATTGTCTTTCAATGGTCTCACCTGGAAGGCCTCCCGAAACTGAAAAGCGTCTGACCTGTACAAAGCTATTTGTCTGGGATAAAATGGAAAGAGTGAATGTATGCTGTGTTGTTCCCTATGATGTCTTAGCCTCTTAATTTTTAATCAAATGAAATAGACAGCCAAATAGAATATGCTCCTGGCTACAGACATTGTCTGAATCCAAGCAAATGTTTGCATATATCCTGGTTAAGTTTTCTATCTCTTTTGCCTTTTTACTTCCCAGATACCTCTACTGTCTGTCATGGTGCAGATTTTGTCTGCAGCTTGTGTGAATAACTGCTCTAATAATACCTTGTGCAAGCATTTGCCATGACAAGAGTACCCTAAAGTTATTTTTAAACTTCACCATATGAAAAGACATCTAACTGCTAGCACTTGTGCTGCTGCAGTTCACTGGCACAAAAATATGTGCACAGTTAATTGCTGGTATTAAATTGCATCTTGCAATTTAGCTGGGACTGCACTTAATACGTTCTTTGAAATAGATATGCGTGTGTGTGCACACCATGTGTTTGTCTTGAACATGAATGGCTAGGACCATTATAGTGTGTGATGCCTTCAGCAGAAAAAAAAATAACAAAAAAACCAGAAAGACATAGGTTTGGCCAGAGCCTGTTACTCAGAGCAACCTTGGGGTGTAGAACAATTGGGCAAACCTCAGTGAGATGTGTTAGAGATGCTGAGCTGGGGTGGAAGCTGGAGGTGAGCCACAGCAGAAGACTGACAGGTGTGGGATCAGGGACAGAGGACGTCCTTGCCTGTCCTCTTTGCTGCCAGGGTTTCACCGTGGTTTAAATGTAAATTTGAATGTTAAGATGTTTTCATTCTGCATTCTGTGAAAGAAAACCAAAGAATCCCAGAGCTAATATGATCTCTCAACTACCTTAGCAACCACATAAATTTTATTAAAACACCCTCCTGCTTCCTCCACCATAGCCTGTTTAGGGTTTTTTGGGGGAAGTGTTTGCTTCAAGTGTTCCTCAATGTGTAAGGAGATAGTTCTACATTCCTGTTCAGTGTGGGGCCTCTTGGCTGAGCCTGCAGATGGTGTGATATGGTGGCTCACATGACACTGATATAGATCCAATATGAATGGAAGGGGATCACACTATCCACTTGCATGGATCACAAAGCAGCCAGTGATTTAATGTGGTTGTTGCATTGCTTTCTGACATGTCTGATTTGCCAGGTTCTGCAGGAACTTCATCATTCTAACAAAAGTCCTTATTGGTCTTGATTATCATGAAGTCATTTATCTTTTTAAAAGAGAATTCTTACTGGTTTATGTTACTATTTTTTATTTACTTGTTTTTTTTTTTTTTATACTAACACCATATTTTGTTTTATTTGGGTCACTCCAGCTTCTTATTACCCCACACATGCAAGACTTGCCTGTATTGTGTTTTGCCAGAGCCTTCCACCATTGTGCATTAGGATATTCCCTGTCACTGACGAAATGTTCCCTGGGATTGATCCTGTGTTCTCATCACCAAGTGTGATGCTCTACTTTTATGTGCCTCTAAAAAAAGGAAGGTGTTGAACCCATCCCAACAGCTGACATCCAAATGTCAAGTTTCCACGTGTGATTATTCTGTTGTTAACCCTGTTGTTGAAAAAGGCCCCTGATGGATCTCAAGGATCCATCTTCACCTCAGTGCTTCAATGGGGTGAAATGGTTTGGAGCACCCCCAGCCCTACTCCTGGATGCTGAAATCCCTGGCTGTCTGGTATCAGTGGTATGAGAGCAGCAGAGATTGATTTCTCCTTTGTACAGCCATACTCTCCACAGAAGTATCCTTTCCAGTTATGTTTTCAAAGTCATCAGACATGCTGTTATAAATGATCACTGAAGATTACTGGAGATGCTGCAAAATAATAGTGAACCAAGTAGCATCTGTAATTTCCACCGCTGGTTTGCAATCATTGCTCAAAATGAATCCTGTCTCTGTTGTAGGGCTAAGCTTTTTTTTCCTCTCCTCTTCACTTCTGTGTAAGACAGTTGAAATAGATATTGTCTCATGAATTTTTATGCAAAAAGCTGAGCTGCAATCCTCTGTACCAACAGCTAGCACTCTTTGTGAAGATCAAGACTAGCTTAGAAAATACTGGAGAGAAGTCAACATTTCCAGTTACTGTGAGGTTGTGTTACAGCTCAAGTTGCTCTGAGATGTATATCTCTGATGTTCTTTCTTCTTAATTTGCCCCAATATGAATCCAATACCTCTTTCACAGCATATTTATCACCATTCCTGTTTGTCAGTAGAGGTTTTAGTGTTTTATGAGCGTGGTCACCTCCACAGCCCCTGTTTTCCTGTGAGTCACTGGTGTCATAAACGCCCTCAGTGCAAAAGAACAGAGATGAATCAATTTTGATGGAAAATGAGCTGTGATACCTGTGTTTTTCTGTATCTTCTGTACAATGAATTGTCTCCACAATAATGCCTGAGGCCTAGCTCTTGTAAAATGCACAGGCAGGTGTGTAACTTCAGGCATGAGAGAAAGCCCAGTGGTTAATTAGCTATGCAAGCTTAAATGCTTCATTAGAGGACATGATAAACCCTCCTTGCTTTCCTTCCTTCCAGGTTTATCTTCCTTCCTCAGTAAACATGACTTGGAGACACCCCAGTGTTTCTGGCACAAACGCTCATGTGTGGTTTTCCTTCCCACCTTGTGATCTGGGGTTGCCACAGACTTTTTGAAAGGAAACCTGATCACATCTGGCCATCAAGAAGGGGAAGGTGGGTGGAAAACCTCCAAAGTCTGCTCCTAAACTCCCACATTGAAAACTCAGGTGTTGCCAGTCAAAGGCAAAACCAGGGAAGAATGTCAGTGCTAGGAGGTTGTCTTTTGATTTTGTATTTCATCCACAGAGAAGGCTTTCTTTGCACTTCCTTCATCTTTCCTTAATTGAAATCTGGGTTTTCAATGCTCTCTTTCAGGAGTCTGTGCATTTCATTTAAGATTTAAGGGCCATTGGGAAGAGAATGAGACAGCACCAAACCATACTCATGGAACAGAGCTTTCTGAAGCCCATGTTGTGCTAATTCAACTTTTTTTTTCAAATGCATCACTGCCTTAACCAGCAACCTCACCCCATGAAGTGGAACAGAGGCTTTACCTTCTTGGGAAACAGGTAGGGCAGCCAGTGCTCAAGTCAAGAGGTGCAGAATGGGTTTTAGTCCTGACTTTGGCAAAGAGGGAAAAGAGAAAGCATAGGAATGGAAGCAATCTTCAGAATTTATCAGACAATGTACATACAAAATCATTTTGTTCTCTCCACCTTTTAGATCTTCTTCACATCTGATTCATTTGTTGATGAGAAGGTCTTAAGTGGTGTTTAACAGAGAAGACTCAGCTGCTGAGCTGCATCTCCTTTCTTTCAAGAGCTATATGCTCTTCCTTCAATGTACTGCTGTGTGTTCTTAGGGTTAGGCTTATTTTCATATACAAGATAGGTACTTTTGAGTGTTTTTGAAGCCTCCAACTGTTTGACTCCTGTGAATTAGGTGCTCTAATGCACTTGAAAGTATGTCTGGGTGCTAAATTTTTACTCTTAGACTTCTACATGCTTTTCAAGGGCTCTGATTTTTAATGTTAGTTACTTAATTTCCTCACTTAGCACAGAGCTTTGATATAAAACCCCCTTACCTCTTTCACAAGGATTCAGAAAGTAGTGAATATAAAAATAAAAATGTTTTGCTTTTTAATTGTCAGGTTTGGTTTTAGTTGCTGTTAACGCTTTCACATGGATCAGATTTAATGATCAGTCACAGCTTAGCTCCAGCAGCACCAGTAGACACTGCTCCTGTGAGCCACCCCTTCTCAACAGTTTCTGTAAAAGTGTAGATTTTGTCAAAATACAAAGCTCGCAACATTTCCTACAAAAATTAAAACAAGAATTTCTGGCTGCATCTGGAAAATCACCCATGATACCAAAGCAGAATTATTTGTACCATCTATTCTGAAAAGTTATTTTCTGCTATTACTTTTTTCTTTTCTTTTTTTTTTTTTTAATGTTCCAGGCAAACTTTTTTTGTGAATTCTGAACCATAGATTCTTTACATGGGCTTGTAATTAGATGGCTCTTTTGTATGAATTTGAGAACATCACTATCAATTCAGATCAATAACTCCTGAACAAACAGAGTTTTTTTAATACAACTTATTGAAGAAGAAGAAAGTACTATGGATCTGATTGCTTCCTCCAGCTTTTGAAATGTAAAGAACAAACACGGTATTTGAATAATTGTACAGTTTTTTTTCTCTCCAGGTTAGGCCTGTGCAGTGTGTATTTAGTCATTCTGTCTGATTCATGGCCAGGGGTTTGCATCTTCAAGAGCAAGCACAGGGTGCTCCTTGCCAGATACAATGATCAGTTCTGCAAACACTGCTTAAATGATATCTCCCCCTATTATGGCAGCTCCTGCCAAGCACCTCTGTAAGTTAGGGGTTGTATCAGCATTTCCATTATAAATATAACATTTACATTACTACTACCTTCCTTGATTTATCTCGTGCTCCTGTGCTGTAACACAGAATCACATTTGCTTTGTTCACTGCAGCTGTGCAGTGCTGTATATAGGGCTGGGGGCTCAGGGGATTTTTCTTCAAGTGCTCCCAAATCTCTCTCCCACACTATAAAGCATAGCGTTGCCTTTTCAGCAAATATTGATGCTTTTTATTCTTTGCTTCAAGACATTATTCTGTTTACATGCTGTGTACCTGGGCTAAGGTGCATTTACAATTTACTGGTGCATGTACTGCAGGTGCTTTAAATCCTTCTGTTTATTATCTACATGATCAGTGGGAAGGAACAGATGTCTTTCTGCACCAAAAACCTCATTCTGAATTCTCCATGTCCCTGGTTTTGCCACTGAGTCAGGACTCAGGTCTCAAAACACAAGATGTGGACAAGGGACAGAAAAGGGAACCAAGACTAGGAATGCAACTTTATTAAATCCATGCATAATAAGCACCCTATTCAGGGTCCATTTATATATCATTACAGATGGTTAATAAATCATTATACATGATGTTACACACCTAAATAACAAGGTATTATAAATGGTATCATTATTCTATCAGCAAGTGGTGTTGGAAATTACATTTAGAAGCACACAGTTGGGCCCACTAGATTTCTGTGACAACTGATTTTCCAGTTTTTTCCAATTTAAAGCCATTAAAATGTCTAATTCATCACTCCTGAGGTATGTAGAAATGGGCACTCTAATATTTGATGTGCCCCTTTATGGCATTTACTGAAATTTTTTGCTGGTCTGTTTTTTATTTTGCTTTTGCTTCATGTGATTTTGTACCATGAACACTCTTTCTGAAAAAGAGCATCTGTGAACTCCTTGTTTGCTCACACAGAGAGTGGTGAAAATGTCATTTTTTGCTTTTTCTTCGATTTGGGGAACAAATCTCTTGGGAGCCACTCTCCACCTTTGACCATAGTTTTTCAAAAAAATGCATTTTTTTTTTTGAAAACCTGGACTTGTTGGCATCACCTCAGGCAGTCTGCAGAGCAGGGAGGGCAGGGGCAGAGTGGTCAAGTGGAACCAGCCAGGCTGCTCAGCCCTCCTTCCCTCACTGCAGGTCAGGGCAAGGAAGTTCCCTCACTTTGCAGGTGTGTAGCTGCAAATCTGTCCCCTGGATTAAAAGAAGAGCTCTGCAGACTTCAAGCTACGAATCCAGTACCTTGTAAATAATTACTTAAACTAAGAGAAGGAAGAAGTGAAGAAAAAAAAAATTGAAGTCTATTATTACAAAATTTACTCAGCAAGATCCCTGCATTTTTTTTCACCTGCTAACGCACCATCAACTTTCTTCCCACCTCACAAATTATATTTACAGTTTCCTTGTGGATTTTGCCCTGAAGTCAATTTTCACTCCAGCAACTTTTCTTCTCTACTGTGCCTTGGCTCCTTAGGTCATTAACCTCAAGCAAGGAACTTTGTCAAACACTTTGAAAAACGAAGTCCACTCTATTTCCCTTGTCTGTCCTGGTGGCAATACAGCACTTTCAAAGAATTCCAGCAATTTTCTGAGGCGTGACCTGCCTCTCCTGAAACATGCTGGTATCTTTGCAATCTTTCAGCAAGCTGTGCTGTACCAAATGTTCCTCCATTTGATCTTCTTAAATATTTACTCAACTGTTTCCAGTGACTCTCATTCAGTTAACTGGTCTCCAGTAACTTGACAAACTCAGCCAGCTTGATGGATTGCTTGTTTGTTTTCCATAAAAATCTCAAAGTAAACAGTAAAATATATTTTATTCTCACAGTTTATAGTCTCTCCTAATGTAAAAAATTGCTAATAATTCAGTGGCTTTGGGGAAATATATTTGGTTGTGTGGTAGAAACAGTTGAATCTCTTAAAGTATTATCTGAGAGCTAACTTCTTAAATAGCCACTGCCCATGTTTGCTGTTATGTGCAATGAAAATACCATTTTACTCACAAATGCAGTAGAATTCGTGTTACCTGTGGAAATGTGGTGATCGTTACAAAATGATAGTGTAATTGCTTTTTTTGCAGTAAAATGCTCCAAGGGATGGAAGCTTAGAAGGGAGTGGAACGGCTTCTGTCAAGTTTGGAATAGTAAGCAGGTCTACAATATTAATCCTCTGGATTAACTGCTGATCTGAATGGACATGGTGGACAGGAGGAGGCAGGGAATACTTCTCGGCTTTCTTTCAGATGAGCAAATAACTTGCTGTCTGTGCCATGATGCCCAGGAACTACCCTCCAAAATGAACAAAAAAAGGTTTTTTGAATGTATTTCTGGGCCAGATCCTCAGCTGTTTGCTTGTGGTATCAATCACATCACTGCCTTCAGTGCAGAGCTCCTTTCCCCTCTCCTGCAGGGCCTGGCCCCTGCCTCACCACCACAGAAGATCATTTTAAGTTGTGAGTGGAGGAAATTTTTAGACAGCTCTGTTCCTCCCCATGTTCCCATCTCTTCAAAGCTTGCAGGCAGTGAAGGCTCTCCTTTTACTTGAGCACAGGGAAGTTTGAGTGTTTAGATCAGAAAATCCAAGCTTGCTCTCTGCTGTCACTGAGAAGCTTTGAATGGCTGTATTGTGAAGCACTAACCATAATGTCCTAGCTGGTCATTGATCTTTTCAGACACATTCTTCTAACTGGGGCATCCTTGTGGCATGATGAACAGAATAATAATTTAGGAAGAAAACATACTAAATCATCCAAAGGCAGCTCGTTTGGTCTCCAAGGTGGTTAGAGCAGGGCAGAAGTTTTCTGAGAGGAGTAGGTGAGTGAAGGATGCAGCAGCAAAACATTGTGGAGGAGAGGAAACACAAGGACCTGAAAATTTCTCCTGGGAGGGGGGACGGCACATGTTTGGCATTTCTATTGGTGTTTTCTTGGACAGCAAATAGAGACTGGTGAGGAAGTGATTTTTTTCCTGGTGTTCAGCTTTTCAGCCTTTTCTTTCCTCCTTCTCTTCCGCACTCCCCCTCCCTTCACGCCATAGCTCTCACTGGCTTGCAAACTGAGCAGTATTTTTCTTCCAACGATAAAAAGATTGAGGTCCATCTCCTTTGCATGGACCCCAGGGGCAAACCTTCTCTTCCTACTGTGCTGCAGTGGGTATAATTTCACACCTCAAAGCACTACTCTTGCTGTTTGGCGATAACTAAATACGTTTCTCTGAAGCTTACTCTAATTTACTCCTGAATAAGTACCAGTCATTTTTGTTTGTTTGGCTACACTGGTTATCCAAGGGTCACCCCAACACAACAGATGGCACCATCGAGCATGTATAGATTAATCAGAATGTAAATTTCTGTTGATCAAAATGTATTTTAATGAAACTGAGGGTTTTTTTTGGTCAGAGACTTGCATTTCAATCAGACCAATTTTATTCTCAAAAATGTCAGCATTCCTCTATTCAGTTTTTCAGAAGCTGGGAAAGTTTTGTTGTTTCCTCTGGTCACTGTAAAGTCAAATTTTTCATGGATTTTTGAAAGCAAAATTTAAAGGGAAATGTTGATATGAATGAAAAGAAATTTACTTTTTAAAATACTTCTAGGGAACCAAACTTTTCTCAATTACTTTTAACATGCTGCAGCTATAAAGAGAATTTGAGATCTGTCATTTTGTAAACAGTATAGAAAATCTCCTTATACAAACTGGTTTTGCTCAGATTGCCTGTTTTCATATTGATTTTTTTATTTCTTGAAGAATCTAAGACTGTCAATTCACTTTAGATAATACCTGTATGGATACAGTAGAATGGCTGATCAGTTTTCTGATGCAAGGCTTTGCTAATGACTGTGGAAGAGATCTCTGCAAGATAAACACTGCTGCTGGGAGCCTGGGGAAAGGGGGGAAATTGAAGTAGGTATTGTTTTGTGGACATTATAAGTGCATACTATAGGTCTGCACTGGAGGTTATTGCTATTTTGTCTGTAACTGGAATGCATTTTGGTCCCATTAGTGTATTTCTGTTACAGATGCTTCATCAATTTACATACCTGAACCCTTTCAATGCACTCAACACATACCTTTAACAGCCCACGCTACATTTTAATAACGAAAATCATCTTACAATGTGACCATCAGCCTTCCAGTCAAAGGCTTCAAGTGGTGGAGAACCTGAAACAGCCTGTTGGTACTGGCAAATGATGGTTTTAATCACCAAATGCTAAATCTGACACAAATCTGTCCCTTCTTTTTGGCAATAACGTGGCACACACTTGGTTTCAGCTGTTTACTGATAATCATCAAACTTCTTCTCACTGATGCTGCATCCTCTGACAATGCCAATTAACAAGGGTCCTCTGCACTTGCATCTTTACACTTTCTATGTAGCGGTTTTTGTCCTCCACTGATCAGAGCTTCCTCATGTTCTCCCTCTGCTGGGTTATGATTATGGCTCCTGGAAAGTCACAGCTGGGCTTGGTGGGTTTTGCAGAAAGAGTAAAGGCAGGATTCAGAGGTGATATTGCTGCTCTGTATTTCACTCTGTCAAGAGTTATGGATACATATCTTTCAGTGGGAATGGCACAGTAAGAGAGCTCCTTGCACCTGATATGCAGTGCTCTTTATTGTCTCCTTTCCCATTTCCTGGCTTCTGCATACCATTTCCCAGGAAGCTCCTCTTCATAATTCCTTCAAGGTTTAATTTTGTTTGAGGCAAACAGATATTAAGATGCTTTCCACTCCTGTAGACTCATTTTTGTTCACGATCCATGAAACTTGCATTTGCTGTTCTCTAAGAATTCAGCAATTCCTTTGTTCATCCCAATACTTTTTATTAGTGTCTGATGCCGCTCTGTGTCTCTCCCTACATAAATTGTCATTTTCACCCCCTGACATTGAAAAAGTTTCCTGGTACAGGTGGAAATAGTTAGGAGGGGATGCAAAGTAAGAGGAAGTTTTCAGTTTTCCAGCCCTCTCCTTGCCCACTGTGTGCAGACCTGATGCACTTTGTTCTCCACAGTGTGTTAGGGTGTCCATTATCAACAATGGAAGCTTGTTAACACAGTAACACAGAGACTGTCCATTATTCCTCCTGCTCCTTTATAAAGAGGCCATTAAAATGGAGCCAAGCTCCTTTCCCTACAGGTTGAATTTTGAACAAATTTAATTTCTATTTGTTAGGGAAACTTGTGCTGCTGGGGGGAAAAAAAAAAGCCAGATTGACAGTTCTGGAATATAAAGTCCTTTATTCATCAACAGCACAGGTAGAGGAAATGGCTGTTTCACTTGTCTTGCCAATTTTTGCTCATCTCTGACCTAGAGGTATCACCTCAAGCTTGGAGTTCACTCTCCACATCTTTCTAATCTTTGGGCTCTCTGCTGAGGTAGGTGCCAATTAGCACAGGTTATTTTAGTGATGTGGACAGCTGACCATTACAGGAGGATGGAAACCATGAATTTTACTTTGTGCAATGACAGTTCATCGTCATGGCTGTGTTGGACAAATTCGTGCTGCTGTCCTGGAGCAGTTTGGCTGGGCTTGTGTTACATTGCCAAGAGGTTCCAGGCACCTCAGCCCCACCAGTTGTGCTGGTTTTCACACACAAGAGGATTGTCTGTAGTCTGCTGTCAGTGAACCAGCCACCACAACCCTGAGCTTTGCTTCTGTCCTCTTTCTGCTGAAGGTCTGTGCCATTCTAGTCGAGTCAGACAGTGATATATCACTGTCTGCCTAGAGCCTTCTAGAAAGAAAGGAAAGAGGACCAAAAATACCCAGGGGTGCCGTAAACAAGTTGAAAACCCAATTTCAAGTTCATGAGAGAGCTCACATTAAAAGATCATCCTGCTGTGTCGTGCCAGGGGAGTGGTGATGGTGTTGTTTGTCTGCCATCAGGCTGAGAGTATTTGCTGAGAGCAAAACCAGGTGTTGCTGGTCCCCAGAAACCCAACTGAAAGGGAGGAATATCAGGGTCTTGAGTAGGGGGCTGGACTGCTGTCCAGGCAGGAGTGAATGAGCTTGAGGTGGCCACTGCTTTGGACATATTCACTGCTTTTAAGTCTAGGCTGAAGTTAATGTATACAGAAGAATCTACTGTGATTACAGATGTGCCCTGCAACGCTTGTTTGCACAGCAAGAGGCCAAGCAGTCCAAGAAGGCTTTGAAATGTGCTTCTAAGCCAGCAAAGAAGGGGGTGGAGGATGCTGGCACTCTTGGGCAGTGTTACTGACATGCACACAGAGTTGCTCAGTCAAAGGAATTTGCAACCAAAAGCTCCTCTTTGAGCGTGGTGGGCAGTGGAAGCCCCACCTTGTTTGAAAACTTGAAAACATCCCAGGCTATAAATCTCATTCATTTGCATTTCTTTTCAGAGGATGAGGTGGAGCGTGGAGGATAGCAGTATTGATGAGGATTAAACCAGCAAATGGGATGAGCTTGTGGAATACCTAGTGCTAAGCCAAAGTGCTCTGCTTCTGATACGGGCACCAAGTGAGACGAGGAGGCTGCATGAGGCATGGCTCACTTCATACTGGATTGCGTAATTGTTCTCATAGTCATGAAGAGAAATCGAAGCACCATCCACATTTTATTTTTTTTAATGAATAGATTGAGCTAATATTTTCCGAGTTTCCATATTTTTTTAAATTATTTTTGGGTGGAGAGGTGTTTCAGTTTTGTGTCGTGGGGTTTTTGTTTTTTGATTTGTTTTGTTTTGTTTCTTCCTTTTTGTTCTTTGTTGTTGTTGTTGTTTTTGGTTTTTTTGTTTGTTTTGTTTTGTTTTGTTAAAGTTAAAAACCCCCATCTCTTGAACTTGGAAATTTCTCAACCTCTTATCTATTCTTATCAGTGACATCCATTACATGAGAATGGTGATGTAAAGTGGACTGATGGAACTGGGTGGGACTCATCACAATGTGGAGCATGATGTGTCAATCTGACAAGTGTAAGAGACATTGTTTTCTATAAGCTGATTTATTTAGGGTTTTTTTTTTTTTAACTGCTTTTCAAAAAAACCCAAAAATGTCAGCCCAACCTTAAAGGGGAGAATTAAGAAGGAGTTGTTTGCCTGCATGAAACCAAGCAGAAAAATGTCCTTGAGAACAAGGTGCTTGCATTGTTCTCCTGCATTTAGAAGGCAAGAGATACTTGGTCTGAAGCACTGGGGAGAGAAACAGATGTAGTGGAGCACACAGGGCTGGGAACTCCACACATCTCAGTGCATACAGCTTGGAAGAAAAGCTGTCAGCCACACAATAATCTCTTCTGCAGATTACAAATGACTCCACATAGGCTGCAGAGATATCTGTGCCGGGTGTTTTATGTAGCAAATGCTTGTTTTGCAGCATGAAACTCTAGTTTTACTTCAGGGTGTAGTTAGCATATTGGAGCTGGTGCTCTCAGCAGTGGGTGGAGATGTCATCTCCCCTTGGCTGTAAGGTCTCCACTATCATCACTAGCAGGGCACTCACAGCTTGATAGCTCCATCCTCTTCCTCCCTCAGCATCTCCACTCAAAAACTGAACCAAGCTGCCTCCCACTCTGTCTGATGTAAAAGTGATGTGTGTGATGATAAAACCCAAAACAGGCAAGGTCTCCCTGAGTCAGGGGAGACACTCCCCACCAAGTTGCCAACAAATACTCCAGTCTGTGAATGAACCTTCAGACTACAGCTACAGCCACCACAGAAATCTGGTAATGTCTCCGAGATACATATGTTTATATATATCTATATATCTATATGCTGCATAGCAAGAGCCTGACAGAGTCACCTTTATGCCTGTTGCAAGGTTTCAGGAAGGGAAGGTTCTCAGAATATTGAGAATAAGTCATGTAAAGATTTCCCTGTCTTCCATTCTTCACTCAACCCTGTGTGCAACTTCTCAAACAACAATCTCAAAGTAGTAGATTTAATTTTAGGAGACTGTGCACCTTTCACCCAAAGCAAAGACTTTTGAAACCTCATGTTCCTCAACTGAATCCTCTTTTCTACTCATGCTTCGTTTTCCTGCTAAAACATCTTGCTGTGGAAAGTTTTCTTTTTGGCAGGCACTAAAATCACTTAGTTATGAAGTATCCAGATTTTATCAGACAATTAGCAAACCAGCTCAGTGTTTGTGTGTGTGCATGTGTGCGTCTGTTTGCATGTGTCCGTGTGGTAATTGATATTCATGATATATGGCTGGCTGGCTGGAATATCTCACTACCCACACAAAGTGATTGGTGGTAAAGAAGGCCTTTTCCAGCTCAGTATTAGTATGCCTCCTCTGAAATTTGCTTTGCTGAAAAGCCTTTGCTTCTGATTGCGTGCTCCTGATGCAAAATGCATCATTGTGCCCAATTTCAAGCATAGCAGTTCTGTAATGATCTCCTGAGGAGATAGTAAGTTATATCTGTTTGTGCTATCGGGTGATCATGCAAGTTGCTGGCATGACAGCAGTAACAAGACCCTGATACAGAACAAACAAAGAAAGGGGCCTGCCAAAGCCACAAACGTGTGCTCCAGTTGTGGCGGTAATATATGAGGTATGTGAGATGTCTTTTTAGGAATGCTGGGTTCCCGGCCTCTGCAGGTTAAATATTCCCCTCTGCCTCACGTCAGCTGAATTGATGGTTTTGCCACCCAGCAGTCCCAGGAAGATAATAACTGTCAGTCACCAGCAATCTGCACTGCATTTAGAGTAACAAACAGGATGCCAGTTTGGGGAGAAGATGGTATTTGTACAAATACGTGCTGGCTGACCACATATTGTTGCAACAGTTGTTGCCCCTCTATACGTATATGTATGTCCAGATATATGAAACAAGCGAGTGTATTAAACACACACCATTCAGAGCTGGATCTGGGCTTTAACAAAGGCATAGTAGCAAAGCAATTTCTATACCTGCCTTGATGAGGAATGCGACATGGATGCGGAATCCCTGCAAAGAAATGCATTATGAGATTTCTTTTTTGCTGGTTCAGCCCTATTAATCTGTTCAGCATGAGCTCAAGTATTTTAATAACAGGCATGGAATATTATGCCTGCTCTGAAATGGCTTGTTTTTAAGCACAACTTGGGCTGTGTTTGTGTTAACCTAGTTGGGGGGAAAAAACAGGTTTTAAGCTTATCCTCCTTTTCTTTCCCTAATCACAGCTGCAGGGCAAAACATACCAAGCCTCTAATAGGAGAAATAGCATTATCATATGCTAATTCACAGTAATGTTAAGAATAGCACAAAGAACAAGCCTCTGAGTGTATGTACATGTTGAAATTCATACTTGTGAATAGACCTGTGGCGTAGCTGGTTGTCCTTTTGGGGACAGAATTTGTGTTCCTGAATGAACTGCAGTTCAGGAATTGATGCTGATATAAGAGCTCTCACTCAGAAACAGATTTTTTTTTTCTTCCTGGTTTTACCTGTATTTATTTCCTGCTGAATACTAGTGCAGGAAAAGGTACTCAGTCTGCAGCCAAAAGACTATCTGCTCTCTATGATCAAGAGCAACCTCTCCATCTCCTACAGGAATAGACACTGACAGCTTCCAAAAGAGTGTCTGTCTGTTCCTCTTCCTCTGGAAACTACAAGCCACACTAGAGAAGTCCAAGGGTGAGAGAAACTGCAAATGGAGAAGAGAAAGGACATCTGAGAGTCTTCACTAAATAATCAGAAGACTGATTGATTTCAGACAAAGACAGGAGTTATATAATGCATTCCTCCTCTGTGAGTAATCATATGCAAAGATTGACATGTTTGTGAGTGTTCCCAAAACTGATCCTGGGCTTAATGTGGCCGTTCCTGCATGAAAAAAACATCAGTCAGAGGGAAAGAGGGAAAAAAAAAAGAGGGAGAGAGAGAGGGAAAAAAAAAAAGGAAAGAAGTGTGATTGTGCTCCTAGGACAACATCCTGAATTTTTCCCTGGTGGACCCTTGCCATTACCATGGCAAAATGCCTGGAAACTGCCGTTCTTTTCCACAAAAAAATGTTTTGAAGGAAGAACAAAAGAAGTTTGAGCTTTTGGCAGATCGTTGAAGATCACTGTGTTCAGATCCTCAGCTGGTGTAAATCAAGATAACTGCAGTATTGCTACAGTAGTTAAAAACTGACTGACTCTCCCATCCATCATGGTTTGCTGCTATGGGGGAATATTTCTTTACAGCTTAGATAGAGGAGGGAATTGTTTTTACTGCATGGTGTATGTCTCCATATTAAGAAAACACTTCTTATCCTTAATTGCTTAAGCTCCCTTGTATATGAAGTGGTGGTGCCTTCTGTCATAAAGGCATTTGTTGTGTGTGACACCTTGCTTTATTTCTTTGGTTTGGTACTTGAATGACATGTTAATCTGCTGTGAAGGTGCATAATAGGATCAATGGGAATCAGGATGCATGTTTTAAATTAAAAAAAGCTTCTTTCTTGGTCTGATTCACATTTCTGTATTATATCACAGCATGTGTGGCCAAAGAGTACTCCCACTAGGCCAAGACACATGATGCTGGTCAATAATTAAATAATAATCTGTAAGATCGAAAGGATTTATGTTTCAAAGTGAAAAGATGTTTTTGTACCTAATGGTGGTCAACAAGTAAGCACCCTGAGACCTCCATCCATGTAAATACTTGATGATCATTTAAATACAAGGGCTTGCAAATCCATTTTTACAGTTGCAGAAGGATGAAGGCCATAAACCATCCTTTGTTGATGAACTAAGGTGCACTGCATCTGACTAGTGTGCAGCAGGGAGATTTATTTTTTTTCTTTTTCTACATAGACAGAAATGTCTTGGGGAAATTAAACTCATCTGAGCTATGTCAGGAATTGCATGTGCCCACAAGACTTAGATAAGCCCAGAAAATTCCATTATCTGTTCATACCACTCATTATTTGATGGCCAAATCTGGATTTGTAACTCTGTTGAGGTTTGATCCCAGTCACTGAAGCAGGGGAGGCAGGTATGCACCTCCACGTGCCTGTGTGGTGGGTGGTACCTGGCTGAATCAGCAGCAGTGTTCCACATTCAAGGGATCAGCAAGGAGACACAGGAGTGGAGAACCAGTCTCCTTACATCCCAAACTCACCCAGCTCTGTCCACCCTTTGCACTGCAAGGGCCTAAGGTTTTCCACAGCATGGAATAATGCAGCAAAATTTATTTTTACAGGCCTTCTGGAAGACAGATTTTCTGTAGCCCAAATGCTGTATCATGTATTCACTCTTCTGTTGGAAAAGGGTATTATTTCAGGGTCACCTAGCAGTTGATTTGATTAGCTGTGTTGTCTTCCAGAGAGCTCTAATGCTGCTTTGTCCACTGTCCAAGGGAACATGAGGTTACCAGGGAGAAAATCAAAGGTAATAAACCAAGTGCCACTGAGACTTGGGAGAATTGAACACAGGTGAGGAATAACAGCGTGCTGAACTTCCACATCTCCCCAGGAGTGCCCCAGACGTGATGAAAAAGGAGATAAGGTGGTTCCCTCAGTTGATCCAAGATTGTGACCATCTCCCTGAGGAAGTCACATCTCAGGTTTCAGCTGATGCTGTGGCCATGGAGTGGTGTCCGACTGGTCCAGGGCTCACCCAAAGGTCACCTGTACCATGAACATCATTGTGAGGAACATTGTGTGGGCTATTCTGAAACCATTGTGCTGACAGAAAAGGACAAGTTTGGAAGAAATCTCCCCTGCCTTGTGTTTTGAACACATTTGGAATTTTAAAAATTTACTTTGTCACTTACTCTTGCTTAAATATAGGTTTCAAAATGGCATTTCTCCTCCACTCTTTCCTTTATTCCTGTGTTTGGTCTCAGAAATACTGCAAAAATAAGTAGACAGAACATGGGACTATTTAAGGGGAGATTTGAATTCTCTTTTTGACTCCACCTATTTTCTGCTCTGTTACCTGAGGAATATCACACCACTTCCTTCTGCCTTGATTTACTTTTGTAAAACTGTAGTTACCTTTTTCTCTGAAATGTTACAACCTTTTCAGGTGGAAACTGCTGTCATGGAGCGTTTCTATCAATGCTCCACGGTTGCCTTTGGACCAAAAAAGGTGGAGAAAGCTCAATGAATTAGAGATTTCTGATCACCATATTCAGGAAACTATGAGCTCACTGAGGCAAAACATGGCCCTGGTAAGCAGTACAACACTAACAGTGTTGAAAACCCTCTAAGTGTGTGGCTGGGAGCAACCTTGCACAACATGCACCTGGTTGAACCTTTGTATGATTCAATTCATTGAGAAGTGATGAATAGCAATGGGTTTGCACAATGTTTTGGATTGCTACACCTCTGCTGGGCTACCAAGCATGTTATTGCTATTTCCCACCACTCTCCTTTTGGCTCTGAGTCTGCCCTATAAGTGTCCAGAGCCTTCCTGTGAGTGAGGCCTCCAACCTTGCTGAATCCACCCATGACCTTCTCCATGAGGTCATTCCCTGAGGTTCTGCCCACTGGGATCTGGTACTCATTTCTCTTCCATGCTTTCTACAACTTTCTCTCCTTAGTGTTTTCAGTCAGGCTCAAGGAGAAAGTAGCTTCAACATAATTTTGTATCAGTTCTACTTGAAAACTTCCTTTCCTTGTGCCTTGGCTGGTGTTTAGTCACAGAACGGCTGGGGTTGGAAGGCACCTCTGGAGATCACCCATTCCAACCCCTTGACAAGGCAGGGTCACCTGGAATGGGTGACACAGGAATGTGTCCAGGTAGGTTTGGGGTGTTTCCAGAGGGGGAGACTCCAGGCCCTCCCTGGGCAGCTGTTCCAGGGCCCTATCATTCTTTGTGGAAAAAAGTTCTTCCTTCTGTCGTGGTTGAACTTTTTGTGGTTTAGTTCATGGCCATTGCTTCTCATCCTGTTGCTGGGCACCTCTGAAAAGAGCCTGGCACCATCCTCTTGGTACCTGCAAGGTATTTATATGCATTAATGAGATGCCCCCTCAGTCTTCTCTTCTCCAGACTAACCAGGCCCAGCTCCTGCAGCCTCTCCTCACAACAGTGTTGCTCCAGACCCCTCCTCATCTCTGTGGCCCTTAATGACAGCACTAAGCCTTTCCAGCTCACTACCCTGCAGAGTTTGGTTTGCATGTTTCCAGCTGGTATGTGTCACACACCCTTCTCTCCCCATGGGCTGAAGTCCCCTCCCTGTGTGTGCTGATTTTGATCTGCCTGCTTCGTTCAGTGCACGATAACCGTGGTGCACCACACACCTGTGAATGCTGCAAGTGGTCATCCTGCTTCTGAGCTGTGTCTTTGGGCCTTCTCTAAGGCTTCTTGTCATCTGACCCTCTCCAGATCCTGCTTGATCTCAGGAAAAAGAGTCTTTGGGGATGAATGTCACTGATTCAAGAGTGGGTCTGGTGCAAGTTCACCCTGGAGAGGAAACTGTATCAGGAACATGGTGTAGTCAGGCTGAGTTACCTTTGCAAGGCATCTGTTCTATAGACAAGTGGACTTCTCTGCTGTCTCCAAAACACTAGGGGTTTCTGAGGGCCAAGCTGTCCTGTGAGAGTCCTCCTTAATAATAAGTGCCTGTCACCTCCAGCATGGACTAACTGCACTTCTATCCGTGCTAGTACCTTCCAGCATCAGTCCAGCTCCTGCTGAAGCCAGGAACAATACCTCCCTTAGGCCAGGATCACGGGCTCTAGCCCCATCCTGGGGATTTTGTCATAGCTTGAATGCTGTACTTGTTATAAGTGGACGCTTGATCTTCCAGGGAGAGAGCTGCAATGAGCTGTGAGAGCTGAGGAGACAAGTTGTGTAGTAGAACAAGTGTGCTAGAGGGGTTTTTGGTCTTTCTTTCAGGTTAATGCAATCATCACTAAAGATAAAAACCTCTCCAACAGAAAGAAAATACAGCTTCCCTTTCTTTACCTCCACATTAAGAGTGCTTTTTATACAGACATAATAGGTACTAGAAAAATATGGGAGATGAGACAGCATAAGCTTTCAATAATGGCTGCAGAGAACAGTAAGTTATCATCTCAATCAAGAGGACTTGAAAATGTAATAGGGCAGCAAGCATTTCAAGAGGACAGTTGTGTTTGTCCTTACCAATCTCTTCCTTCTACCTTTCTGTACACAGTGCTCACACAAAACATTTGAACATGGATTATTGTTTTCTGTCTGCTTAAACAATTTGAGAAGAGGGATTATGTTGTGGTGAAAGAGTTGCAGTTGGGTTTGAGGGATCTGGCATAATTATCAGATCCCAAACATCCTTCATTCCCAAGCTATGTCTTCCTGCCAAACACAGTGGTGGATGGCAATAGGTACACTACCTTTCCTTCCAGAAGACTGTAATCATTTTAAGATGGATACCACCTGGCTGATTTGCTGAATATGAGGAACAATTAGCTTGCTTTGAGTGAGCACACATTCATGTGGCCACATTTCCCTGCGTTTCTGAGATGGATTGTTCAAAGCTATCTGTGTGCGTGATGTATTGCCATGAGCTTACACCCTTCCTGTCTGAAAGCATCTCCTCCCCACCCAGATACAATAGCAGTGGCATGACTGTTTTCCCAACCTCTGTCTCTTTTACTTATTTTCATTAGAAGCCTTTTTTTGCAGAGAGTGTCTCATCTGCTGTCTTTTTTCAGTCCATCTCTCAGAAATGTCTTGCATGAGGAGTGGAGAATGAATAAGACGGTTGTGACTTAAAAAAAGGCATATCTGCATTTATCTGCCAGCTGATGCAGCTTTTACTTTGAAAGCTGATAGTGTGGGGGGAAAAAAGGTTTGTGATAGAAAGTCAACCTGCCATGAACACCAAAGTGGTGACATTTCCTTTTGGAATGAACTACTTTGGACACTGAAACTGGTGATGCACACTGAAACAGATAAGCAACCAACAATTAGACCATGATACTGTACTTTTGGGCTTTTTAGCCCTTGCTGGCTGGAAGGAGGTCTGTGATCATATGTAACCATGGCAGGCAAGCCATTTCAGCCCCCCACAAATTGAGGAAGCTCCTTGAATGCTCCTTTCCCTCAGCAGGTCTGTAGCAGGGTGATATCTTTTCCTTCTGACACCGAATCAACTCATCTTTGCTGTGACTGAGTTCAAGAGAATATGAGCAATTCTTCTCTCCCAATATCTTTTCTGTGACTCTTAGATAGTGGGAAACACTGCCATCATTTACCTATGCATTCCCTCTCTATCTTATTGCTGCCCCATAAAACATACCCTCAGAAAGGATGAACAGTTGTCAGTTCGTTTGCCTACACTGTCACTTTACAAACTCTAAATAATAGTGAGATTATGGCGTGCTATAAAAGTACCTTGAGATAAACCTGTCTCAGTGCAGAGCTGATATTTGCTTTTGGATTAGATTTCAATATGATCTCTTTTTTCTTTTTTCTTTTTTTTTTTCTTTTCTAAGATAGCTCTTGTAATTCTCTTAGAAACTCAAAGAATGGCCTTGGGAGTGAACCTGCAGAACACATTGTTAAGCTAGAAAGGAAGACTGAATTAAGTTTATTTTCAGCTGATTTGTTTGTGCTCTTAGCTGAGTTACTCAGCCTTTCATGTAGTTCTCCCATGCAAGTACTAATCTGGCTCACTGGCTTTTGAGATCTTAAAGGATCCTAGCTCAAGTCTGAGCAAAGTACATGTGGTGTCTAGACAGGGAGTTTAATTCGCACTCAGACTGCAAAAAATGGTCTAATGTTGTTTGCCTTTAAATTAGAAAGGCTGAGCTTGCTTAAAACTTGAGTTCAAGCACTTGAGCTCCGGCCTTCCGGAATAAGAAGTTTTTCTTATTATAACATTAAAAAAAAAAGGGTGTTAAAGGTATGACTTGAGCAAGAAATACTGTGGTCATCATAAGCTGATTGACAGGCAGCCCCTGGAAAGTAAATTTAAATAAACAATCTATGAATCCGTGTTCTTGTCCTTCTTTTGTCCATTGTCCGTTTTTACTTTCAGAGCAGTTCCAGAAGAAGTTGGTGGATCTTGTTATGCCTGTGCCTGGTTTTACAGCTGTTGGTGGTTGACTCATTTTTTATCTATTTTTTCCAAAGTGGAATCTAAAAGAGCAAGGACTACTGTCCATCAGAGAGACCACCTTCCTCCAGGACTGACTCAAAGGCTCCTCTGGCCCGAGAGAGATATCTTTTGTTTGCTGTTCTTGGCCCAGTGAGTTAATTTCCAGGGGAGGGCCAGGAAGGGTGAGATTGGTAAGCCTTTCTCATTGAAAAAAAGGAATTTCTTGAAACATCTCCCAGGAGCACAGCAAGCTCTCTTAAGACTGTGTTCTCATCACAAGCTCATTTGGGGAACTCTGTGGTGAAATATCTTATTCTCCAATTCTTATTCTCAGGTGTTGCTGACAGAGCCCTAGGCCTTCTCTAGGACCTGTGAGTCTTATCAATGAAACTGTGATAGTTTTGTCGATGAAAAGCGAAAGAAAGTGTGTTTTTGGTGAGCTTAGGCTGGGAGGTCAGTGTGGAATTAGTGCTGGAAACGGGAATGCTCTTTCTTGCCCGGTGTGTGTGATTATCCTCACCAAATTATGGCCAGAACAAGTACCCATGGGCAAGCACAAGTGGAGGGGCCAGGTTGCCCTGGTGCTGCAGTCAGGGATTGCATCAGCTATCTTGACTTGTCTTGCCAAAAACCCCAAGCCATTTCATGTCATCTGACAGGCAGCCATGCAGGGGTTGTGGCTCTCATTATTTATTAACCTGCAATGGCTGTGAATTGACCACATAGAGGTATAAAGCTTTGTATCATGCTGTCAATCCCTTGGGCTGCTGAGCATACCTAAATATATTTTAGTGTTCAGAACAAAGCTTTTCAGTGAAATCCATCATTAATCCTCTACCCACCACCTCCATCACATCATTATCTGGAAAGTCAGGCTCTCATCAAATTGAGAGGAAAAACAAATAAAATTTAAAAAAACACAAGAGAAGAGAATGTGGGTGAATCTGAAGATTTGTTCAATAATTTTAGTCTCAGTTGAATAATAGGAGCACTACTTTGGAAATGAAACCACATCTCACTTGACTATTTGACTACATTGTCCTAGGGGCCTGGGTTGAAGTTCTGACAGCATTGTCAGCACTTTTCTTATTTCAAGCTCACTGAGTTTCCTGCTGTGGAAAAAAAAAAAAAAAAAAGGCTAAAAAAAGAAAACTGCTAGAGCTTAAAAGCCCTCTGTTAGCAAAAGCCAGCAGTGGAGGCCTTGGTTGATGAGTCACTTCACACAAATAAGTGCCACTAATCAATGAGAAATACTATCAGGGGCACTCATGGGCAGGAAAAAGCAAAATCAAAGATGTGGGAATGTTAAGGGTGGGGAAAATGGGGAGGGCTGTGTGCATGTATGAGCTTGTGTTGCTGGTGTTTTGGGTACTTTTGCATGGGATCAGAGAGCAGGTGGAAGTTGGGAAGTGGGGTAGTTCACTGGAGCATGCTGTTCTGGAGGTAAGGACAGGTCTCCAACAACCCTCTGGCCTACAGTCTTGTTTGTGATAATACCTTATCTAAGGGTTTCATAGTGAGGAAGGAAACCTGACGTTTTCATCACATATTTATGACCTGCTGTGGAGATTAATGTTTCATATGCATTTGCAAATCCAGTCACTAACACAACTGGCTTTGTTATGCTTAGCATGAATTCTGTCATTATATATCTGTTAAGTATGTATTGGCAATTTATTGACATTGGTATTCAAATTAAATTCTTGAGTAATTAGTCACCAGTGGATTTGCTTTCCCAAGCTGCAGCAATATGTCTCAAAACCTTTTCAAGCTTCTTCCAAGCTTCACTCATTGGCATTTTTCCAAGATGTTTCCTAAGAACAAGCACTGAAGCTGATATTTAGAACATATGGTGATGATGTGTTTGTATGTTCATTAAATCAAGATACCAATGAAAGAAAAGTGTAAGGCTTTCTATCCTTTTAAATGAAATTGTCAACCTAGATATCTATTGCCTTTGCTGAAATCCAGCCTGAAATGACTTGTAAGCAGTGCTCTGTTATGATGACAAATTAATTCACATCAGACTTTGATCACTGCTTGAAAAGTTTTCAGGCATCAATTTCCAGCAGTTGCATTTAGAAAATGAGAATTCAGCTTGGAAGCTCAGATTCAAAACAACAGAAATAAAAGTGCCTTCATGTAGCTGGTATGCAAACCTCCAGAAAAATGCAGGATATTCAGCAGAAACTTCTGTGTGTAAGATAAAGAATTTTAGCAGCATGGGCTGATATGTGCAATTAATGTTCTGCATATGGCTCACTTTACACAAAGCCCCTCGTGTTACTGTTGATCATGTGCACAAATGCAGGCACTCACACAGAATATATCTGTCTGTCTGTCTTCTCCCATTGGTCTGTCTTCTTGCCATGTAACATGTCAGAAGGAAATGAAAAAGGGAGGGGGAGCAAATCTCTCTTAAAATAGAATAGAATTATATTAGCCAGCCTAATAGTGAAGGTGCATTTTGGAAATGTGGTTCTGTGTATCTAATGTTTACCACTTGACTACTCATGCCTCAGGCTCAAAATGCATAATAACGCAAATTAAAGCACGGCAAATGGAAGAGCCAGAATCTCAGAGATAACCACACCTAATGCAAAGTACGGCAGAACATCTGCTCTTTAATTAATCTTACGTAAAGATTGAAGCTGTGCATTAAGATGCAGAGTGTTTATGACAACTGTTTTTTTGTGGTTAACGTGCTCCTGGCCTCCCCCATGCAATTGTTTCTGCTTTGTAACACACATAAAGCTCTGATGAACAGCAACAGCCACCTAGAAATAAAAACGCCGGGAAAGGAGTTGTTCAGAAACACAAAGTCAGAATATTTCCAGGGAAGCATAGGAGTAGCATTTAAGGAAGTGGAAGTGGATTTTGATGATGATGAGAAGAATCTAACATCTGGTTTTGAGAGTACACTGATGACAGCTGAATCCCTGTGATTAAGATTAAAAATAAAGAAAAGTAAGAAAGCCCCTGAGGTCCTCAGTTTTTAGGTGGACAATTTGAGGTCTGTTTTAAGAGTCAGATTTTCAGAAAGCATTCCCTCCTCTTTTCCACTTCTTTTCAGAAAAGGAGAGCTACTTCTAAGTATTTTGATTTAGCTACCCCAAAGCACTACTAATTTCTGAAACCCTCCACCATTTATTCAGTTTTCCCTTCATTATGAATTCATGCAGGTGTTTGCATGGATACAGTTGCTACAAAGAGCAAAAAGTATATCTGGAACCTGTTCATTCATCTTGTTAAAACAGTTTCCTCATTCCAGGATTATTTATTTTATTGAAAAGGTAATTTTCCAGTTATCCACACGGGTATGGCTGCACTGTGATGGACACACCACACGGAGATTAATTTGGAGACAACCTGACAAACTATATTGCTTTAACTGAGATGACTGTAAAACTAGTTAAAATCCCTTTTTGGCTTCTGTCTGGGTGGAGGGGGAATGAACTTGTGCTTTGCCTCGGTACAAAGGTGAGTGAGGGAGTTGTCACAACAAAACATGAGAAGAGGTATCAGCAGATCATCTTTCTTGTTGGCTGCTGTGCAAAATGCCATCACCATCAGGGGCTTCATCAAGAACTCATGAAAGTTAACAGGTTGACTGTCAGCATGGCTTAGACCTCTGGAGAGAAGAAAAACTTCCTTGGTCTTTATTCCCTTTCACAGAGTGGCGCAGGTTTGGACAGAGTCTGACACTCAAGAGGCAGATACTTCCTGTGCATCCATCTGGAGAGAAGATGTTCTCATCTAGATTTGTGAATCCAAATCTCATCCTATACAAATTCAGTCCAAGTCTGAATGAGAAGCTCAACTTTGTGTTGTTAGGGGATGCTTAGTTGCAAGACATATACCAGTTGTATCATCTGTGAGAGAAAGGGGAAGGAGGTGAAAGCAGTGTAAAAATGTTATCCATTTTGTGACTTGGTTGTGTTTTCCTAAAATAGTGTTTGGGAGAGGCACCTTGAAAACTTTTCTCTTGGTGTAAATGGCTGGAGTCCTGAATAAAAATTATAGGATGCACTTTAGGCTGAATGAAAATAGGTTACCTGCAGGAAATGTGAAGCTGGCATGTGGGCTACGTCTGTCAAGAATAATTTTTATTTGCCTAAATATGTATAAGGGAGGAAGGCAGATAAATTGAAAGAAAAATGCCATCACAGTAGCGTTCACTCTGGCAAAAGGTTTGTAAACAACATAAAATAGCTGCCTCTCCGAAATGATAGCTTTAGTCAAAGTATGTCCAATATATATGTGTGTATATATGCACATATATATATTCAAGGTAGTCTTTTTTGCCATGGGAATTGTCTGCAATTATTTCCCCCTTCCACGCTGTATTATAATCAGCGATTTCTCTGTCATCATGGGATGATGCAATGTAAATGCAGGCTTTCTGCTCATCCACTTCTTCCCATGTGTAGTTTTATTCCTCCAGCTGAGCCTGTGCAGCAGATGCCAGCATTCACTATAATGAGGGACTGGAGAAGGACCTAAGCTTTACCAGCATTTGAATTGCTCTGGACTGCTCATCACCACTCCTTTAATTTATACCCTTAGAGAGATGGCAATAGGGTCTATGTCTCCTATGGAAGTGATTTGAAAGCTTGCCAAGAAAGGGCCTCAGTCCCTTCCTCCTTATAGTCCTGGCACGTAAAACCACAGAAGAAAACAAAAAGCATTTGTGAAGAGTCATCCAGGAAGAAAGATTAACAATATAAACCAAAGGAGGAGAGAGAAAAGACCCTTTCCTCATTGAAAATGGGTCTGTGCTTATTTTAATGGACATTTTACAGTCCCTGAATGTCCTCTAATCTGAGCGTAATGCTCATTGCTGTTTCTGCTGCTTCTTTGTTCGACATCCTGCCTGTTCTGCTTGTGGTTGGGCGAGGGGAGGGGGAAGTGCAGTCACTGGCCAGCTTTATCTTTGTGTGAGGAACAAATGTTGTTGTCATCCTCAAGGTTATGGAGCATGTCTGCTCTGCAAAACAAAGGGGTAGCCAGGGCCTTGTTTGTCCACCTAGTTCTCAGCACACCCTGGACCTCTCATGAAAAACCAGGAAGGTTTCTAATTTTTTCTTTTCCTGAAACACATCAAAGACCGTGAGTAGAGGAGGGAGATGCTTCCCCCGCTTCCTATAACCCCCCCTTTCCTCCCTCCCCCGGCCATCTCTTTTGGTTCTGAAAATTGTGTGGCTTTAACCTTGCTTGTCTAATAATGTGTGACCTTGACTAAATGTGGGTTGGAAGGATTTCAGAGTTGGTTTTATCAGGATTAGCTTTTCATCTGCACAGAAGTATCCAAGGAAGTAAGTCATCTCATCTTCTTTCACCTTAGACTCCGAGCTTTCTCCTTTAGTTCTTAGAACAGTGGGGAGAAAATAGACTGAATTATTGCGATGGGTATGGTGATATCACATTCAGTGCTCCACATGAAAGATGAAGCCATGGCTCGGTGCGGGGCTCGGGCTCGGTGCGGTAGGGAGCATTCAGCTGCCTCGTGCAGGAGTTCAGAGCTCTCCTCTTCCAGCACCATGTACTTCTTTTCATGTGCTCTCTGCACAGGCATCCCTGCAGCCTGTGCTCGGGGAAAAGCAGAGGAGGAGGGTTGTGGAAACCAAGTATAGAGGCTTTATACCTCTTCATGTCTTCTCTGCTTCTTGGAACACAAACTGACTTTGAAAGATTGGCTCAGAAAATGAATACCCAGGACATTGCTCTCTGTTACTTTGCTGTGAAATTACCTTCCTGAGTGAAAATATTTAATTCCTTTGAAAGCAAGTGCATAACATCTCTGGAAGTGAAAATCCTGTGGAAATCACAAAGGAAAGAAGAATGAGGGATATAAAGGCTTTATATCTCTAAATGTTAGTGAGGCTGAGCTTCTTTTACTTTCCTTTTGTGTGTGTTTGTGTGACAACAATCATAAATGCTCTTTCTAATGTTGATACGGTGAGTGTTGGAATCTTCTCATTGCTTGCTTTAGATTTATGTTTTATCTACAATAAACAGCAAATAATGGGATTTTTACTGTATTGGAGAGCTTATGAACACCCTGAACTAACAGATTCCAGTTGTTTAGCAACCCAAATCTGCTGTCACCATACCTTGTGGAAATTACAGACTTCCATAGAGGACTGCCTCATCCAAGACAGCATAAGACAAAATTCCCTTACAGCGAGCCAACTCCTCAAGCCCTTAGCCTTGATGAGTAACACCTGATCCTTCACATGTTCTCATGGTTTCCATGCAGCTTCCATCAGAGTAAGGTGCTATTCCATATGGGAGAGCTGGCAGGGTGTATAAACCTCTGTGAAGGCTGATAAAATGCATCGGACAGATTTTTGGATGTATCTGGCACCCTTCTCCTTATATGTTCCTACTGCATCCATCACAGGCATTAAGGGATGAAGCTGTTCCACCAAATAAAATTATACAGCCAGCCCTAGAAGCCAGCATCCAGTCTGAGCATCTAAGAGGGCACAGGACTCTGCACTTTGGTGGCTGTGACCATCAGTTGTCTCTTGTTCAACCCACCAGACCGAAACAAAAATTCTCTTGTTGGAGGCAGCCAGAGCCCTTTGTTGTTCACTGCAGCTCCCTGTCTAAAGTCTGGTATGTGTAATATACAGAGAGCTCTGACATGCTTTAAATCAAAATGTCCAAACAGCTCCTGGGTATTCCTTTAATGGAGTCACAGAGATTTTGTTGTGTGGGAAAAGGAAGTGAAAGGACACTGGAAGAAGGGTGAGGGGTCATGCAAATTTTGGTCTAATTTAAATAAAGTACTATGGACCTTAGATAAGTAACAGAAATCTATGAAGGAAAAGGGGTTTCAGTGTGACTCCAAAACAACCTCCTCATAAATTTGCACAGGAGGGTAAGCAGGTTCCAGAGTGCAGCACATGGATTAATTAATTCTGTATTGCATTCTTCTCTTATTTATATAATCTTCTTGACTTGCTCATGACTTACATCAGTGAACCTAAATAGAACAAGCCACTGAGATGTCTTGCTACCATTTTACATCCCCACAGTTCTCTTTCACATTGAGACTCTTAAAATGTACAATCTGCTGCAACTCTGCTCTTGCTGAAATCAGTGGTAGTCAACCGCATAGAATTAAGTCAACTTGAAGAACTTGGAAGTTCTCCCTTTTGGACTTGTAACTCAATGTTCTTTTTAATTCTAGAATGGGACCCAAATTTATGTCCAATTCTGGCCATTGTCGGAAGCAACATACTGATGGTCTGTCTCATATGGGTATATAATGTTCTTACATATGCATATATACAAAGACAAATATGAAATATGCTTTCACTTTCCAAACTTCATTACTACTATATTGACAAACACTGTGACCCAGACCTGTCTTCTTCACCCTGATCTAGAATCTAAGCCTGTTTCTGAAATGCACCAGTATGTACTCTTGAAACAAGGTATACACATCTAAAACAGAATTCTGAAGTGTGTTATTTGCTGAGCTTCTGCATCAACCTGTTTAGACAACCACCATGGGGAAAATCACCTATCACATTGGGCAGTGTCTTCAGCTTTCCTCATAAGCTCAAAACCACATTACTTAATCTTCACATTGTTTTCCCATCATATTTTACGTGGCTGTGTTTTCTCCATCTACATCATCTATGACTGGTCAGGTTCCTCACACTTTGTGCTGTAACACAAATATTCTGGTTTTTGACAGAGACCTAGGCCATCTTGTCTTATTCTTATAAATCCCTGCAACCTGTCAATTTAGCTGAAATTCCCTTCAGTTAGTATCTATCCACTTATTTTTCCTTCTTCAGCATTTGGGATATAGCCTACTTCCCTTCATTTATGAGACCCTTCAGACCTTTTCTACCTATTACCTCTCATTCACTGAAAGATGCTTCATTAACATCTCCCACCTCTGACCTCCACCTTTGGTGCTCAATATCTGCAAAAGGGAACCTTTGTGTTTCCCTTGTGCTGTTGCACAAATTTGAAGTGAGGTCTCCATTAGTATCTGCCTCATCTCCACCACAAGTCCTTGTTGTAAACTCCTCTTTGAAATCATTTGTATGGTCCTTGCTATGAGGATTGACAGGTTGGTATGTGGGGATGGCTTCTCCTCACAGTGCCTAATGGGGCTCTGCTGTTTTTTTCTCCTCCCTCATCAAACCTTTCCATCATTTCTTTCTCCTTCCCCACTGTGGCTGTTTTTATCTTTTGGGTTTCTAAGGCCTTCATATGTTTTTATGCTGAGTTTGGACAGAACCTACAACAATGAATTCTTAGCCTAGACTCTGGGAACTCCTGTGACCTCTTGGAACCCCAATCAAGAATAAGCATTCAGAGAAAAAAAGTGTTACTTTTGGGTCTTGCAATTAGAAAAGATAATGCTGTCATATATCCTTTGAGCAGGAACTCAAGCTCTCTACTCAGTTTTAGCTGCCACAGTCCTCTTGTATGACCATTCGAGAGTCACCTAATCTCACTGTTTTTCAACATGCCCCTCTAGACTGATAAACATTCATTAATATTTTGTTATGGTTTGAAGTTACAAAGCAGTGCACTGACAAGTCATAGCAGTATTTAGATAAAAATGCAGGGAAAATTCTTTATTATCTGGATATGCAGTGCAGAAAACAAGTTTATTGCAAGTAGCAGTATCTACGATAGTTAATGTCTGTGCAGAAGGATGATGATGGTAAGAAATATCTTTCCAGTGTCTCAGCAATATTTCTTTAGCAATCAAGAAATTAAAGTTGAGCTACAAACATTTTTCTTGCTTTGTGAATGACTATTTCCTCTAAGGATCTCAAGATATCTGAGATGTGCAATAGCTCTAACATTTCTTTTCCCATACAGAATTAGTTTCGTAAGCAAGAAATAAAATTAAACCCAGGCACAGCAGTATTTTAAAAGGGAAAGGCAGTAGCCTTGAATTATCCATGTGGATTTGACAAAGCCAGTGATGCTGCAGATATAACACACGGCACTGCTGTCACATCACCAAGTGACATCTTTTTATCCAAAGTGAAAATGAAATGTCAAAGTGAAGGAGTTCTGCAAGTCTTCTTGTGCTGTTTGCAAAACATGTAAAACTCACTTTTGTGCAGTAAAGTGGGTGCTTCTCACAACTTTTCTTTAAATTAGAGGTTTTTCAGGTAACAAGGTCTAGTTGAGATTGCCTAGCACTCTTCTTACCTAGGACCCTGTTCTAAGTTAGTTTTAACCTTGCCAGACGTGAGTTGTTTGGCTTGAAATTTTCAATGCTTCATGCATTTCCTTCTTGAGTTTGTTTCAGAGATGCTTTTGCCATTTAAATGTGTTTTTTTAAGGATGCAACATTTTCTGAGAATATTAGCAGAAGGAATGCTTCCATCAAAAGTGTTTTACAACTGCTTTCATGGTATTCCTGTTCCTCCTCCTTTTGGAGATGCTATTCTCATTTGCCAGGAATGTTTTCCTGTAGTAGGGCCCTGTTAATACGCATAGGAAAACTTTCTCCAAAGGCCCTTTTCAGTTTCTTTGTGCTCAACAGAAACTTCTTGACTTATGACCAACCTTCTGTGGAGATTTTGGCTGCAGTGAGAGATGGCTGCCATTAACAACAGTGTGTGAAAACCACTGCCAAGGAGAGGCTTACCAAGGTACAAACAGCATTGTTGTGCCTTCTTGTCAGTTACTACCATAACCTGATGAATAAAAAAAGCCACCAAAACCACAAAAAAACACCCCAAAACTGAAAACACAGGCACAAACAAACACAAAAGAAATTATCTTCACAAAACCTCCCACAAAAACCTCAAACAAACAAAACCACCACTAAAAACAAACAAACAAAAACCTCACAAAGCAAAATAAATGTCTAGCAAAAAAAAAAAAACCCAACAAACAAGAAATCAGGATATAGAATGTACAAGTAAATTTTGACCACTGTGGACCTTCTCTATGCTTGTAAGTTTGATGTAGACAAAAAGGAAGATTGGAGAATTTCCTCAGCCCTTATAACTTCATTGGCATGAGAGGAAAGCACATTTATGTACACACAAGTGAGAATAGAAATATAAAAAGGAATATATTGGAATGAATTTAGTTTGCCCATCTACTCCTAACAAATTCTTCAAAAGCTAAAGGATACCAATTCCTAGTCAGACCAGTCAGAAAGAAAGACCAATTACGAGCAGTACTAGGATTTATGAGATTGACAATGCTTGGTTGACACCACTGAATAATTCCTTTCCTCACTTGTTCTCATGTAATTCTGAACCTGTTATTTTGCCTGTAACTCTTACACGAGGAGGGCAGAGGCTGTAAGAGGGTTTAGCTGTCTCTCTTCAGCTTGTATCAGCCAGTTCTTGCAGGCAGGACATGACCATTCTGTCTGTGTTGCCCCTAGGGTCTGCCCTGGGGTTGAGTTTGCTTTTGTTGTGGGACTGTCTGAGGTCCAAAGGTGTTACAGGTCATATAAGTAGAGAATGAAGTCAAATGCATTTTACAGGCAAGGAACTGAGTCACAGGGAGGTACAAGTGACTTAGCTTGGATAGGAATCCATTAGAAAAATCATGAGAGCAACCAACTCCCAGTCCAGCCCCCTAATTGTACAACCAGCCTTCTGCTTCAGCTGACATTCAGCCAAAGTCATTGGAAGAGTCTGGAGGGCATGAATATGAAAAAGACTCAGATATGGAGTGTGGGAGACAACACACCAGGACATAAGTGAACGAGGAAGTTCCTGGAATGTGCTGATGACAACTTCCAGCTGACAGAAGAAATGATGAGGAGAGCTTCTATGCTGGGCCTTGATCCCACCAACAGGACGGGCCCAGTGGGGAATGTGAAGAAGAGAAGCATTGACCATGCTGCAATGACCATGAAATTCTGTGATTCTGTGAAATGCTGGACTCCAAGGTCCTTGGGGCCGTGTGGAGGCTCTGCAGCAAAGTCAGTGCCCTGGACTTCAGGAGAGCAGATTTTTGCCCCTTGAGGGACCTTCTTGGTAGAGAAGCCCTGCAGGGAAGAGTAGCCAAAGAAAACTGGTTGATATTCAAGGGTCCCCTCCTCTGAGCTCAGGAGCAATACATCCCAACAAAGAGGAAATCAGGCAAAAATCCCAAGAGACCAGTGTGGATGAACAAGGAGCTCCTGGACAAACTCAAGCTACAAAAATTAAATCTGCTAAGGGTGGAAGCAGAGACAGGTAGCCTGAGAGAAGAAGAAAAATTGCCTGAGCAGCCAGGGATCATGGACCTGTTGGGACGTGTCACAAAATTTATCAGATGGATGAAACTCCTCTCCCATGAAGACAGGCTGGGAGGGTTGGGTTTGTTCAGCCTGGAGGAAAGAAGGCTCTGGGGAGACATTATAGCACCTCCCAGTACCTAAAGGGTACAAGAAGAGCCAGAGAAAGCCTTTTAACAAAGGCATGTAGGTACTGGACGATGGGTAATGACTTCAAACTGAAAGAGGGCAGGTTTAGATCAGATGTGAGGAAGAAATTCTTCCCTGTGAGGGTAGTGAGACACTGACACAGGTTGTCCAGAGAAGCTGTGGATATCCCATCCCTGAAACAGTTCAAAGCCAGGCTGGATGGAGCTCTGAGCAACCTGATCTAGTAGAAGGTGTCCCTGCCCATGGAAGAGGGCTTGGAACAAGATGATCTTTAAGGTCCCTTCCAACCCATACCTTTCCATGCTGTATAATTCCATGAATCATTTGTTCTGCACAGCTTGGGAGCCAGCATGGCCAGGTCATTCTGCAGTCAAAGGGAGAGCAGGAAGCAATCAGGCAGCAGCAGTTTTCCCGGCAAGGCACTTCATTAGGTCACCCTCTCCCAACATCTTCACTGCTGGCTGGACAACTGTAAACTGTAATTTACTACTGCAAACTGCTCCCAAGAAAGATGATCTTCTCTAAGAACAGAATGTTGAGTACTAAATCCAAGATCCCAGATTCATACTTATTATTTACATGTTCTCAAAATATGGTGGTCCAAACATATTTTATGCAAAAAATAAATCTTCACTTAACTAAGTTCATTTTCCTCTTTGTGAAGTCCAATTTGCTGTAGCTCTGTTTATGTAAGATACAGATGAATCTTATTAGAAATATTGGATTACAGTAGTCTTGACAGATTAAAACAATTGCAGGAAAACGTGGACCTATTTGCACACTGGAATGTACAAGACTATATCGTGACCATACCAACATTACTCCAGGTCAGTAACAGTGATTTCTGCTAGGAAAAAAAAAAGTCAACATTTAACATATGCTGATATTTGAAACTTCAGGGTTTTTTATAATTTTTAGAAAAATGGGGGGTATTAAACTAAAAATCATTGTATTGAACAACAAGATTTACTGAAATGCAAAGCCTCTAATAGCGCAGTATAATGCAGATTTAGAAATTAATTTATTTAACTCTTCAGAGACGGAAAAAAAGGGCTGCTTATACCATACACACAGTACAGCTGTATTAAATTATTTCATCATCAGAGAATCCCATTCTACATTTTACTGAAAGATGGTGAAATCTGTGACTATCCCACTGAGTAGTAAATCTTACTGTGCCAGAGTGTGCATGATGACCAATTGAAGTTAAGACCAATAGTTTGCATTTGTCCATTATTTTTTTAAATGAATCTGAAATAGATACTAACTAGCTTGTCATTTTACTTATCTTCTTCTGACATTTCTTAGCATTTACAACAAAATATCACACATTCTTCAATTAATTTTTATGGATGACTCAAACAAGGAGGTTTTGGACCCAAACCCTTTGTCTATTCTGAGAAATCCCTCTTTCTTCTGCATGAACAAGAGCTTGGAGATATACTCTACTCTTACTAATTCAAAGACTCTTTAGCCACTTAAGAGTTTTTAGTATTTGTTTTTAGATGGCCTCTTTCTATGTTGTTGTTTTAGTCAGTCTTGTGAAGCAATTTTTTTTAGGTAATGTTCAAGAATGACTCAAAAAACAGCACGTGATTACTCATGTGCTTCCTTTAAACTTGATTTTTACTTGTTTCACCTCCAACAGACTTGGTTTTGGATGATGAAATAAATAAAATTAAGCAGTTGTAGACAACATCTAAAAAACTCGTTTGAGTTTGAATGGGCATTGCTACAAGAACCTCATACATCTAAAGAGAGGAGAGTTGTACTTAGGAGTCCTGTGGAAAAAAAAAAAAAACAGTGATCAAGAGATGTTCAATAAGTTGTTATGGGATTTATACACAGTTTTTCATTCTTCTTGAGTATCTTCTTCCAAAAAATCTAGCACCAGGGAAAAATAGTGTTGATGTGAGCATGTCTGTGTTATGCCCATGTGGAGCCTTATGCCACCTTGACAGACTTTGGTGAATACTCCATTTATGTCTCGTCTGAACATGTGAAACCACTGGTGAAATGAGTGGCTGGAAGATGTGCACAAGCATATCAGAAACTTGTCCACAGAGAGTGTGTGATGGAGGAACCTCAGCAGTGGTGATAGAGGAACCTCAACAGTGGTGAGTCAGGCTGATCCAACCATTCCCTGTGCATGCAGAGCACCGTGAACACAGCTCTAGGAGAAGAGCAGGTGAGATGTCTTGTGCCTGGTCACTGAAACATGATTTCATCCTCTCTGTTGGTCAGCATTCAGAGCAGATGTCATTCAACAACAGTGGTTCATAGCCTGGGCATGGGGCTGAGTTTGAACACCTCCACACATCCATGCCTTGGTGAGCGTGGCCTTACACCTGCCAGTCAAATTCCAGTCAGCAACTTTGGCTGCTCTCTGATTGTAGTTTCAAAATCTGACTTTTAATTTGTCCTTGAAAATTTTGGGGACAGGCATAGTTACATAAAAAACCAAACCTGCTTAGGGCATTCAGGTTGCCCATTATGGAGACAGCAGCCCTTACAGCTCACCCAGCTCTGCATCCCCTGAGAAAAGCCTTTGTTCTTTCTCTCATCTCAGTTATCTTACACATAGCTGAGTTTAGAGAGAGCTTCCAAATCCTGTCTGGCTTGTTTCCTCTTGGTGGAGGCGGATGGGGAACAAACCTCACTAGACTCACTGTAATCAGTACAAACATCACTAGATGCTCACTGAGCATCTGGGACTAAGGAAGTATCGACACGAAAAACATCCAAAATGCCAGCACTTACAGAAGTTGATGTGTTATGGCATCAATATCAGGCAGTGGCTCCCACACTCAGAAGGAGAGAAACTTTGGGGTGTCTCATTTAGTCCTGGTAACTGCTGGGCACCAGGAGGTCTCTCGTGTTGTGTGTGCTGTGTACAGGGCTGTACCTTTCAATGGATTCCCTTCCCAAAGCTCTATTAGGAAGGAGAACTCATCTTCATTGTTCACTGTCTGAGAGGAGATAATGGGGGAAGGCAATGCTCCTCCCCTGCTATCTCCCCACAGACTTTGAACAGGTAACTACCTGGAAAAGTCTTTGAATCTCTTAGAGGGAATTCATGGATCTCCTTTGTCAAGCTGAAAGAAGTGTGCCTGCTCTTGCCAATGCTGAGCTGTGTGACAGCATGCTACTAAATCTGCTTTTAGCTGCTTCAGAGCTATGTGAAGCACGGAAGAAAGCAGAGTATCAGTGGGTGAGCTTTTAATGGGGTGGGAGACAGACTGCTGCTCTTTTCTCCATCATTTTGGAGACCATCACGAAAAATGATGCTATTTCCTTCTCTCTCCTGAGGTTTTGCACTGTTACTGTACCTTCACTCAAAATTGTCATTCTCCAGGTGTGCCACACTGAGTGATCCCTCAGGTTTCTGTATGTCTTTGCAAGAAGGTGTGATACACAACTTTCATCTCCAGTTTGGTGAGAAAAGAACAAATGCAGCTCTCCAGCAGCCTAAAGCAGGTCCTGCTGTGTTTTTCCACCTGTAGTAATATTAGACTAGAGATAGTATGAGTCACTAGGCATAAATTTTTTGGTTCCAGCTTGGAAATCCTGCTTAAAACAAAGGCATAATCCAGTCCCATGTTACCATTCAGTGTCCCATCACTCCTTTTGCATACAGTATGTGAACATGTTTGTCTGGGGCATCTAAAGTTGTAATTTTTTTAAGGGAGACTAACTTCACGTTTACCTGTCTTCTGTGCCCAAGTGAGTATTTAGAAGAAATGCATTCAAAAATCTCTCTTGCTATATATGTCATATTGATTATCCCTGGTTTGGTTCTTACTGCCTTGGACAGCTAAATGGAATTAGTTCTTGCTTCCTATTAGTCCTTACCTCATTACTTTGTACAGGCAGTGCTGGGCCTGATTTACAGTAACTGGGAGTTGAAAACCATTCTCCAGCTCTGTCACATTTAACCTGATTTTTTTTTTTCAATGACATCTTTGCTTTCCATCAGAACTGCTAATGAGAGCAAGCCTGTAACATACTACTTCTGCTTGAGGTGATATTTTTGCCTCATTGTACAGCTCCTTGAAGATGTGGAGTCTATTTAGAAATGCTAGTTTTCTCCTCTGCCTAGGTCTTTTACATTCATTGAGTGTTTAGTGGGCAATGCTCTGTGGAGGGTGGTAGCCATGGAGACTCCTGTCTTTCCAAGTTGTTGTTGGTTGTGGCTACCATCTAAGCAACATATGGGCCTGGTATCTGGTAGCCTCAAAATCTGCAGTGTAGTTTACACTGCAGATAACCCATTTCATATCAGGGAGAATTCTGTCTCAGTCAAGGGCTCCTCAGCCTGTTTGTATCTGCTCTTCTGCTCTTTCATCTTCCATTCCCACTTAGGGTTACCACTTCTTGACAGCGTAGGGATGAGGGAACAAATTGCTCAAGAGAATCACTGCGTTCCTGATGACAGAGAGTAACTAGTAGAAGAGCTCTGATGAGACATTTCAACCCAAAGAACAAAACCAGCACCTTTTACAGTTCTCAAGCAAAATTTCATCATGCCTTTGGTACAGTTACTCTTCCTTTTCCATGACATCATGTGGAAGCAGCATCACAGTGTGTGTGTGTGTGAATGTAGACCCTTAAATCCCTTAAAGGTTTGTTGTGACAGACAGGCAAATGGGAATGGAGCATCACCTCCCCAGCAGCATATTTTTAAAGAATGCAAGCTAATTTTTAGTCTATTTTTCACACTAGAAAAAGTAGCCTCAAATACCTGTGAAAAAGTGGATATCAACATGAATTTAGGTTTCTCTCTCTCATGAGATGAAGGCATGCTTAAGCCTAATAATCACAGTTATGGAAATACGCAATTTCTTTTAAATAAGAAAAAAAGAAAATCAATGAATACAAACATCCATACCCTGTTACTAATCCTACACTTAATCTGACTAAGCGCTGCTGATTTTGCATGTGAGAGAAGATGTGTCTTTGACAGGGAGTTTGAAAAAGTGACAATTTAACTGGCAATTCCCCTGTTGCTACTGAGATCAAAGGCACACCGAAGCTGCTAACCTGGAATATGAAGTGTGCTAGGAAAGTGTGAAAAGAAGCAACAGATAACTCAGGAAAACAGCTACTTTACAGTATTGCTGCAAGAACTAAATTTGTTCACTTGTTTTTGGCATTGCTCCCTGTATCTGACTCAGTGATAATTTTCTAGCTGCCCTTATGGTATTTTTCTTGCTCTGAAAAACTGATTTGGATAATAATGGCCCTGTAATGGGTGTCTTGCATGCCCAGTACTTGTCATGTAATCTCCAGTTCTCCTATAGAGTGTGTCTCAATCATTCTGCTTTCACAGTGTATATGGGCCTTAAGAGAGAGTGCAATATCCTTGCTCCCTCCACCTGCTGATGAAAAGCTGGACCAGATCCCTGAATCCACACCCCTAGTGGGCCACCTGTCCCGGTGCTGTGAACTGGGATGGCCTCACATGGAACTGGGGATCTGCCCTTTAACGGAGCACTCTGGATGTGTCTCTCTGTTGCAGAAGAAATATTTGCTTTTGACTGGCAAGGCAGGACTGTAGAAAGAGGAAGCGAGTCTGCTCTCCTTATTTAAATGTTTCTCCTTTCTTGGAGTCATTAGCTGGTTAGATTTTCACTTCATTATTCATCAAATCTTGCTGAGCTGCCTACACGCAGAACAGCAAGCCAGCTAGGGGTTTTCAGTATTTTGGCTTTATCTTGGTAATTCAGACCCATGGAAACATTTTGATTGACCACTAACTATGGGCAGGCTTGAACTTTTTAGGGCTTTGAAAACTGTTTTGTTCTGGCCATCAAAAGCAGGGCAGCCTTTTCTGCAGAGGAACTGGGCTCCATGTAGCCATCACTCTGCCTGGGACTTCCTCTGCCACCACTGAGTTTGGAGTTGGCAGTGTAGAGAAATCAGGCCTTCCCTGCAAAACAAATGGTACAGGAGAAAACAAATGGGACGGGAAGTGCAGAATGTTCCTTCTTGTGCGGATGACTTAAATTTTTATTGTGTTTTTCCAAAGAGAAACCAGCCCTACTTTGCAATGAATCAATGAAGATTTAGTAATACGAACAAATGAACTTTGAATTGTGCAATTGAGTCTTTCAAACTGCACTATCAGGAATTATATTGTCTGCATCTCTTTAAAACTGCAATTTGTTCCTAAGCCACAAATACTTTAAATAGTGAACGATTTTGTGAAAATCAATGAGAATCATGCAGATAGATCTGAGAGTATCATTTTAACTATAAATTATGCACCTGATGAATCCTATCCCACAGTCACAGTACATAACAGAAGACCAAAGAAGTACAGTATCCTTGCTTTTATTTCAATTCGATGTGTTACTTCCAGTGTTGGTGATCAGGAGGGAAACATCAGTCATAAACCTCTTGGCTCTGGAAAACAGGCAACATTCTTAGTGTTGTAGTTGAAAAAGCGCTTTTAGATAAATTGTATACAGCATATAATTCAGTATATAATTTATCTTTCAAGTGTTCTGTCAATTTTTCCATTGAGAAAACTCCTTAGGTTTTCCAAAGCTGATGTTGTCTCCGGTGAGCTCTGTTCGTTTCCCAACAGTGGCTCATAATGCTTCTTGCAGCTATAAGAAGGTGATTAATCAGTTTAACCTGACACATCTTAAGTCCTCAAACTGCTAACCTCACAAAAATTCCAGCAGACTCCCGACAATATCTTGATATACTTTTAGTAATATGGAGTCTAATCCTCCAGTTCTTGCAGGTCATTGGCAGTTCTGCTTGAACTGGTGGCATGCATGGTATGTGTATGTCCCCATGCAAGGTTATTAAAACCAAAATTGATTCTCAAACTTGTCCATAAATTCATTTGCAGATGAAAAAAAAAAAAAAAAAAGCTTTATTATTTTAGTCCTGAAGAGGATCAGGGGATTCAATGCCATTATTTTTCCTTGCCAAATTTCTACATAAAAATTCTTTTATAAGCATTTTCCTTTCTCTTTTCTCTGGTTTTAGTGAAAAGGTGGTAACTCGCTGCTGGATTTAGGTGAGGGATGTCCTCAAGGATCAAATGGGAGGAGTTCTACCTGAAACATAGTGTGTGTCTATAACTGCTGCATCTTGGAGCAGAAAACTCTTGGTGGATTCCCCCCAGAGCAGGAGGCATGGGCAGGGATGAAGAGACAGAGATGGGCTTGGTTCAGGGATGCACACTGGGTCTGCTGTGCTCATTCCCAGATAGCAAGAAAATCAGCAAGACACACAAACAACAACACAGAGATGTAGATGAAAGCATTTAAAATTACAAAAAAAAAAAAAGAAAATTAAGCAAGACCTTACAGCAGAAATTTTCTCCAAAATCTGTCACTGCTTTTCACGCTGGAACAAAAAAAGGAATGGAGCCTTTCAGGCATCTTCTTGGCAAGTCCTGTCGATAGCTTGCACATTTTTGTCTCCAAGGAGGTCACAAAGGACATGAAAACACAAAGGGATACATGTCCATAATCAAGTTTCACAGTGGGCTGCTGATATAGGAAGAAACACTGGCAAAAATGCATCTTGCACATGTCTGGATGAGGTAGAAACCAAGGCCAGTTTCCTCCTTAAAGCTTTTTGGATCCTACCCACATATTTCCCATTTTTGCATAAAACCTGCTGAACTGTTGCTGTGACCAGTTGCTTCTTCATTTGAGTCACCCCCTTTCAATACACAAACCAGATGGTGGCTGTTCTTCATGAAAAGAACTATTGTTGCATCCTTTTTTTTTTTTGTTAGCAAATGTGATTTAAATGACTTGGAAAAAAATATTGACAATTTTTTATTGAAAAAGTTTTCATCTCTCAATTTTCTGCTTTTATCAGAATTAAGAAATTACTTAGCATTTCAATTTACCAAAACCTTGGGATTTTGCATAATAAAATTAACTTCAGGTTGTGGAAACCTATTTTGAAGTTTTCCAGTGGTTTCCAATAAAATAATTTCCTTGCTTGTTTGTTTTAAAGTCACAATTTTAAAGCTTTTTGAAGAGAAAGCAGCTTTAAACCCTTTTGTAGAAAATACCTTTTGATTTCAATCAGCCACAATCTATTTCAATGCACAGAACAGCAGACACAGATACCTAAGTTATGAAGTTAGGGTGAGTTAACCTCACACAGTGTGGTTTCCACTCTGACACATTAATTTGAATTTTTTGGATTTTATTTGGATGTCTGCAGAGTCTTACAAAACATCTCCTTAATGCTGCTGAAGACTGCTAGGAGTAGATTATAACTCCTGGGGAGTCTTCACCACTGGAAGGTCCTATATAAAAAGGATTTAATGAACCTTTGACAGGAGTAGTTTTGGTCCTGCCTTGCTTCTCTTTGTCCTCTTTGCAAAGCTTGGTGCCCTCGGTGTGCACAAACTCCCTGAGCAGAGAAATGGAATGGAGACCTGAATGAGGACCTTGCTGTTTTGATTTCTGTGGTCAGAAGCTCTGCTCTTTTCAGGATATATCCGACCAAGAAAAGGATCTGTCCTTGCTGTGGGGCAGCAGCATCTTGTCTTGTCTCTCATTTTCTTCAAACCTTTGTGAGTATGCACACAAAGTTTTATATTTTAATTTTATAGTTTTATATTTTAATTGTACAGCAATTTACCAAACAGTAATTTTGGAATTTTGTGATATCAGTAAGAAGTGGCTTAGAAAAACATTCTCATTGGAAAGTATCCAATGCTTTGGCATAGTCTTGAAATAATCCCTGAAATCATTAGAATCAAACCTTAGTCAAAGGCAGACTGTATTGCATTCTCCAATTAACAAGATGCTTTTTCTGAATTTAAATATTGGAATGAAAGGAATAGGTGAGATTTTTCATCACACAGTGAAACCTGATGTTTGTCAAAACCTATTCTACTGAGTCCTTCTAGCTCTTCAAACAAAAATTGTTAGGTTTTTTTTTTTCATTATCTGTTGCTGATGTGCTGACCTGTTTCTTTTGGGTTTTGGGGCTTTTTGTTTGTTGGTTTGGTTTTTGGTTTTGTTTTTTTGTTTTTTTTTTTTTTTAACCTTTAATTATTAAAGGTTTACAATAAAACATTACTGTTTTGGACAGAAAAGTATATGAGCAGAAATCTCTCAATTTCTACAAATTTCTACTAATGCTCAGACTTTGTGTGGAAACCCACTTACAGAGCCCAAGAAAACAAGCTAACCAGTAAACCCAAACGTCTTCATTGGGTACTGGAAGAGGAAGAAAATAATTCTAAAGTCTGATTAGCAAGAGGAAGGCTTCAGAAGTCCATATGTGCTTGTATAAGACAGAACAATGCTACTTCCGAAACTTACCTTGTACAGCCATGTCCCCTACAGACTGAAGTATTTTGGTATAGCTAAAGAATTAAGCATTATATGAGGGTTTCTTGGAGAAGTGTAATCACCATTTGCATGCAGAGCAGCAGCATGCATGGAATATGCATCAAAAACTTTCTGTAGCTGTTTTTTCAACTAGTGCAGAAAACGACTACTTGGACTGGAAACCCCTGAAAGTGTGCTTTGGATTGGGAATGATGGGTTTTAATGTCTTTAAAATATATTTGAGTCAAATCATAAGGTAGGCAGTCTGTGCTTATATGTGCATGCAGGGTATTTCTCAGCAAATCCGTTTGAGAGGTATAAACACTTAAATAGGTACAGTTGAACATTTCTGTAATTACAGTAATTTTTGGTTATTTGTGTCCTGAGCTATAATTTAGAAACACTCAAAGACCAACCATGTTTAGTAGTCACCATGTCTAATGTGTTCAGCTCTGCAGTTCTGAGCCAAGAATGAGTGGTATGTGCATACCAGAGCAAATGGAAAAAAAGGTCTGCGAGTATTCATTGAAATTCAAAAGTCAGTTTTAATTCAGTGATGTTCATGGAATGTTCCCATTCACTTCCTACAATCAGATTTTGAGCATTTGTGTGAGAAATCAAACGGGGCACAATTCTGCCCTAGGTTTTCATTGCAAGTTAATTTTAAATTGAATGTTTGAAAGCATGGATTCATGGAAAAAAAAATTTAAAGCATGAAATATTAATAATATTTTCAGGCTGGGTTTAGTTGGTTAGATGATGTCATTATGCTCTGCCAGTTCCCTCTTGGATGCTTTTTATGCGTGACCAAGTGTCTGCAGATCAAACCATAAAGACAACTGCAGCTACTGCATTTTCTTACTGATTCCATGCAAAACTCACTTTGGAGTAATACAGTCTTATGGCTGGTTCACCATGAGTATGATAAAGAGAATTGACAGCTCTAAATCTGAAGAAATCGGGAATCGAGAGTGTATATTTGATCCTGTTTGATCCTAACTTTGTTTCTCTCTGGTTTGATTCAGGAATTATGGTCTTGCCACCAGTAGAGCTGCCTTGGACTGGGCAAGGAGGGTTGATTCAGACTGAGTGCATGCATGTACAGGATGCTTCCAGGGCATAAGGTTCAGATTCTTCTCAGTGTAGAAAGATTTTTTTTTTTTAATATTTCCTCAACAGAGACAGGATTCTGTATTTAGCATTAGCAAACAGGTAAGTCAGGAGCTACTGGACCTCAGCACAGTTTCTACAATCCTTAAGTCATAGCAGCATTTCCTGAGCTACAAATACCCATACAGCCTCTATATTGTAGAATCATAGATTGATTTAAGTTAGAAGAGGTTTTAAAGATGATCCAGTCCCGTCCCCTGACACAGGCAGGGACACCCTCGACCATCCCAGGTTGCTCCAAGTCCTGTCCAACCTGGCCTTGGACACTTCCAGAGATGGGGCAGCCACAGCTGCTCTGTCAAGGACAAAAAGGATGAAAAGATCTTGGTGGGTGTGACGTATGTGATAAATGTTCTCTTTGGGAGTGAAAAAAATGCTCTGTTAAAGAAAAAAAGATACCATTTCATAAGGAACTGTGAAGAAATTAATTTTTCAAGGTGTTCATTTAAAGTTTGAAAGTTTTTAACATGTAAAGGGCTTAGCTGCTCCATGAAATAGTGTAATTTTTTGGTTATGCTGTTACAGTCCATGTCAGTCTATTTATATATCTGCCTAAGGTTAAGTTCAAGGGCATTTTTCAAAAACTTTCTTTAATTCTTGGATTACAATTCAAGTAAAAATCAAAGATACCTAAGAACATCTTGTGACTTCTAAAATTTTCTCATCTTGATGTTAACAATGCTGTTGAAGATCTCTCTTCCTTATTTTATGATCAGTGCTACCCAGTGTGATCTGGATCACTCGATTCTCACAAAGATTTTTTGGTTAAATTAAAAAAAAAAATTAATTATGTATGAAATTTCAGATACCTCGATTAATGCATTTCTCCTAAGATCCACTAATGAATTGTAGAGAAGTACAAGTATTTGGTTCTTAAAAATAGAAGTGAAGTTTAATTAATGAAACTGCTATCCCTGAGAAGAAAACGACTATAAGAGCAAACTAAAGAGTCATGAACCACCACATGAGACTTTTATCCATTACAGCTTTCAGTGTGTTCCTCAAGTAATGATAATTTATAATCTTGATAGCCCTAATAATATGCTGAGAGTGAGGTCTGAGGTTTCTGTGGTTGTGTGGCTGTGAGGTCAGGATCTCTCACCCATGTGTAGGAAAGTGAACGTGAATGTGTGTGCACATTCCTGTTGTGCTCCCTGAATAATGGTCAACTTCTGTCTACTGAAATGGCAACACCTGTCCCCTTTGATTTTTTTTTTAATATTTTTTACAAGTAAATAAAAGCAAATTGTACAGATACCTTCTGTTAGTAATTTGCACGTCTTCAAGTTAGATGTGAAATGAAACCAGCAGTCAGCACACACCAAAAAATTCCTTCCATTGGAAAAATCTGGGGGAGATTCCTAAGGATGACTGCAGAAAGGTTTCACTGAAAACACTGGACACTTCTACTCAGCTGTCATCTCAGTTTTCTTCTGAGTTGGAACAGTAACTTCATTATGTTTTTCGTATGGTACACACATGGAAGACACTCCAGACCCTATAGAGGCTTTGTTGTAATGTGGAGAAACAGTGGCAAATAGACAACAGCAGCCTGAGTGGAAGATCTAAACCATAGTTTTACATTAATCCATGACAATTGACTAATGAAGTCATCCAGACCGGGCAAGGTTACAGGAGACAGGGCTGGAAAGCCAAGAGCTCTGCCGTGCTTTTAGGATGCAGATGTGCTTAAGGCAATAGGCCTGCAATACTCAGGAGCACATGAAAGCCAAATTGTGCCTCAAAGATTCCCCAGCCAGAGCCCCGGTGCATGTGTCTGCCTGTTCAGGAATAATTTGGCATTTGTACAATATGCAGCAATCAACCAGTTTATTTGGACAGCTCTTTGGCCGAATTCTGGGCTCGATTCACTCCCTGCAACCTGTGACCTCACTGCTGCTGAATGGGTGTAAGGGAGTAGAGGATTTATTTTTGTGTGTTGCTTTTTAAACAATGAAGGTGTTGAAATCCTATGGAAAGCTGGAGCTGTTTACTATGTTTCACAAAACACATCACAGTCAAGTTATGAACTGATAATTTTACTCTATCAGGCTTCCTGATGGAATAGTAGGAAATGTAGATGAAGGAACACTTCTAACAAGCAACATGTCTCTTCTACTCTCTTTTTACATTTGGTTTTCTGTTCTTAATTAATGAGTGATGCAGAAATAAAACTGTCCTGCTGTATTTTACAGAAATGAAGGATCTGCACTATGTAAGAGGATATTTTAGAAGAAGTGGGCAGCAAGAAGTTGCTTCCCAATTTTTCTCTATTTCAATATATATTGCTTATGAGCACTGAATATTAAAAATGTGATAGTAAGAATAAGCACAGCCTTTTCATGCTCATGCTCCAATAGTTTTTGGTGGTCTCTGTACAAAAGGAATCTTCTACATCTAGAAAACATGGTTTAGCCTTTCTGATTCTGTCAGGCAGAGGTGCACCTGCAGATCTACTTCATTCTGTATTTCAATGTCAGCCCCTACACCCTGTGCTGAGGGCCAGCACAAGTCCTTTGTGCTCACCTAATCATGACAATCGTCTCTATAGATCTTTATTTTTTCCTATTTTTTGGTAGTTTAAGCACAGCTAAGTGTATATTTGGCAAGGAGAATATGTTTTCGAAAATAATACAGTCTTGGAAGTTTTAATGTTGATACATGCCTTTCTGACACTTTTTTTTTTTCCTGCCTCTGCTGCTTCTGATTTCCAGCAATGCCTCAGAAAAAATATCCCTGTGCCAGGAGAGTGGGAGCAGCTGCCCACTTTTCCCCACATCTCTACTGTTTACCCTATAGTAGTTTGGGGTAGGTAGAGCCCAGTGCTGACAGGTATGGCAATGGGAATAGTCACTAGGCATGGCTCTTTTGAGGTCAGTGTTGGTTGTGTTGAAGATCTGGGAAAGTGACAGCACCCAAGAGAAGAAGGGAAATTTGGAGGGACATGTTCCTTATTTTAGATCTTATTTAGGTATGGTCTCATTTTCCCAACCTCTGACTCCTCCTATTGATTAATTAGGTCCAAGTATTCCCTTTTTTTGACTTTTTGCTGCTCAAGCCTTGAAATGTAATGCAATCAATGGCAGGGTATCTTCCCTATGACAGCCTGGTGGATGATGGACTGTCCTGACCACCTTCAAGTCACACACATTTGATTTTGACACTCCCTCCCTGTGCCTGGTTATCTGCTTGACACATTTCTGGGCTAACCAGGTGTAAACCTGCCTACACCAGGGCTAGGAGAAATTGAGGAGAGCAGGTAGGGCCTTGAGGTGGCAGCCAGCCTTCCCATTTTGCATCTGGTTTCTCCTTGATGGGACTGCTGCTGGAAAATCACCTTTTGTGTAGGTGAGGAATTGTGGTGCATTTGTTTGTACAATTTGATTGGAAGGTGGACCTTCAGGTCCCTGTTTATCTTGTGGTGCTGAGAGTGGGAGTGGGCAGAGCAACACACACACACATACACACACACACACAAAATCCCCAGAAAATGGAAACCAAAATACCTAAGAGCTTGGGTTTGGGTGGCTGGGAGAAGGCATTTCAAAACAGCCCATGTTACACAGCTGACTTACTGATGTAGAAGGTGCAGGGGAAAGAGGGACACAGAGGAGGTTTCCTTCACAAAGGTTTGTTCAGAACTTAAAAGCAGGAGCATTTCTTGGATATCCTGTGCTGATGTCAGCGCAATCTCCGAGCAAGCTCTGTGCCAACGATTTGGAATTTCCTGGGGAAAAATTGTTGTGTCAAAAGAAAATGTCTGAGCAGCTCCAGAGCTTAGTCGGTGTAACATCACCACACCTGGGACCACTCACAAGACACCACAGAGCCACACACCTCACTGTGCCATTTCACTGCCTGGAATTTAAGATCTCTTAGCAACCAAAGGAAGATGGTTGGTGTGTTTGCCCATATTATTTCAAGTCATAAACCTGACAGGAAAAGAATTCCTCTTCTGCAATTAGTTGTTCCCTTGGGAGGGACCATCTGCAGTGTTCCCATGAACTGTTCTGATTCCTGCACAAAGGAATGGGTTAGAAACCTGATAAGCAGAGCTGTGCAGAGCATTAGACTGAGGGACCTTGCACACAGGGCTTTCTGCCTGGCTTCAAGGACATGCTGTGGTTCTCATTCACACAGCTGTTATCTGCCAAGCCCGTTCTAAGGCCTAAACTGAGGCTGAAAGTAACAATCTGATAAAAGAACAATAGTTCTTTTAATGTGGTAAGGATGTTTGCAATTCTGCATAATTAGGTGAGAATTACAGGACAGCTCTTTTCTACCCACAAAACACCTCCCTATGGCATTTTACTGGTATGACCATGTGGATATTCTTGCAAACAGCACAAAATTATACGAAAACTCTGTTTCTGTCTCTCTAGTTTTGATACATATCTTGCTGTCTTACTAATTTATACTTGTGCATTTTCTCTTTCAATCTTTAAGAAGACCTTGACAGAAAAACAATTTCTTTCTTCAGTGTACAGTTTGGACTGCTTCCTACATCCAGATAGAGGCTCATGCTTGATAAATTCCCTACTTGTACTTGTACCTAAAACAGTGGCAATTTCCTTTTGGTGCCATCACCCTTCCCTGTGACAGTGAGTAGGTTCTGGTGGTTTGGGCTTTTTGTCTGTCATGGATTGTTCTGTGATTCACAGAGCAGCCTGAAGCAGCTGTTCTTGTGAGAGCCTGTGATTTAACAGCAAGCCCTGGGCTGGACCTTATGAGCTCCATGGTGCCCTGCCAATTTCATATTGTGCTGGTTCAGAAGGGAACTTAAGAGATCAGTTGTGCCCTGGGATGCACATGTGTTTCTGCATGAGTTCAGTGGCCTGTTGGTGTCATTTGCTCAAGAGCTGCTACACTGAGCTGCTGCTTCTGATCTGCCATGGAATCACAGAACCATAGAACAGCTTGGGTTGGAAGTGACCTTAAAGCTCATCTTGTTCTACTGCCCTGGGCAGGGACACCTTCCACTTGACCAGGTTGCTCCAAGCCCTGTCCAACCTGGCTTTGAACACTTCCAGGGATGGGGCAGCCACAGCTTCTCTGGGCAACCTGTGCCAGGGCCTACCCAAGTCAAAGTTTTGACTCAAAGTCAAAATTTTTATTCTAATATCTGCTCTAAACTTATTGTCTTCCAGTTGAAGCCACTACCTCTTGTCCTGTCACTCCAGACCCTTGTAACCAGTCTCTCTCCATCTTTCTTGTAGCTTCTTCAGGCACTGGAAGGCCACAATTAGGTCACTGTGGAGTCTTCTCCTCTCCAGGCTGAACACTGCCAGCTCTGCCAGCCTTCCCTCCCAGCTCCATCCCTCTGAGCATCCTGGAGCCTCCTCTGGCCTGGCTGCAGCAGCTCCAGCTCCTCCCTGTGCTGGGCCCAGGGCTGGGGCAGCTCTGCAGGTGGGGTCTCAGCTGAGCACAGGGGCAGAGGGGCAGAATCCCCCCCTGCCCTGCTGCCCACGCTGGGGCTCAGCCCAGCACAGGGTTGGCTTTCTGGACTTCCAGCACACACACAAAAAAGGACCTGCATGCACGATCCTTCAGTGGAAATATTCCACTTGGTTGAACCACAATTTTTTGGTGTTATTTGGGATTTACAGCCACTCTTGGCAAGCTTCATTCAGGCATACTCTCCCTCTTCTTTTGTTTCGCTTTATGATCCGATGCTAGTCAACATCTGCAAGCCTCAAATGTATACAGATGTCCCAAATTCACTTCAACTGTTCTGTTGCTTGGGTTATCTGATGAATGTTGTCAATTTCAGTTTATGAACCACTAACCCCTCATAAGAAAATGCATACTCTATTTTAAATGCATACTCTATTTTAAATTTCACCATAATGGTGAGACATTCTTTTTTTTTTTTTTTTTCCCTTTGGTCATGAACCCACATATTCTACTTCTTTGGTGAGTATCAACACTCTCAATCTAATCGCTGTTAAAGGATTAACAATCTTACTTTTGAAAATGGCTGAGCTATTTTGCATTCAATAGAGAATAAAAATCAAATAAATTAAATTGAGGCAGATAATCATCAAAGAAAATTATGGAGTAGAGTAGGTTGGGTTTGGCAGAGATATAAACAACAAGATTTAATAACAAAAGTTTAATGGCATGGGGTTCCACTAATTGTGTCTCTTGCCTCTCCACACACATGCTGTTGAATGGATATATGGGAATGGTATAGAACAATACTATATAAAAAATGTACTATTTGCACACGTTAAAAGACATAATAATTTCAAGTATTTGCTTTATCAGCACTTTCTAATTGTGAAGTGTCATTTGCAGCAGCCTAGTCTTCTCAGGGACCATCTTTCAGGAAATAATCTGGTAATCTGGTACAAATAACATTATGTTCTTGTGCCAAAACATCCCTTGTGCACAAGGATATTTGCATTCTGCAAAGAAATAATGGGGACTCAAGTCTGATTTTCCTTCTTCAAAACTCTTATTGCTCTCTCCTGCTGCTGTGACTGCTTTGGACTGACTCCAAACCACTGACTCTTCTTTCAAATGTACTGTTAATATGCTATTATGTTAAACAGACTGATAGAGTAAAATGGAAATGAACATGTGCAAAAGTCATTTAGGTCAAATGAAGTAACATGCTTTCAAAATATTAGCCAAAATTTTAGCATAAAACTTTGATGAGGCTGAGAAATCCTCTATTGAGCGGGAGCGTGGAATTAGCCCTTGTGCAGACCATGTTTAGAACCTTATGATACTGTTTAATTCTACAGTTCCCCAAGGGCTACTTATAACCAAATTAAAGGGCGTCTTGTGCATGTTCTGGACACTGATTACGGGACCACAGACTGAAGCTGAAGACAGCTCTACAGCCACTAAGTATGCAAGTAGAGACACCCCTTAATTCAATTATATGTACCCTCAGGGATCTTGGTAATTATAATAAGAAGACATTTTGCAATTTATCCAAGGCCAGAGTTAGTGCTGGTGTGGTTTTCTCTGGTGTTTCTTTTTTTTTTCCCCCCCTGGTTGTTTTTTTTTTTGTTTGATTGTTTGTTTATTATTTGTTTGGGGGTTTTTGTGTGTATGTGCCTGTAAAGAAGGTATTTTCTTAGTCTCAGAAGATTCAACAATTCACCTGTGTCTGCTCTTCCTTGAGATATTCACAGGATTGTGGTTGCCCTGCAGAAATGTCTCAAAATGCCTGTGGTTGCTGGAGTGCTGTACTTGGGAGCATTCACGAGCTCGGGTCTTGGTTCTGTCTGGTTTGAGAGAATACATTCCTGGGAGTGCAGCCTTGCTGGACAGCCCTATCATTTAAAGTCTGCAGTAGGTTGTCAGCAAGTCTCTGCCAGCCTGGAGACCTTGGAATGCAGTAGCTGAAATGGCATTCTAGTAACCTGAAGGCCCCTGAGTGGTCTGTCAGGCGGCAAACGCTGCAGTGTGGAGTTGATGTAGGGAAAGGAGGTTTCTGGCCATATTTCTCTATTTCTCCTCAGCAGATTATGTGTTTTGTGAGTATAAATCAACACATCTCCCTTGACTTTGCCAGTGTATACCAACTGAAGATCTGGCTTAGCCAGTAAATCAGGTTTTTTGAAACAAATATGTACATTTCTGTGCAGAGCCTTGTCATGCAGATCCCTTCTTTCTCCCCACTGTGAAATAACAGATGTTCCTTTGGATGATTATCAATACCTCCAGGACCAGAGGCACTGTCACGCATTTTCGATGGTCACATCTGGCAGACTGTTGTCTAAACCACTGTTTGCACTTGCTTTTCATTGTCAGTGAAGGGCATATATTGGTGTTTACATTCAGTGTGCAAGACATCCACTTTGCACTCCACAAAGCAGATTTTACTGGTTTCAAGCCACTAACTTTACCCCATTTTTGGTTCAATGTTACCAGAATAAGCTAAGAATTATTTTTTTCCTATTTCCCAGGCTGGTGCAATAGCAGTGGAAATTCCCATCTCACTGTTACTTGCAGCAGTGGTTTGTGCCAGCTGAGGGTCTGGTCCCGCTGGGTTTGGTCTCAGCTGTAGGACTGGTACCAGCAGAGCATGTGGCCTCTTTGTGCTATCCCATCTCCCATGAAATCCCCTTGCTCAGACAGTGTGTCCAGAGGTGTCCAGAGCAGAGAGCAGAGAGAAATGGACAAAAACATGGAGGTAACAATTATGTTATAACAAAAGGGTGGCCTTGGGTGACATTGCAAAGTACATCTCCTGCACATCTTGATGTGAGCCAATCACCCAAGGGCATTGTTTGGACATTAGATCCAGGTGCTCTTGAGTGCTCCTACCTCTCAATGACATTATGAGGCTTTAAGGATGAAGGTGCAAAGATCTGAGTGGGTGATAAGTTGTGACTGTCCCTGAGACTTTCTTCTGCCACTTTTGATTTCAGTGTGATTATGCAAGCAGTAATGTACTACTCACCCCAAAATAAATTGGCAGACCATGTGTTAAGAGCTATGAAAAACTCTGAAGTACTTGTATTGTGGAAGCTGGTGCCTAAGAGGCTCTGTAGCCTACAGTGCTCTGCAGCAAGCAGCAGAAATTATAGCAATAATATAAGCAAGCATGATGCTTACTAGTACTGCAAACTTCAAAGAAGTTTCTAAACAACTTTTTCTGCTCTAGTTCTCCCTAGACTTGAGCAACATGTTGTTTACAAGGAAAAAGTCTTTTCCTAGAAGTAATGTTTGGAGGAACAAAAGACTCTCAGTGCTGTCAGAGTTAATGACAGCCCCCAAGAGTGGGATGAATGAAATCCTTGAGGGGAGACAATCCGTGGAGAATTACCAGAAAATAAACAGTTCGAAAGAATTTTAAAAAATCATAAAAATATCGTTCATATACACCGAAAGCAACTTCCAGCTACTGTTGAGAAGTTTTCCCTTTGGCTGTTGAAGGTGAAACAGGTAGCAACTATAAACAGAAGCAGGTTGGTTGCTCTGGTTCATGAGCTGTCCCTTCTCTTCTGTGCATGCAGTGAAATCCAACAGGAGAAGGACACAGAGTCAGCTTTGTGAAGGACCTGGAAAGATGGAATGTGAGAATTGTCACATGCTTTCCTTGCTCTTCCATCCTGCCTTAGGCAAATGGTGCTGTTTCCTCTCATGGACACACTACTGAGTCTGGCGGATTTGCAGTCTAATCTGGTACGTCTGTTCTTACCCTGACAAAAAACCTAAGAGATTGAATTAAAAATCTTGTCTTTTCAGCGGAACAAATCAAGACTTTTTTGTGGGGGCAAAAAAAAAAAAAAGGATGGAAAGCATTAGAGCTGTAGTCTGGAGAAATGAAAAGGCCAACAAGAAGAGCAGGTCCCACCAAAACACTTTGCAAGCCCTCAGGCAGATCATGGCTTTTTCCGGCATTCAGTCCAAAAATGCATTCCACCCACTAGGAGTTTATTATGCCATATGTTTCCCTTGGCATGTCTCTTCTCCCCTGAATAAAATTAACTTCTATAGCTGGCAACTGATAAATTCTGGTGAACACTCCAGGCCTCCTCCCAGTAAAGCCCACCTGGAAAACATCAGGTTGCCATCTTCAAACCCGTAGATTTTCTGCTTGCTACTGTTAACCAAAGCAGACCTTTCCCTCTCTTTCTAAGCCCTCATCTAACTCTCCACTGATCACAGGCATTGCTCTTCACAGCCATGTGGAGCTTGATCAAATACTCAGCACATGAAAGACACACTGGCTGCATGGTCTTCTAGTAGAAACAAGCCAATGCTCATGGCCAAATGAATATTTTATGACAAGGTAACATTTCTGCAAGAGCTTTTATGCATTCAGGAGATTGAAAATAAAATCCAACCCAACCATGAGGATTCTCCTGCAACTGTGTTGTGTTTCCTTGGCATGAAAGCAAAACGGGTTTCTTTGTGCCATTCTCATTCTTTAGAAAAGAGAGGAAGTCTCCAGTCCTTCCGGAAGGTTCTCTGGAAAGCCTGCTGAAAAGCAGGTGCCTTCCAGTGACATTTCAGGGGCTGGTTATCATGTACGCAAGGAAACAAGATTTAGCATTGCAAATTCAAAAACTTAGATATTGGAGACAGGATTGTCCCTGCTTCCAATAAAAAGAAATAAAAGACAGTCTGTTTCTAGTCCTAATGGTTCTAAAAATTAAAAAATTTGACCTCTTCAGGCCTGTACACTGGAAAGCAAATGAAGAATGAAAAAATGTGCTTAAAATTATTCAGGCCTTCGGGTGGGCTCACTCATGAATTTTGGATACCTCAAAGATGATGACATATTTTAGTTTTCTAGTTCCCCACTGAGTAAGCATAGCTCAACTCAGTTGCAGGCTGATTACTTGGCAGTTTTCATAGTACTCAGTTTGGCAACCAGTGAGGGGTTAGAGACAAGTCACAACTGATAAAACAGGATTTTCTCTGTCAGGATGGCAATTACTTTGGCAGGATTTGTCTCACAGTGGACTGTGCTAAGCTGAACTAGCTTTCTCCTGGTGTGGACTAAGAGACATTTACCTTAGCTCAGCAGATGGGAAGTCACCTGCTGAAGCATGGCAACTTGAGGGCAGACCAGCACTTTTGGGGAAAATATGTATGTCTTGTGGAAGAAGACATTGTCTGGGAAGAAATAAAAATGGATATGACTTTTCATCAGGGGATGGGATAAGGAGAGGAGAGGAGAGGAGAGGAGAGGAGAGGAGA
>VZRZ01007764.1:503919-544854 GCA_013398175.1 Climacteris rufus
AAAATGGAAAATACCTTTAAACAGGGGATGGGATAAGGAGAGGAGAGGAGAGGAGAGGAGAGGAGAGGAGAGAGAAATCCCCATTACTTTGTTTTACAGAATTTAAAAGGCAACCTGGATCTGAAATATTTCAAATTTCAACTTTTTTTTTTTTTCCTCCTACGGCACATTAAAACTGTTTGGCCCCCTGTTGATTAGAGGTCATCCATTTCAGCTTTCTTTTCAGAACAAACCTGTAATATTGGTAATATGACATCCACACTGTTACACTGTAATCATAATAGCATGTTAATCCTTATAATTGCCAGGAGAAGCAATGCAGATTTGACCATAATTATGTGTATCTCACGTAATCATTGAAAATTAATGTTATTTTGATTCTGCTGATGGATGTGTCATTTTGGAGCCAGCCATGGACATTGTGACACCAAATCCTGATGGCTGCCTAGAAAGCTTTGGATTAGGTAACCTCCAGGCTGGGTATGAGGCCAGGTCCTAAGCTGACAGGGTGCCAAGTCACAGCTGGGTGTCTGCTGGTGATATGTGGGGTTTTTTCCCTGTTTCTTCCCAAAAGCAGGAGAAAAAAATTGCAAAGTGCAGAGAAAGACAGATGAAGTGGTCTGTGAGAAGACTGAGGAACAGATAGACTGTGGGAGAGTGTGAGGGCTGCGCATGTTTCCCCTTATGCACTTTTGATGCATTTTGAGAGGAGAAAAATAAATGGGTTTAATGGAAAGAGAGGTTTCACCAAGGAATGTCTGCGATAATTCTCTAATTTCTTTCTATACATATTAATGGTGATCTTCCACTGTCAATTATTGAGGGTAATGCAAGAAAATCATCTGTGTAAAAACAGTTTCCCCTCAGACCAGAAGCAAGAGGCGATCGATGAACCTTGGATGCAACAAACACAAAACGAATGACTGAACATGAATGACTTTAAATGTGAAGATCTGCAGAGGGTCAGGGTGACAGGAAGTGAAATAAAGCAGATTTTGGCCATCTCAGGGTATTACTCTGCATACAGCTTGTACTTATGTCATAGGAGGAGATCAGAAATTTACAGACTCTCCCATTGTCTTCCTTCCTCCCATTTATGTCAAAACTGCTCCTGTCCCTTTCAGAAGTACAATTAATCCTTGAAAGTCATTGGAGCAGAAAATTATGCAAATTAATTTTCAAGTTTGAAAAAGGATTAAGAATTGAGAGGAGTAGAAGTAAAGGACTAAATTTTGGTCTTGCACACCATGCTTTCTTCTCACTGTGTGTCAGACAAACACATGACTCTGACTTGTGAAGATTATGCCACTGTGAGGGATCTTTACAGATGAATCTAGGTCTCCTGCACAACAGTAACAGCAGATATTCACAGACCTCATACTAGTAGTTTTTGTGGAACTATTCCTTCATGCCACGGATTGCTGGGACTTTCCTAAACGAATTTGGTAGCTGAGATAATTTGCAGGCTGGTTTAAAAATGAGAGTGTCACAGTGGTGAAGCAAAGCTGTTTCTGCTCCCTTGGAACTGGAGTCTGCTGTGACCATTTTCCCTGTACTGCCAAGGTTAAAATCACAACAACATTAGAAATTAGTCATGGGCAGGCTCAAAGGCATTTTATTCGTGGGAAAGGTCATTTACCATGAATGTAAGTGATGTAAACAGTGCATGGTGACATGTTATGCTTCTTTTTTTTTTTTTTCCTATGAGTACCCATTGATATTAGAGGCCATGGTCTTAAATGTATCTATCTTTTTTCTTTCTCTTTTTTCCTTCCTCCTGGTCTGGTAGTTTCTGTGTTTCTGCTTGTCTTTGGATTTTAAGAACAAAACAGTACCTGTTTTATTTGTGGATTCCAAGCCTGTTCACAGATTGCTCCATTCCCCTGCCTTGGCAGTCATCATACCATGTTTGTGCTGGTTTTTCACAGTGCTAAACCTCACCTGTCACTTTCATCTGCTAACAAGGTTTCCATAACAAGCGACGGAGCGCTTGGAAGATGCATATATTACTTCCTTTCACTGTCATTCCTTCTCCTAACTGCTCTTATCACATAGAACACTCACCCTGGCTACTTACATCCTTCTCCCTTCTAAATTTTTGTCTCCCAAACTAGAGCACTTTCACCCACAGAACAGAAGCAGGACTTTGCACTGATGGGTGGTAATGGGATTCATCTGCTTTCACTAGATGTGGTTATGCATCACCCTGATGCTCCCAAACAGAGCTTTTAACCCTTTCACATACTCTGTCAGATTCCTAAACACCATCATATGTCTCTGAATGACTGGGAGGAGAATGATGAAATAAAAATAAAAAAAGAGTTAAGCATGGCTGAACACAAGCTCTCTGCCCAGGTGACTTCTGTCCATGTTGACATCATTCAGAAGGAACTGGCATTTCAGCATTCACTGGCTCTCTTTTAGAGAAACTGGATCTCTCTTCAGGTCTCTAAACATCATCCTAGATTACCTCAGACCATCTTTCTGGAAGAAGCAGCTTTTCCTGAAGATGTTAGACCAATCTATTCAGAAAGCTTGTTGCAGCGTACCTTTCACATGGCTCCTTTCACCAAGAGATTATCTCAATTTACGTCTACACTTGCACCAAGCTTAAATCTTCAGTGTAACTTTTCATCATTAAGTGATACCATAAACATCAGAAATTCATGGGTTTGAATTCAGAAGTGGGTGAAAGTCTCCTGTATTATTTTTGGTTTTCACTAGGGTGCATAATTTTCAGTATTATTGGTGAATGAAAATTCTGTTTACTCTTTAAATAAGAACACCAAGTTGAGTACAAGAGCTTCATTTTGAGAAAGTGAACTGTCAGTGAAGCAAAGAATAAATGATAAATATGTAAATTTTGTGTTTCTATTTTTCTCATATGATCTATTTGCACAAACTTTTACTAGAAGGGAGATTATGCAGGAAGCAGTTTAATGTCTGTGTCACTTGGTAGTGTTTAAGCTAAGATGTATGTGCATCAGTCATTTTTATATTCATCTGCTTCATATTTAGCTATCACCTCTCCTGAAATTATAGTCAAAACATTGCTGTAACAAAATATTACACTCTGCTCTGCCAGGTCAATATAGTATTTCCCAATCTGCTAAACAGATATTACAATAACATTTCCTTGTGATACCACACTGATCAGAGACACTTCTGCTTTCTCATGCTTCTCCAGACCAAAACAATAACCAATTTTACTAAAAGAAATATCTACCTACCTGTGAACGGGGAACCAGTTAATGATATAGAAGTGTCTCTTTCACTCGAGATAAAGAAATGGTAAACCAGACCAAAGAAATCTATGTTTTCTTGCCAAACAGTGGTGAAAAGTCAGACTCAGCAAGTCTAATGCTCTTGTTAGTGCCTCTGTGTACCCACAGGTTGGTCTCCTCCAGCTGGGCCAGATTAGCACAGCTGAGCTGAGGTGTGCAAAGGATTCATTGAGTTTGGAAACTTTTTTAGAGAACTTAGGAGAAAATTGATTAAAAGTCTGAACTTGCTGAGCTGTGAACTCAGCTATGTTTCTTTCAAAATCATCTCCTGATGACTGCATTCTATAGCCAAGATTTATTGGAGGGTGGAGGATTTGGTTGTGCAGGGAACTGGGGCAGGGGGGAGAAAAGATGCACATTTTAAAAGTTCCTTCAATTTTTGGGGCTGAAATCTAGAAAAGCTAATTGCTCTCCGATGACATTTGGAGAGAAAGCACACTTATACAGTGTGTTTGAACTCAGGAAACTGAATAAATTTTCTTCCTCCTAGACTAGAAATTTGACTGGAATATTTTCTTTTTTTTTCTCTTTCTTTTCCCCCAAGTGGTTCCTCTGCTCAAAGCATGGCTTTGTTTTGTACTTTCTTACTTAATTTCCACTATTTCAGTTGATTTGTTTTCAGCTGGTGCCTTGTTGTTCTGGTTGGGAAGGGAGTATCCAGCCACAGCTTGAAAAGAGGAAGATTATAGATTGCTTTCTAAGGGTGGACTAAAGAATGCCAGTCTGGAATTTCTCATGTCCATCACTCAGGAGGCAAAGATTGTCTTCACAGCTCCGAGTTGTGATTCAGGTCACATAATTTGAATTTAGATCTACTGACATTATGATTATATAAGATGATGTTCTCTGAAGTAAGGCTTTTGCCTCTCTTCAGTCTGTTTCTGGTTATAAGGAGTTCACTTGAAACAGGAAAACAATTTCAGGAGGCTTCCTTTGCATGTGCATTGGTAAGATAGCAAGCAAACAACCTGGTGGATCAGGAAGAAAAAAAAAGATGTTTTATAAGAAAGAGTCATTACAGCTAGGTTTACCTCAGAAAGGGTGGTAGTCTTCAAGTGAATATAAAATGGCTGGTAATATTCTTCCAAATAATATCTATTTTCTCTTTCTCCACTTCTGCTCTTTACTTCATCTTCTGTTTCACCCGGTTGAAAAGTCTCCCTTGTTTCCATTCCTCCCTGTATCACCACTGATTGAATTTTCCATTACTTCTTTTCCATTCTCTTTATTCCCCTTTTGTCTCCTCGGATTGCCTTTGGCATTTTTAGCTGTCACTCTAATTTTTCATTTGTGTGCTCCAGCACACAAACACAGGCTCCTGTGCATACACACACAACACACACACACTCACAAGCAGCCACAAACTCACTCACTTGCTCCTCTCTCTCTGGTAACATCTTCTGTGAGGACAAGGATTCCTCTCTTAGTTGCTTCCTGGTTGCACAAGTGATTCTTTCAAAGTCTGAGGGTTAATCCAACATCACTGTTTTTCATTTTATCCTATTTAGCTGTAACTGTGGCCTTGGAGAGGTTTTGGTTCTGCTCTTGTGCTATCAAGATGAAGCTGATTTTTTGCCTCATTTTTCTCTCTGGTTTTCTGTTTGCTATTTTTATCAAATTGGTAAAAATTAGAGACATTTTAACGGGCCATTGAATAACATAAATGCTGTAAAGGTGTGAAGGAACATTGTTGCTCTGAAATTGCAGGTCAGCACTTGCTCTCTCACCCTCTTTTTGACTGAGGGTGAGCAGAAAAGACATGCAGAAATAGACACATAACTGCTAAGACACATTCTCTTTCTGCTCAGAATATATGAGGAAAGAGGAGGGGGTAATATCTGTAAATTGCTAGAAGTGTGATTACTTCTAAATAACCATTACTGGTGTCATACCTGATGGCTTAAATAATCCTGGTACTTGGTTTTCCTGATTGCTTTGTAACTGTGGATAATATCTTGAACTAAGCCTTGAAGGAACATAGGCATGTTTCACAGTTCAGACAGGGCATATTTTTTTGTAGAAAGACTAGGATTAGACCTGATTTTTATATGCATGTATAGACACAGAGTGTGCTGAGGCCCTGGCACGGGGTGCCCTGAGAAGTTGTGGATGCTCCATTCCTGGAGGTGTTTAAGACCAGGCTGGATGGGGCTCTGAGCAACCAGGCACAGTTGGAAGGTGTCCCTGCCCATGGCAGAGGGTGGAATGAGGTGTTCCCCAAGGTACCTTCGAACCCAAACTACCCTGTGATTCTATGATTATATATATGTATGCCGGATTTTTTGCAACCAGGGCTGTTCTTTGACAGGTTAAAGGGTGCCTGGCCTGAGAGCTTCTCCAAAAGCTCAAATGCAGTATTACTTCCCCAAGCTACACCCTCACCAAATGTTCTGTTTCCTCAAAAGATTAGAAAACCTCCTTGGCTTTAAACTGTTCTCCCCCAGTGCCCCCTTTCCAAAAGAACCTCCCTGCATTATTGTGCTTTCTGGCTGGGTGAGCTCAGTAATAGAAGATGTCCTTAGGAAATGGTTTAGATAGTACACTTGTGTGAAATTCTTATGCAAAAATCTGTAGGGCTGCCTGACCTGGTTCGCCAGGCTGGTTCTGCCCCTGCACTGAAGGCAGGATGGAAAAGCCATACGCTTCCTTGCTTCTTCAGTAAACGATATTTTATTGCTCTGTGTTATCTACTTATTATGCATTTATAAAGCTCTTTGGGTGACTAAGTTGTTTGCACAGCACGTTATACTTTTGGCAGGAATTCTCCCCAGCAGAAGGGATGTGTGTGAACGCCTGCTCGTGGCTACCAGCGGGCTGCAGCACACAGGCACGTTTCAGCCACAGAAGGAGACTGAGCACACTGGCCAGGTGAAAATTTCCCCTACATTGTTCTCTCCTGGCAGCTGATAACTGTGATGAGCTGTGTGGCCCCTGTGTGCTCCCGGAGCTCAGGGGTGCGTGGTGCCAAAGGCTGAGGGAGGGCATGCTCGGTATCCAAGGGCTTTTGCAAACAGTGCTCAAAGCAGCATAAATTCCTCATCAAACGAAGAAAATCCCAACTCCTTCCTGAATCACAGTCGCTGCTGGATCAGGAATCTTGTTAGGTTTGTAGCTTTTGGATTAGCGAGACCCTTTATTAACTGGGACCAAAACCCTTCTCTGAATGGCTAAATCCTGAATTACTGAGCCTTATTCTCCAGGTCTCCAGGAAAGGTCATTGGTGTAGGCCTCCTTGCATCTTCAGTGTGAAAATGTGTCACTGTGGGTGGTCACTCTCTCAGCTACTGTGCACCAGCTTTGTGGAAATCATGGCCTATTGACACTGAGAACATCTCTACCTTCCCTTTGTAGGAATCTGAATTTAAGCCATGTGGTATTTGTGTAGCCAGTTAAGGGTTTAACTAGTTATTGGCCCTGTAGGATGAATAAAATTTAAAATTACGAGTTTGCAGGGAGAAACTTGACTACTTTAACTTGAGAAAGGACTGTCAAGGTTAGGATGTCTGTGCTGTACTACACTGATGTATTTATTAATAAGCACACATAAGATAATAGATCTAAAACCCAAACACTTTGATAATGGTAATAGTATTTCCTGATATATACAGTGTGATGATGGTTTGGGACTAAATTGAAACATTTTCAGTTGTTTTCAGCTTAGTTAAATCTAAATGTTTAATCCCACAGATATTTTGCAATTAATTTTGCAAGACACCTAACTTTCAGCAGTTTGTTTTGTGTGGACACAACACAATTCTTTTATACTTCAGCAAGGCAAGCAGATAAGCATCAATAAGCAGACATGAATGATTTTAACATGGTAAAAAAACTTAATTTCAGGTCACATTCTGTCCTATAAACTTTGTATCTTCATTGAATTTTGCAGGTAGTATGTCTCTTTTATTTATCACATCATGAAACCATGTTCTGTGCAGCTACTGGTGAAAGCAAAACTGAGATTTAAAAAATGGCCCTGTTTGCATTTTTCTATTTTTGTTGACTGTTGGCAAGGGAAGACAATTCAGGGTGTGTGGAATAAAGCAAACTTAGGGTGAACACAAGTGATTTAGATCAGCATTCTTCCTGCAGCTGTGTATGCCAGCCATGTACTACATGCTGCTGCTTTAGTGCACAAGGCACAGAGGAGTCCTGTGTTCTGAATAACTTTATCCAGGAGTCGCTGGCTGGAGCTAATGTGGCCCTCTGAAAGGAGCATTAATAAAGTAAAGGAGTAGTCTTCATGGTCTTGTTTAGACAGTGGCAGAAGAACCACAGCATTTCACTGACGAGCTGTTCCTCCTCTATCATCAGGACCTGGAGCGCTTTCATTTTATTGGGAAGTGTTGTTCGCATCCAGTTTTGCACACAGGGGCTGTGCTGTGAAGCACATTTCTGTTCGTTCTGCTCTCCCTGGTGAAGCATGCACCTCTTTTGAAACTTAAACCCAAGAAGAACCACCGAAGGTGTGCACAGGGTCCCAGGAGGCTGGCAGGCCTCGCAGCAGAGCCGGCAGATCACAAAGAGATTAAAACTGCAACACGACAGCCTGCTGCCCACAATCCTGCACACAGACCCTCACCCGCAGCTCGGAACAGCCCCTCTGACACAGCACACACATGCAAATCACTGGGGACGCTGCTTAACTTCAGAGTCCAGGAGTTCAGCGGGAGGGTTGGCTTTGGGAACCCTTTGGGAACCCTTTGGGGCTGAGGTGCTGGTCACATCGGTCACGCGTCTCTGTGGGGGTGAAGGTCTGCAGGGAGCGTGAGTGGATCATGGGCAGGTGATGTGCCAAAGGGAGGAGTTGCCACTCTTGCTCTGGTATCTGCTGCCTGTTTCTTCCAAATATGAGTTTCTTTACTGTTTGCCTCTTTGTCCCCTTCAGATACACTTCTTCCTTCTTCATCTTACTTCTTTTCTCCCTCTGAGGCACAATGTTCCTTCCCCCTCCTACCCTCGTTCTTTGTTAGTTGCCTTTCCTATTATTCTGCAAATACATGCAAACACCGAGGGACTTCGAGCAGATTCAAACTGGTACCTCTGTCTAGCCCCAGAACCAAGCTGAGTTTTGTGTATTCTCTTCCACTTTGTTCTGGTTTATTGTCTCTCTTCCTTCTGCACTGCTTTAAATTGTTCACTAAGGAATTCCAAGTCTTTATTTAATGATTTAGCAGAGCTTCTCTCTGAACTCACAGTAAATTTCACTGAGCATCTGTTTGTGAGTTTGAATTTTGTCTTGCTCTGAATTCTTTCACTTGCAGTGCATGGTTTTATAGCACTCTTAGATTCATTTAATCTTGTGTAACACATGAATGATCCCACTCATTCTAAAGGCCACATGCTTGATTTGGTAATTACTATGGGTCTGTCTCTGACTAGTTTGGGTTTGTCTCTGTTTCTTGTCTGTTAATTATTTCATGAGATCTTGCTGTATGTTATCTCTCATCTCCAGTTCATACTGCTATTTATTGTTCTCCTTTTTAATCCTGAAGTTTGAATTCTGTAGAAGTAGTTCTGTTTTAATTTTTTTTTTCCTTTAATGCCAAGACCATGTTTAGTTTCTCAGTTTTGATCCCTAAAAGGCCATCAGACATATTATCCTGTCACACACCAGGTCTGTGCTCTTCCAAGGCCATCTCTATGCTCTGGTAGCCTGGTGATTTTGTAAGTCAAAATGTCAAGGCAATGACCAGGTAGGTGTTAGACAAGCTTATGAGAAAGCATGAACTTTACTGGCTCTAATTGTTCAAAAATCCTCTCTTCAAGCTCTCTCTCCTCTACAAAAAAATAGAAGATCCCTCCCCCCCAGCCCTTGGTTGCCTTCATTTGACCTGGTTTTGTGGGTGCGTGTGTGCGTGTGCATGTGCGGAAATAAGTTAGGACATTCCCTCTACAGCCATTTAGCAGGCCTACAGGCCTAAAATACAGGGCCATCTCCAAGTGTCCTGAATTCCCTTCTGTGTCCCAGCCCCTGGCAAAAGACAAAGCTAAACCTTTCTGAAAAGTTATTCAGAAGGTATAAGCAGAGCCTGCCTTGGGACGTGCATGTAGCTGGAACTGTAGACTGCTTGCAAAGGGCTCTTCCTTCACTTCCTTTTTCTTTCCTTCCTTCCTTCCTTCCTTCCTTCCTTCCTTCCTTCCTTCCTTCGCTCCTTCCATCCTTCCTTTCTTCCTTCCTTCCTTCCTTCTCTTTCTCGCTCTTTCTCGCTTTCTCTCTCTCTTTCTCTCTCTCTTTCTCTCTTCCTTTCTTCCTCTCTTCCTCTCTTTCTCTCTTTTTTTCTTTCTTTTTTCTTCCTATTTTCTTTTTCTCTCTGTCTTTCACTCTCTTTCTCTCTGTCTTTCTTTCTTTCTCTTTCTCCCTTTCTCTCTCTCCCCTTTCCCTTCCTTTCCAAATGAAACCTGAGACTCAAAAGTGCTCATTATGTCAAAAGTCAGAGTTTTCAGAAGATCTCTAAAAATGGCCAGAAAGACAATAAATTTGTTGAGTTGACAGTAGTGCAACAGTGGAAAGACAGATCAGATTTTGTACCTTAACAAAGCCTGCAGAGCTAACCAAGGTTTCTGGGATAATGTAATATTCCTGAGGAGCTCCTTCTGATCCCTGCCCCACCTCTCAGGAGATGCTTCCCCGAATTCTGGGTTATTCTGCTTTGTGCCTCTGCTGTGTGCACCAAGATGTGTGAAATTCAGGGCAGTGAAATAGACTATTATTTCTAAGAAACGAAATGTCTGCTGTGGCAGAGAGAGTGTTGAAGTCCTGAGCATGTAATTTTGTCTTGAGCAAAGTGATCTCTGAAATATACAAGGGTAGCATGAACTACATGACAACCAGGACTAAAAAACCTTATTTTGGAATTGGGAAAGCTTTTCATCCAGAGGCTGTGAGGGAGTATGAAGTTTGTGAGATGGTGACTCAGGTGCAAGTGAAAATCTGGACTGTCTCTAACAAAGGTCTTAATTTGAGAGATGTTAAATGTCCAAAATTAAGATTAGGAGAACATAAAAATAATAGAAAATCTTGTCTGCCAAAATTTTTTATCACACTGGCAGACTTTCATTTTGCTGAGAATATTTCAGGTCGTTTTCTGATATTTAGTGAAATGATTTGCATTTTAAAAATATTTCTTTATTCAAAAAAAATAGAGCTGCAAAGAAAATAGTTAACTTCTGTTGTTTTTTTTCCTCCTTTCTTCCACTCCCTCTTCCCCCTCCTTGACTGAGGAGATAAACAAGGAAACCAAATTATATTTATTTTAATTTCTTCTGATTTGAAAGGAAGTGAATATTGTTTCCAATTGATGAGAAATACTTTTCAGCATGAATCATTTAATTGAAAAAAATCAGTACATTAAAACATTAATATATTAGCATATTTTCAGATGCAGATTTTCCCACTGAACATCTTTGAACAGTCCTGCTCAGATTACAACTTTTCCAAAGCCTTCAGAATTTTTGGAAGTCTTGGGGGAACAGCTGCTCACGCTGACCAATTCCATAGTCAAAAATTCTAAAGCCAAATCTCAGATGTCCAAGGCCATCATGTCTTGTGACCTACCTGAAAAAAGGACTCAGGATGAAGGCTTGGCTGCTTGCTAGGTTGGGATCAATTTGATAAAGCATGAAACTAAATTATAAGTTGAGGCAAACTCTTCTACCCAGAAAACCCTTGAAAAGGGTGCATTCAGGGATATTCACAATGGTAATTGCCTGAAGTAAATTATCTGAATTATTATCCAAAGCAATAGACAGGCACACAAAAAGAGAGGCAGAGGAGAAGAGGTTCTTCTGAGAACAAGCCCTGATACCCCCTCCCACATTTTTACCTCACTTCAGGTCAAGTGAGACACTTCCCTCCAGCAGCACATCATGTCTCAGAGAAAACAAGTCCTCAGCTTCTCAAGGTCACTGGGATCGTTTTGGGTTTTGCACAGGGAGCTTGAATGGGGGCTAGGGATGAGTTAAACTTGTGATGATGCTGTAAAATAAAATCTCAGGGTTGCAGTGTGTTCTGTGGTCTACATCAGAAGCTGGGAAGTCCTTCAAGGACTTTCCTGGTCATCTGGGAATTCTGTCAGGATGCAGTGTTCAAGGCTCTTGTCAGACTCAAGTTATGGCTGGTCTGAGTGTTTTTGCCTGTCTGCCCAAAGCAATGCACTACTAAAATAGATTTTATGTATCTCTTAGGTATTTGTCTCCAGAAATAGTTATCAAGGAAGTCTGAAATATCTCTTGCCATGGCTCTAGACCATGGTGGGAATTCCTAGTGCAGGCAGGAAAGAAAATTTTTAGGGGGTTGGGATTCATCTTCTTCTTCTTTCAATGTTTGCTTCAGTACTTTTGTTCTCTTTCAAATGTGGCCAGATGCTCAGAACTAGAACAAAATCCCTACATTCTCCCAGCTCCTTGCTGCGTGTGGAAATTCCTCTAAGAGTACTTTCCCAAAGAAGCAGTCTGGCAGCCTGTGAGAAGAGCACAAGCCCTGCTCCCCCGCTCCTGCACTCTTACCTCACTTCATGTCACGTGAGACACTTCCCTCCAGCAGCACATCATGTTCTAGGAGAAAACAAGTCCTTAGCTTCTCAAGGTCACTGGTATTGTTCTGTGTCTTTGCTCAGGGAGCTGGTTCCTGCAATCAGACTTCCTTGATGTCCTTCTCTCATTGGGGGAATCAAAGAACTCCATTTGTGAGAGGCTGACAAGCCCTGGCATACTTGGAGAGACCAAACAAAGGTTAGTGTGGGTGGATACCATGAGTCATTTCTATGACTAAGACACTGGTATAAACTACCCCTTCCTGGTAATTTAAATTTATTAAGGTCATGGGCCATATAATGAATCAGTGTGTCTAAGTGAATCCAAGTGTGATGCTTATGATGTTAAACACACCAAAAGAAAAAGAAAAATCAGGTGAAGGTAAAGATGTAGTTCTCTGTGATCTAATTCAGCATGAGGCCTTTATTCCTGCATGTGCTATCAAAATGTGGTTAGCTGGTACTGCTGACGTGGTGCTTCTGTTTCCTGCTATTTCCTGTTATTGATGCTGGACTTGGACAGTCAGCACTTACTAGAAGCCACTAAAATGCCTTCTATGGTCTTTGAAAGGACTTTTCTGGCCAGAGTCAGAACGGAGGAGATTCCTCCGTTTTCGTGGTTCAAAAGAGCATGGACTCTCTAACCCCAAACTACTCGAGCTATTTCTGTCCTTATTAGCAGACCTTTAATTAACAGCAGGGAATGTAGAAAGTGGTTTAACTTTGAGTGCCGTGTGTTAGTTGTAGGCAATGAAAGCGGCATCTGAATGCAAAAGGAAGTTTCATACACAAAATACCAGCAAATGTCCAGCACTGGTGCAGTGGAACACAGCTGGCATCCAGGAGGCTGCAGGTCCTGAATCCTCAGTAGTGGACAGTGGTGGACCTTAAAGGCTGGTGGCTGGTGGTGACTGATGGAGCAAGGAGAGGCCACACTTGAAAAGCATGTCCTGCCAGACCCTTTGCTGTCTTGTTGCCCAAGTCACAGTTCAGTCCTGACCTCTGCCAGCCCTCTTAAACTGACAGCTGTGGGTTCACTCCCACCCTGTTTGGTTGCATTCAGGTTCTCAAGCACATTTTCTTCCTGGTTGTCTGTGTCACTCTCTCTTGCTGACAACCAGATGATGATGCAACATGTTCTTTGCTCATGTGTGGCCACCAAAAGAAGTCAACACGTCCTTTATGGAGGTGGAAGGCATTGCCTCTGAGTGGCAGCAGAGCCTACAGAAGCAGCCCACAACCTTCCAGTTATCAAGCAGGGGTGGTGGGCCTGGCCTTTCGGGAGTCACCTGAAAACCCTTGAGTAGAAGATGAAAAACATCTTGTTCTGAGTGTCTGGCATCCAGGAGAGGAAATGAACTTGGGTTTATGACATGGGCAGCAAAACAACGGGAGGTCAAATTATGGAAATGCCTTTTAAGTGATGTTTGTTCTCTTGCAGCTTTCAAGGCAGCTGATGGATATTTCAGCAGGAAGGACTCGGCTGACTGACTTGGCAGAGGACCCCGTTGTTTCTCACCTACCTCCCACCAACAGTGAGGGATAAGTGTTGGGTGTCAGGCTGTAGACTTCAATTTTAAAAAGCAGGAAGTCTTGACTGCTCTCCAGGATCCAGCTGCAGACTCCCAGACCTGCTGATATTTTCAGATACGTGGGAACTATGAGTTCTTTGTAGAAAAGAGCTTCATGTAAAGGACTTGAAAGGATGCAATAAACTCCCCACGTAAACAGTAATGTACTACCTAACAACCCTGTCTCTTGTGTTCATGACAACCTTTTCTTTCTTTGCATGTACCAGGAACCCTTGTATTCACTGTGTTCTTCAATATGGGTTCATGTTTGTGCAGGTATGCTTTGATTAATGCCTTTATTGTTAGCCCATAGAAAGCAACTCCTGTTTAAATTTCCATTTTGTTTGGTACAATTTTGCTTATTGTATACATTACTGGGCAGAATATCTTTGTTGGTTCACTTACAATGCTAAGTGCTCTTCTCTCTGGGGTCACCACCAATGCTTTTACATTCTGATAGGTTCAGCTTTGCTGCTGGCACAGATCATTGTGACTTCATGTCCAAAAATGCATGCCCTGTTAGGCATGCTGAAAAGATGTTTCATTACTGCTATGGAAGAGAGTACACTCAACTTATCTCTTATTGAAACAAAAAGGTGGATCTGAAGTGAATTTCTCCCCCTTCCCCCCTTTTTCCTATCAGTAGCTCTCTCTTTCTGCATGTGTATGTGTGCATGTGTGTGTGTGTATACTCATATCAGCTACTTAGAAATGGTACACTGCTTTCAGTGTGCAAAGCTACTATGAAAAATGGCTGTCCATGGAGATTTGCAGCTCACAGATGAGAAACTGAGGCGCAGAAAAGCTGGAAACCACATTTTCTCCATTTCGAAACACAAATTGTGAATGAGGAATGGAGATGAGAGATCTGAATCACATACTCAGAGAGCTACTGCAAAGCAGTTTTTATAGGATATCTTGAACCAGGCACAGCAAACAGTGAAGGAGCAGAGGTTGAATCAAGATGTCCTGTTTGGTGGCACCCCAGTGCTGAGACCTTGGTGATGTGTGCTGATATATTTGTATCCACCAGACAGGGCAGGGCTAATTCTGTCTGGGGATCCAGCCCAAAATGGCTTGTTCCCAGTTTCTGGCTCTTAACATTTTCTTATAACATCCTGAAGACTTTCCTTAACCTTTAGACACTCAAAATATTCAGGCTTCTGAATTAGCTGTTTGTTCTTTTCTATCCTGACATGGGAGGTTCACCCTGGACATCCCACTGAGCAGGGCTGGATGTCCATTGGCTACCCAAATGGGCAGCAGAGCTTGCAGACTGAGGCTGGGTGGTGGCCACAGCTCAGACATGGTGACTTAAAGTGGTGCTGGTCCAGGGCATTCAGCTCCTTGATTTATGTTTGATAATTGGATCACTCCTACACTTGAAACACTTAGATGTGGAAGAAAGACACATACAGAGTAAAAGGACAGGGTTTGTGTCACCCCTTTCCATGTTTTCATCCAAAAATCTGGTCTGTATTCACGGCAGAAATTTTGTCGACCTTAGCTAGGTGAGGAAACACAAACCCAGGAAAGATGCTCCAAAGCAACTACACTCCAACTGGGCTTTAACCTGATAATATGATGTGGGACAGTCTAAATCAAACCTCCTCATCAGTGAGTTAATGCCTCCTTGGTGGCACCCTGACTTCACAGATAAGACAGTGCAGTGATAGAGTTGCCAAGTATTTCTTTCAAAGGAACCTCAATAAGCACCTATTACAGCAACTCTGACAGAACTTAGGCTTCAGACTGGCTGCAGAGCAGGCTGAAGGCAGCTAGAAGAGAAACAAAAATACTGTTGGACAACATCAAAATGTTGATCACAAGGGTCCCTCCAGTGCAAAATATGCTGGGACACTAATAAAAATAAGTTAATCCTTCCAGCCAACTTAAATATCCCCTGACATAAAGAATTTAGATTCACTATTTTTAAACACTGAAGAAAAAAATTATCACTTGTGCAATGTTGTTACAAGATTTCTCCCATAGCCCTTAACTCAGGCATATTTTATAGTGTGCATTAATACATAAGCAATCACACAGTTTATATTTAATAAGAAAACAGGAATAGAAAATTATACTATGTACAGAATAAGAGAGGACTGAACTTTTTCTGGGCCATTGGATGTTAAAACCTTCTGTCTCCATGGGGGTTTGCCAGAATTCCTCCTTGCTCCAGCAGCAGACAATGAACTAGATTGTGACTCCATGGAGCTGAATTCCTCCAAGCAAATAGCTGGGATGGATAACATGCCATGCCCCAGCTCCTGGTGCAGTACTTGCTAACTCAGAATTTTCTACCTTGTAGACAAGGCCTCCATTACAGGGAAGGACAGGATGGCTGGAGGGGTGGGGTTAGAGACCAGTTCATCTGTAGTTTTGGGAATCTCACTGGCCAGCATCTCTGCAGAAGGGCAGCAGTGTCTCCTCCTGCCCTGCTGTGTGGCAAAAATCAGAGACAAGACTGTCATAGCTGAGGCAGTGTCCGCAAAGACTGGGAGACCTTCTCAGGGCTTGGTGAAAACCATGCTTGTCTGATGAAGCCATTTCCAAGAGAAGAAGGAAACTGCCCTGCTGACACATCCTACAATCAGTTTGCTGTCATGTGGATACCACTTGTGTTGAGGAAATAGACTTGAGGTGCAAGAAGAACCATTGAGGCATTGAAAAATTTATCTCAGAGCATTGGTGAGGTGGCCACATGTAGAGCATTACCATGTGCCAGGCCACCTGTCTGCTTCCTACTGTGTCACAAAGGGCATGGATGTTAAAAGTCATGTACCCTCCTGATTTTATATGGTGGGGACCCCAGCAGACCTTGTCAACAAAACAGAGGACTGATCACATGCCTTTCACTGAAGATATTCATCATCTTCCCAAGAAAACAGCTCAAAATATACTTCTTAATTTTTTTTGGTGCAGTTTTTTTTCAGCATAGCCATAGTGTTTTACAATCATTCTCGGGGAGTTGAAAGCACACTCGCTTTTAAGGAACCAGCCAGAAGAGCAATAAAAGTGATGAAATTTCTCTTTATGGCTGGTGGCTGACTCTGTACTAATTTGAAAAAAGTCTGCATGTCCAAAGATTAGTCAGACACCCAATCAGACTCTGACATCCATGTCAGGGACAGCTGCTGCTTTGTGTTTCAGCTGTGAGAGTCATCCCATGGAGAAGAGTCACAGATGTTGCCTGTGCTGCTGGTACCTGATAGAGACATACTTTGGGAAGGTTTTATCTTTCTGTGGTCACAATTTATGATGGCATGTTAAGTGGATTGAAGCAATGCAGCAAATAACCCCTTCTGCCAGCAACCAAACCTGACATTTCTCCCAGAACCAAACATTCTGGGTGCTCTGCCTCTCTGAGTGGAGACTGCAGATGTCTGAAAATCCAGCTGCTACATGGGACCAGGCCTCCTCTAGGACTTGGTTCCACATCCCTGCATGGTTGTGACCACATGAGCTGTACATTTAATTGCTGGCTCACACAGGCTGAACCCTGCAATTGCTCTTTTTGGGAACAACGCTGTAGAGCAGATCTGTTGTCTGAAGCATTTGCACCATGCTCAGAGGGAGATGAGTTTGGGGTGACTCCTGAGGGACTTGGGTGTGCTGCTGTCAGCCCTCTCCTGTGTCCTTGCCCCTTCAGCTCATGGGGCTGTGGCTCTGGGGCTGTGTTTGGGTGACAAACCAGCTGCTGTATCCAGGCTCTGACCTCCAACAGCAGCACAGCCCGGGGCAGCCTGGAAACACCTGGGGCAGAATGTGAACCTGGAGAGCCCGGAGAGCCCAGATCTTTATTTAATTTATTTTATGGATAGTTTAATTTATTTCAATGGATAGTTTGGGTTTCCAGGGGGTTGCTGGCTTTCAGACATGAGTTGTGCTCTTGTTTTCCCAAAACAGTCTAACGCAGGGTTAAAAACTGCGCTCCCCTATTTTCAGCCGGGGACTACTCAAGCTGGAACTTCTGCTGTGTGCTCCTGTTTCGCCCTGATGTAAAGCAGGAGGATGCCACTAGAAGTGTAAGAATTGGGACTGAAATCACTGAGCTGCACTTCAGTCTGTTCTGTGCATTGGTTTATCCGGCACACACACCCTCCACCAATCTCCTCCAAAGCCCTGGGCTGAATCTGTGAGCTGGGCTCCCGGCAGAAGCCTCTGCTCAGGCTGTGCCTGGGCACTGAAGGCTGGCAGTCCCCAAAGAGCCACTCAAACCACAGGGGCAAGCCCGCGATGGCTGGAGACCAAGGAAAGGCTGCCAGGTGACTGTTCATTGCAGCAGGAGGCTCAGCCCACTGCCTCGGGGCTGACCCAGTCCTGCTGGAATGAATGCAAGGTTGCCCATTGATTGAGTGAGGGCTGGGCGGGGGAAGAGGCTCAGACAAAGGAAGCATTAATTAGGACAGGGATGTGTGAGAGAGGCTGCAGATTTCAGTGCACGGGAGGGGACAATGATTTCTACAAAGCTCTGGACAAGTAAACATGGGAAACGACAGAGAGGCCAAACCTCGGTCTCAAAGCCCATGCAGCCCCATTCCACAGGAGAAATGGGAAGTCTGGACCTCTGTGGAGAGGAAAAGTTGTGCATAAATAGCACAAAGACAGGTTTAGAAGGGCCCCACCAGTGACAGACTGCAGGCAGGGGTGGGACAGACTGATCTGCTGCTTTTTGGCTCCTTGCTCCAGTTGTCCTCAGAGGGGTAGGCTCAGGGCCCAGGACATGGGCAGCTGGTCTGGTCCAGCCCTGTGTACGCCAGCTTCCAGGAACACTCTGCTTTCTGTCTGCTGGTGCCAGAAAAAACTGCTGCAGCAGGGTGCTGGGCATCACTTTTATCTTGGTGGACTTTCCTTGTTCTGCGTCTCAGTGTTTCCTCTGGCTGTGGGCCACCCTGGAGCCTCACAAGTACACAGGGCACAGGAAAATAAGCTATGGCCAAGTCAGAGGTTTTCCAATGCAAAAATTGCTTTCTGGCATGCTATCATATTTTCTTAGTTTTTAATTACGTATTTTGCAACGCACCTACAGGGTTTGTGGTGTTACATTAATTCCTGCAGCTACAGGGAGATATGTAAAGGCTGCGTATTCAGTTAATTTCACCTGTCATTGACTTCAGTGGGTGTTGCCAATTCCCAACAGATCTTAGCATGATGGAGACCTCTCCTACACCAGCTCTGGCTCCCAGGTAGGCTGGAGTACTCCTGCAAGAGCTGCACTCAGGACAACCTGAATCAAGAGGATCATTGAGCTTCAGAACTCCCATCGTCATATATTTGAAACTGTGGTGTTTCTCAGTGCAGCAGCCTCACTTTTCTGAAGTACCAAATAGCAGAAGGAAGGTTTATCAGTGTGAAATCCAAGTTTAGGCAAAAGTGCTTTCAATTAGCATCAATCTCAGCGTGAAAAATTCCTGAAACATGTGAAGTGGAGCTAATATAACATAAAAAACCCCCCATTGAACATATAAAGCAAATGAAGTTTTATAAAGCAAATGTAGCTTTGAACTAGGTTCACCATTAAGATTTATGTCATGAAAAGGATGGGTATCTTCCTGGCAACATTTTGCCTGCCACATGAATCTCACTGCCTTATAGGATGTTAGAGAGTTTGGCTTAAGCTCATGGTCAGATTTTATCCAGTTCTTGCTGGAGCATGATTTTATATATCTCTGTTGAGAAAGAGAGCTTCATGATAGCCTTCAGGCATCAGAAAAGCTCCTTAATTGCTCTCCACAGAATCTGCTGACCAGAGAGAGTTCTTGTTATCTTTAAGCAGTCCTGTTTGTGTTGAAGGATCAAAATCACTCAAAAAGAAAACAAAACCATCTCCTTTCCCCTATCCTCATGATGTTTCCAATTATCCTAGATTGCTGTCTCTCTCATTGACTAGTAGGTCATCCAAAATCTAGGACATATTATGGAAGTAGCCTGTTAGCCCCTTCCCTGGAGTGTCTCAAAGAATTTAGGCTCCACTCATGAGGACTGAAAAGTAGACAATGATAAGGGCTCGCTGTACACACAGCAGGGAAATGCTACTCCTGCCACTCCTGAGGCCACTCTCGAGGCCACAGGAACCTGTCAGAAGACCAGGATCAGGAGAAGGAACCATCTCCTGAGAGAGCAGAGAGACTGGTGATTCTCCATGTGTTCTGCACAGGAGAGCACAGTCCCGCACCGGAGCCAGCAGGAAGCATGGCAAATTCCTTCTGGATGAGGGCTGAGAGCTGTGACTTGCAGGAGAAACTCCTGTCTCTATCTCCTAATGCATCAGAAAGCAGCTGAAGGTAGAGATAAGGCGCTTTTGAACCCGTTCATTGAAGTATCTGTGGCTGTACCAAACCAAATAAAAAGCTCTGGGGCTTTCCCCAGCAGAACACAGTGAGCAAGTGGTTTATCACAGATTAGAATCAGACCTCTCCCTCTAACCATAAGCCTTCACCACATCCTCTTATTTGCCACTGTTTGGCTGCACATTGACAAGCACTGAAAGGAAACAGTGAAAACAGACGTGGTTATGCCACACCTGGCAAATGTCTGCAGGGGCAGAAACATCTACAAATGTCAGACACACTTACAAATATCTCTGAATGCACCATCATCCTGCTTGTGTTCACGTCTGGAGAGTCACATGGCTCTTTCCAGAGCACACTACTTTGTGTGTTTAAATGATATGCCATTGTAAATAAAAACCTACTCGAGTGCTTGTAAAAATGCAGAAGTATTTCAGAACAAGCAAATTACTCCAACTTGTAATTTCATTGAAAACACTGTAAAAATAGCCATACCTTTCATATCCCAAGGAGGAAAAGGTGATGGAGATTTATGCTTTTCCTTGAAAACACAGATTTATAACAGTGTGTAATGTACATTCATTTCATCCATATTTATAACTGCATTGATGCAGAGTCTGGTATCCATTACTTTAATCTATGTAACTTGATCATCAGAAATTTAAACCATAATTTTTAACACATATCACCAAGAATTTCGGTTTGATTCAAAAAAGAAGAGTATATTAAAGTCCCAGCTGCAATTAGTTATTAAAAATGAATTTTTTTGCTTAAATACATCTGTTTGTTCACATAGACTCTGTTCAATTCTTCCTTGTGCTGGGTTTTTTACTTCAGGTTAATCCTACAACAACTCACTACAAAATACCTTGAGGGTAGAAGGAAAAAAAAAAAAAAAACAAAACACAGTTAAGGATCATATTTGGAAGAATTCCTGTAAATAAATCTTTTACATCTTGGCAAAGTGAAATCAGGAATTGAAGAGTCAGTGACAGCAGTAGCCTCTAGTCACTTAGAATGAAGTGGAAAAAATAATTCCAGGCCAAGATCAAAGGCTCCAATTGACAGACAGCAGAAATTAAACCCAGATTCCATTTCATAAACATGGAGCGATTGACGTTCACCACATGGTTATTGTCCAGCAATGGAAAATAAAACATCTGTACGCCTCAAGATGCTGAATGGATGACCCAGAACTGAAATTACTCCGTTGCCTGGTGCTAAGAAGGTGTTCCATTGTTTGTTGTTTTTTTTTTCCCCCATTCTGATTTCATTCTTTCAGTACCATTAAAAGGTGGAACACACGGATTGGTAGAAAGTAGTACATGAAAATGAACATAAGTTCTTTCTGTGACAGGGAATGACCTTCATTTTTCTAATTTTTAGGCCTACATTTTACTATTCATACTACAGGTAAACATCAATAATTCCAAAATTTTCAATGGGTTTAGTTTGAATATAGCAAGTAACACAATCCTCCATGAAACTGATGGGAAGAGGTTGCTGTCTGTGATGCTGTAGGAGCAGTGTTTCAGTATATGCACTTAGTGCCTTCTAAGGGAGGTAAATGATAATTTTCAGAATAATTTTTCACAGCTTTTTTTTTCTGCACTGCCTTCCTCATTACTTTTCCCATTTCAGAAGCATTAAGTTATACAAATAAAAACAATGGAAATGAGGAGGCCATATGGGAGCTTGCTGGTGACACCTTTGCATTACTGGGACCAGCCAAAGTGATTTTTTCTGTTGAAAGCTGCAAGTTAAGAAAATGATCACTGAAAAGAATAAATCATTTACCATTTAGGATAAATTTTTAATTGAGAACATTGATTAGTTTTGTCTTACTACTTTCAGTCCTCATTCCATTGAGTTATCACTTAAATAATGTCTACAAAATTTGTCTGAACTGTTGGCTGTTAAATTATTTTCCTTAGGTGAGAAATTGTAGGAGAAAGACAAAGAACTCAGAAGGTGACATGCAGACTTCAAAAAAAAAAAAAAATAAAAAGGGAGAGTGCCCTGTTGCAAAATACTATCTTAATTTTAATAATTTTATTGCTTTCTTTACAATAACCTCTATATTCAAGTGTGGTGCATGTGGAAATAACTTATTACACCAGGAGCACAGGGAAAGTTTTTCTTAGAGTTTTCCAGAGTTTGTTGCTGTAAGAGAAAAACCTTGTCCACCATAACCAGAGCTAAAAAGTATGTTCCACAGCCACAGTAGTCATATTTTATGAGGGTTAAACACGGTCTGAAACACTGAAGAGACACTGAAAATTAGAAGATAGGGAAAAAATCAGACCTCCTCTATTCAAACGTCAAAGCATTTCCTCCATAGTTCATTAAATGTAGTCGCTGGCTGGATTCAGAGCTAGAGATGCTCAAAATAAGGTTTTACGAAAGTAATTTGTTTTGTTTCAGATTTCTCTTCAACTGCAATGCAGTTGCCCTCCTCAACTGAAAATACAGAATGAAATATCAGCAAGGAAGAAAAAGACATGTCTCGTCACTTAGAGAAATGTGGGAGGTATGCTGGGCCTCTAAAAACTTCTCATTTTCTGTTTGATTTGGATGAGTTCCAAGAAACTCAGCTACTCACCAGGAACCTATCTAAAGCTCTAGCTCAACAATATTTAGCAGAACATCTCAAAACCACAGAGGCACCCATGAGTTTCCTCCATTGTTTCTCCTGGAAAGATCATGAAAACAATCTCTTTTCCAGAGATAGACAAATTATTTCAACAACAACAGTGAAAAACACAGATAAAAAAGCCATGGTTGTTTTTTTTTAAACTTACTATATCTTCCACTAGCTAGCAGCCCAGCTTCCAGAGAGCACCAAATGTTTTCTCTCTTAAGCTACCTTCTGTTGTATCCCACAGAACTGTGGCAGCCCACACAAACTAGATGTAGCAGAGGAACAAATAAATCACTTGCACATTTTGGTACCTACAGAGGCTTCATTTCAGGCGTTGTTCTAGGAGTGGGCAGAGGTCCACAGTTTCATTATGCTGCGAGGCAGTTCAGCCCTCCAGAGCCAGCACCCTCCCAGACTTGTTACCATAACAGCCCAATTTCTCCCTGTTGAGCACCTCCCACCACAGAAAACATGTGAAGTGACAGCACTGCACCTCCACTGTGCTGTCTGCTGAAGAGGCTGATCGCTGCATTGTCTGCACCTACGTTAAGATACAGCTGCTGGGTTTTTCAAAGACATCTACATTTTTCTGCTGGTGAGGCGAGCAGTGATTTTCTGTCAGTCATCGTGTTTCCCACAGCTGCCATCACACCACTTGAAAACAGACCCCAGGTGACCCGAATCCCAGATCCCCTCAGCCCAGGCAATATGTGAGTTGCCATATGTCGCTGTGGGTAATAGCTGACGCTGAACAGGTGTATGTCATCACAGCAGACCATCTGGAGGGCAGCAGATATTAAAAATGAAACAAAAAAAGTGAGAAGAGGTAAAGGTACCTTTCCAATGTGCGAAGATTTTGGGTGTCTTTTTCAAGCAAGCCCGTGTAATGGCTGTCTTTTTTGTTTTCTGTCAGGCAGGTACCTTTCAGTGATGTTACCTAAAATGACAGAAGCCATTACACATGTTTTACTCAACCTGGTTCTACTTTGGCCTATCAGTGGTCTACCTTGAAACGTGATTATAACCATTCCAAAAAAAATGCCAAGACTGCATTAAGGTTCATTGCTTTATACTCTTTCCATTAACCTCAGCAGTGCAGAGCAGGGTGCCACAAAACTGTTGTACATCAAGCAGGAGGTGACCAGGGAGCAGCCATGGTAAAGAGACTTCCTGAAGCATCACCCAGCCATTCATACTCACGTTTGATTAGTGGAAATGGACTGAGAAAGCTGTTGAAAATATTCTGGTCATCCAACTTGCCTCAGTGAGCTGAACCAAACCAATGGCATCTGTTCTCTGACACTCTGATAAGAAGTTTTCAATTTTGAATGGTTCTTCAACACCATAGTGGGAAATTTGAATCCAGATGCTCAAAATTGTGTAAGGGTTGTATGGTTTTGTTTTGTTTTGTATATTTTTGGTTTGTATTGCTTTTTTAGGTCTTTTTTCCCCCCTATAGACAGAAATCTAATGTCAAAGAGGTGGGGGCACTTCAAAGAACATGCTTTTTTTGCAAGATCTCTGAAGTAAAAGGTAAGTCCTCTCTCAGTCTGGCAAATAATATAAAAGAAAAAAAGGTACCGACAGGCTTTGATTTGACAAACCTAAACATGGAAATTTTAGGACTCACCGCTGCCAATATCTCAAGGTGTTGTGACATAAACCTGCAGTGCCTCCAAAGCCTTGGATGTTCAGGTTTAGCATCCTGGCTGAGGCTGTGCTATAAAGTTTGGATATATCTAGAAACTTCCCAAACATCATTTTTAATCCAAGTTTAATTTAGACTCCATGCATAGTAGCATTATGGTTCGTTAAAAATAAATCATTTGTACAAATAAAAGCTGGGTGGCACTATTTATGTATGGTTTTAAATTTCAGAATAACTGACAAATTATTTACCATCTTAGAATAATGCAGTTGTGAGTTACAGGGTTTTAACTGTTTAGGGATTTTTTTGGGAGAGTGATTTGGATTTGTTTTTTTTTTTTTTTTGTTTGTTCGTTTGTGTTTAACATATAACCCTAACAAAAGCTATTAAATGCCTTACATACTTGTTTTAGTCTCATTCAAATGTCGTTTTTACAGCAGTTTATAATGTCAATGAATTTTATGTTCTAATTATTAAACCTCTGTTAATTCTTGATCCAAAGATTGCACGATTCAGTAGAAACCAGTCAATTGTCTTTCAAAAGTTTTATTGTCCTTTAAGAGTTTTAGAAATCAATACAATTTTCTAAGTTAATACTTCGTAATCATAAACGGTAATAATGTGCAATATTTAAGGTAGTATTTCGCTTTAAACAAAGGAGAACATAATACCTCTGAATCTCATAATCAAGTGATTTCACTCATTTTCTTATTACCATGGTTTCCAGATGAACGAGATATACAAAGTGTGGCTTCAGATCTTATGAGCAAAAGAATGAATTCCTGGTGTAACTCCACTGAATTTAAGAGAGTTTACATCAGAGAGTAATTTTGCCCAGCAGGATTAGGCAAGTCATTTACATAAAATTGGTACTGTACATCATGTGTCGAGTTGATGAATTTGCTGAGAGATTGACTTTATAACAGTGGGCTTGTATCACATGTTATAATTATTTGTATCATCCTTGGCTTCTTATTGTGATGTACATTACACATCCCAAAGGAGTCTGACAAAGGACATGCAATTCAACAATATGCTGCTGAAACACACAGCAGCTGGAGAAAAAACACATAGACTTTTCTCTTTGGAGATTGCAAATATAACCAGAAGTATTAATTTTACAAGAGAGGAAATTAGGTGAGTGAGTGGCTTGACTGAAAAGCCCACTTCATGGCTTGTCCTCTTGGTTTTTGTTGCTTGACATTTTTTACCTAATTTAAATTAATTGGGTATTTGACAATAACACAGGGCATCTTGAATTCTAGGTCAAGTAGTGCTTTCATGTTGCTCCAGCCTTAAATACAATTAAGTTTACTTTCACAAGGGAGTGTTTTATATGATTTTATCACAGATCTACAGATCCATGTGTTTGTTCAGAAATGGAAGGAAGAAAACAAAACTGAGATGTGAAATTACTGCCTGCTGAAAAAAAGAAAAATCTGGTAGAGAAGACCAGTTAGCAATCCTCCACCCACAGAAGAGTTTCAGAAGACAGTGGATGGCATGTAGAGGAAACCAGCTTGGATAAGTGGGCAGCTGAGAAAAAGAGGTCCCATTGTCTGGAAAAGCAAATCTGGCAGTTTGATCTTCCTGCCTGTTAAATTGGTCTTTAAACAGCATTAGGAGGAGTTTGATGAGTAAAACGTGGAGCACTGTGGGAAGGTGGGAAAGGAATGGAATGAAAGAGGGAGGGAGGGAGGGAGGGAGAGAGGGAGGGAGGAAGGAAGGAAGGAAGGAAGGAAGGAAGGAAGGAAGGAAGGAAGGAAGGAAGGAAGGCCTGAGCTTGGCTCATATCCAGTAACCAAGAAGGTGCAATGGCTCTCTAACCATCATCAACCTGAATGCCACGATCACAGAGAAGTTTCCAGCCTTTTTTTAATCCTCATTGACTTCCAACACAGTTTGGTTCATGCCATTTCTTTGTACAGAAGATAGTAGTACTATCTGTTCATATGCACAGCTCTGCTGAAGAGGGATCAAATTTAATTATAAACCTCCAGGGTCATTTGGCTCTGAACTCTGAGGAGACAACTCTTCATCTGAGCAGGTGCCTCAGGTGCTCCAATAGAGATTTGTTAGTGCATTAAATATTGTGCAGCTGAAGCTGCTCCCCCATTGTACCTACAAGGAGGAACTTCCCTACCAGGGACAATCCTGTCTTGGAGGTACAAAAAAACCTTTTGGCTTTTCCCAATATTCCTGTTGTTTCGACACACAAACCTTCCATCAAAGTGTTCCCATATCAGACTTTGCACCAGCTTGGGATGTTACCCTTGCTGACTTGGCTGTTTCAACTCAAAATAACTAAATATATATGCACATATATAGGTGGCACAGCCTATTTTTCATCCAGTCTGTTTCCAGAGTAACCTTCTGAAGCGTAGGACAAGAGAGTGCTGAGCTACTGATGAAAAATGCTGATTTCTCAACCTCAAGACTACAATTATAGCAACAAATCCAACCAAGAATAATCAATTTCATTCCCACTACAATCTATTCCATGTAGTAGCACTTCAGAGTTTGTAATAGGTGATATGGATGCTCCATTTTTTGTGTGAAGTGTGCTTCCTATACAGTGCTTTGTTGCTATTCAGGGCAAGCAGGCATTGATGCACTGTGCCACTGAATGCTTCCAAAAATAGACTGTAGATACTGCAAAGTAACTGCTTTCTTTTGAAAAACACTGTGACCTCCATGTGATCACAACATGTCCAAAGCAAAGTGAACCTGGGCATTTCAATGTTAAAATTGCAGGGAGCAGTTATGGGAGGGTAACTAGATAATTGAAATCAGTATTTTTGGGCTCTGACTTCTTTCACTGTCTCTAAATCCAGAAGAAAAGAAGAGCTTCCTAAAGAAAAGTGAGCTTTTCTCATATCTGCATGGGCTACATTGCCTCGTAGCTAATCAATATATGGAAGCAAACTTCAAATGTACTGCAAAATAAATGTGCTTCAGCTGGAAGAATAATGGTAGATGAGCTCAATAAATCTTCAGCAATCTGGATGTCCAGACATGAAGGCAAAATAAACATGTAAATGGAACAAAAACAAACATAAAAAATAGGAGCAATTGCAGAGAGTGTAGTGTGAAGTCACGTGGAGATTTCTGAGCAGCTGTTGCATGGCCAGTTTTACATTTTATTTTACCTATAAATATTTTTTTTTAAAGATGTATATTTTCCACCATGAACCACCCTCAAGATATTGCTGAGGTTAGCAAGGGCCATGTGAACAGGTACAATGGCAGGGGGACCTATTTGTCATCCACTGAACATTCAAGAAATTAGGCATCTTAATGTCAAAAAGACAGACCCATATTGCTTAAATATTAGCAGCGCTGATAAATTTGGAAAAGTTTTACTGACAGATGCGAAAGTGGTGAACAGACATCTTCATCTCTGACTCAATGACTCTTTGTCATTGTTTGACTCATGGGCCATGAGAGGTCCCATGTCTCATTCTCAAGTGAGCTGGGGCGTAGGAGTGACAGTGTTTTCTCTCAGAAAACTCCTTAGGGCTTAGAACCGAGCTCCAAGAAGACTCAAATGCACAAATGTCTTTTTTTGGTAACCTAGCTGCACAGTGGGCAGGTGTCTGGGCCTTGGGAAGACATCTCAGATTAGGGGGGATGATGGCTGTGACACAAACTGGAACAGCTTGTGAACCTGTGGTGGTGACGGCAGATGATGATTTGACGTTGGCATTCCTCAGGAATCCAGAAGGACACACTCAAACTTGAACTGAATTGGGATGGATTCACACTACTGTGCATTTTGCAGTGTAGAACAGCTGCTGGTATTCAGCATCCATCACGTTTATGGTAACATTTAATTGTGTGGAAAGATGCATGAAATAATATATCCTAAAAGGATATATATATATTATTATATCCTTCTCACTTTCTCACCTTAGTGGTGAGCCTCTGAGACCTTTAACAATAAGTCTAATTTCTTTTTGTTGCATAATCAAGCCCTGGAAAGAACAAGATCAATCTTTGGGAATTGTTTCATGCTGTCACATACCCAACCTGAAAGTCAGGTAGAAAAGAATAGTCCAGCTAACAATCAGAGCCACAGAATCACAGCATGGTTGGGTTTGAAGGCATCTGTTGGACACTGTTTAGCCAACCCCTTTCTCAAAGCAGGGCTGAGTAGAGCAGATTCCTTAGGACTTCAGTTCAGTTTGGAATGTTTCCAGGGAAGAAGAGTGTCTGGGCAACCTGCTCCAGTGTTTCACCGCTCTTCCAGTAAAAAAGTTTTTTGTGACATCTAAATGGAATTTCCTGTGTTTCCATTTGTGTCTGTTGCCCTTGCCCTTTCATGAGGGGCCATGAGAATGGGCTTGCTCTGCCTCCTTCACAGACTCTGACCGGTGATTTATGCACATTTATAAGATCCCCACTGACCCTTCCCTTCTTCAGGCTGAACAGTTCCAGCTCTCTCAGCCTCTCCCCACACTGCCAGATGCTCCAGTGTTGTAATCTCCAGTAATTTCCAGTGTTGGACTCTCTTGAGCACGTGTGTGTATTTCTTGCCAGGTGGAACCCACCACTGGATTTGCTCCACTAAATCCATATTGTTCTTGCACTGAGGAGCCCAGCATTCCAGATGCATCTCCACATGGGTTGAGCAGAGGGAAAGGGTCCCTCCCTTGTCCTGGTGGCTAAAGCAGCTCAGAATCCCACTGGCCATCTTTGCCACATGAGCACATTTCTGGCCCATGGTCAGCTTGGCATCCACCAGGACTTCCAGATCTTTCTCTGCCAAGCTGCTTTTCAGCCTGCTAGCCCCTGGCATGCGAAGAGATCATTCCTGCCCAACAGAAGGAATTGTTTCTTCCGTTTGTTGAATGTGGTGATGTCTCTGACAGCCCATTTCTCCAGCCCATGGAGGTTCCTCTGGATGTCAGCTCACCCATCTGGTGTGTCATACACTCCTCTGTTTAGTATCCTTTGTGAGCAGCATGAGAATCCCCTCACTCCCACCATCCAGGTTATTAATTAAGATGTTTATACGGCACTGGCTGCAGCATGAACTACTGGTGGCTGGTTCCCAGCTGGATTTTGTGCCACTGACCAAAGCCCTCTCAGCCCAGCTGCTCAGCCAGCACTCAATCCACCTCACTGGCCACTTTCCTTGCCTGTACTTCATGAGTTTGTCCATGGGGATATTATGGAAGGCAGTACTGGAAGCCTTATAAAAGTCAAAATTAACAACATCCACTGCTCTCCCTCCATGTGCTGGGCCAGTCATTTCTTTGCATGTTGGTCAGGCATGATTTCCCCTTTGCAAATCCTTGCTGCCTGCTCATGATCTTCTTCTTGCCCTTAATGTGTTTGGAAATGGTTTCCAGGAGGAGTTTCCCCAATGCTTTGAGCTGAGGCTGATTCATCTGCCATTCCATGTATCCTTCTTCTTGCCCTTCTTGAAGACAGGAGTGACATTTGTTTTCCTACAGTCCTTGGGAATGTCTTTTGATCTCCACAGCCTTTCAGAGATAATCATGAATGGCCTCACAATGACCTTGGTCTATCCTCTCAGCACTTGTCCCATCAGGTCCCTTGCTTTCCACCTGTTTAAACGTTCTCCAACCTGATCCTCCTCCCCTGAGGATAAGAGTTGACCTCTCCAGAGTTTTTCACTGGAAAAATCAGGCATGGTAGTTAAAGTGAGCTTTCCTCAGCAAAGACATTACAGGTGAATGGAAGAAGCAGACACAGTTTTTTCATGGGAATGGAAAGATTTTCTCCAATGTCTTTGTTTAAGACACTTGTGTAGTGGTTTATGGCTGTCCAGACTTTAATGGCAATAAATGGCAAGAACGTTGCACTGAATACTTGTTATGGTCACACTTTTGGCCTAGTTTGTGTTAAAAAAATAGCTCCCCAAAAGAGCAATGTCCAAAGCAGAAGAAGAAGATTAAGCAAGTTCTGATGGGTAGCTACTGGTGGACAGAATTTCTGAAAATCTCCCTTGACTGTCCTCCCACTTATAATTTAAGAAGCCTAATATTAACTCTTAGTTATTACTTACCTTTTTTTTTTCAAGCTTAACTTTGTGAATCAGCATCTAAAAATATGGCATAAAATACCCAACTAAACACTCCACAACTAAGCTGCTGGTAATACAGCAATAAAATACAAGGCTATTTTATGATTATGAAATCTGTATGCTAAGCTGAGTGACTGAGGCAGCAGTGGAGATTCAGGCTAGTGGATTTCTGTTCCCTTGATCATTTTGGTATGCAGAAGGTTGGTGTCTACAGGCTGAAGCTCTTCTTTACTGCTTCTCTTGAAAGGCATTTTCCTGAATTGATCTTAATTCTGAACTTGGGATTGAGAGACCTATGTCAGCATTTCACCAGTTGCTAGCCACTGCAAAGAGTAAGAAGTCCATGGCGAAGAATTTTTCACTACAAAGCTGTTACAGGCTGCTAACAATGTAAAATCTTGTGAATATGATAAAGAGAAATAATTGACCACTAGTGATTGCTTAAGCACTTGTGAATTCTGCATTTTCCAGTGCCCAAGAGACTCGGACATGGCTAATGCAATGTAACAGCAGTGTTATGTCATGTGCTCAATAGCTGTGCACTGAAGAAAACAACTTGCTGCCTCATCAGAAGCACCCTTGATGGGATGTCCTAGACATGTTGGTTGTTAGGTTGATTTATTGATGAAAGCTGTTGGTTTTGCAATTATAATAGAGCTGTTGCCAAGCCCAAGAATTTCACTAGGCTTATTGATCCTGAGGTGTGGAGAACTTGTTGGCACAGGCAACTTGAATGCCTGAGCTCCAGAAAATACTCCAGTCATTATCCCTGTTCTGTCAAAATCCAAACAAGCCACTATCAGTGCCACTGGAGGAGACATCACTTAGGTTTCCAGAGGCACAGCAACAACGCTCTGACATGCATAGCATCCTGCTCTTTGGAGTGAGCTGCAGCTCCCTGCTCTAACAAGACAGCAGAGCCAGGATGGGTCAGACAGCACAGGACACCGGGGATCCTGATTTATATTTCATTCCCACATCTAAAGCTCCATCCTACCTCACCTACTTCCTTGTGATTTCTCAGGTTCTTTCCACGCACAATCTCTGGTTTCTTTCACCCTGTCTGTTATGTCAGATTCTTTGTTAAGCCCTTGCTGGGACACGGTGCATTTGCAAGTCTTCCCACAGCCTCTCTCTGTCCTAAACCCACAAAGAGCCAGCAGAGTAAGCCAGGTCCCATTATTCTTTTGAAGTTGCTGATGATGGGCATTCTTTCTTAGTGCTTCCTTTATCATTTTGGATAGTGCCTACTGTGATGCAGCTGTGCCCTGAAATCCACGTGTTAACAAAACAGCGTATTCTTCATTATCAGCTGGATGCACACTCAAGACATTGCTGATACAGACAGTGATAGGGCAGGGTTGTTTGGCAGTGTTAATGCATCTGCTGGAGCAGGAATGCCATGCAAGAAGAAAAGGATTCAGTTGTTCAGAGTGGGGAGAAAATGTTGGAGCAGATAAATGATGAGATGGCATCTGTGTGGAAGCAGATGAAGATGGGAGAACCCAAGAGGATAATTAATGTGCTGAAACAGGAGCCAGATGTCAATAGATTCAGCTTTCCTGGTCATTTGAATGCTGATTCTGTAGTCTGTGTTGATGGGAAAGACTTGTTAGGCAGCCTGTTTGTGAAGTTCAGGATTGCCCATCTTAATCGCTTGTTAGGGGTATTTGACACTTTCCACTGCAGATACTGTCAGCCAAAGGAAAAATAAAATTTGAGGAACTGGTTAGAACAAGCCAAAGTTTCACCTTTTTTCCCAGAAAACCCTTCTGCTGCTATCCTACCTGAAGTGAAACAATCTGCCCAAAACATCCAGATCTCCTGTTTTGAAGCAAAAAGGAGCAGCAGGAGCCCCGCGGGGATATTTAGAGCTCTGTTCCTCACTCCTGCTGCCTGTGGCACAAGAAGGAAGGAAGAAAGGAAGGAAGGTAGGAAGGCTGTCATCTGGCTCCTGCTGGGCTTGATTGGTGCCCACTGGAGCCAGTGGTTTTGTTTCAGATGAAAGGGACAGGAGTGAATGTGAGGATTGACTCACATTCACCCTGGGGAAGACAGAGCCAGAGCCCACCTGTCTCACATGCAGCTCAGTGCAGCCCTCACTGCTGAAAATATCTGTGTCCAACTACTGCATTTTCTCATGGAAAACCAACCCTCAGCTCACCAGAAGGCCAGCCTGGGGGGCAGGGAACGGTGTTTGCTCTCTGTGGCACTCAGGACCTCTGTGCTGTCCATGCAGGGTGGTAGATGAACATCAGAGTTGTTCATCAGAGAAGGAGGCATTGACAGGCAAGGTGCTTCACAGGCAGCAGCTCCTAAAGATGCTGAGAAAGCTTCTTGTTTGCCATTCCTTGTGTTTCTCTAACATTAACACTGGCAATTACTAGATATCCCATTTATAAATAGGGTGCCACCCAGCCCGCCTGATAGGACAGAGCAGGTGCAAGGACTGCAGTTCCAGACTCCGTCCCTCCCTTCAGCAATCAAAAGACAAACACACAAGGCAAAGGCTTAACTGTTGCACCTGCTGGACATCCAAGAGTTTTGTAAAAATAAGTAGTTTGTATGTGTATTAAAGGAGAATGGGCATGTATTTCAGGATGGCTGAAAAAAAGCAGAAAAACACATGGAAAGTGCTTCTGTTTGCTTGTGCCCTGTAGTGAGTTCTTTTACATGCCTCTCTTCACTCTGCAGAGGGTGCCTATTACAAACATTTTGCCCCTGGCCCTGGAAGTCAAACCACACAGGGACAAGATACTTTTAATTTACATGGAACTTAACACTTCTTTCAGAAAGACCGGGGGACAAACTCTTATTTCAAAGAGTGGTATGGATTTGGGCCAGAACAGATCCTGGTGATCCTGATTTAATCTGAATTTGGTCTGGTAGTAATAGAATGAGAGGTACCAAGTAGGAGGGGATTTATGGCTCATGCCCTCAGCTGGTGTAAATCAGAATACACCTCCACAGAAGCTGGTGGAGAATTTTTGCATCTACTAAAGGTCTGGCCATGCAAGCTGGCAGTTTCTTGTCCAGTTTGCACTGATGTTTGCTCTGGCCTTGCTGTGGGACAAGAATGCACATGCCTGTTGCTTCCTTGTGCCAGATGAAGCAGAGGACAGTCCTCTGGCTCACCCACCTTCCACAGCACTCTGGGCCACAGCAGTACAGTGCCCATGGGGCACAGGTCACTGGAATACAGGCAAGGATCTCAAACAGCCTTAACTGGTGCAGTGTTGACTTCAGGGCAGCTGGGGGAGGATTTATGTTCCTCAAGAATCAGACTTCACTATTGGCTGAATGCTCCTATGTCAACAAAGAATGACTCCCAGCTGGGGTACCCTTCACATATTTATGCCCCGACAGGCCAGGGAGCATGACTGTTCTGGTAGAGTTGTTCGAGATGGGAACAAGCAGAGATTTTCACTTCTGCTGTTGAACTGCAAGTGCACAACTGGGGGTGCACACTGCAAATAAGCAGATCAGGCCAACACAGAGAAGCTGTAGGCAGAAGATACCTTTGCAAAGACTTGAAAAAATTGAGCAAGGCAACTCCCAACAGTTCCTTAAAAGTCTGTCAGAATTATGTAGAAATTATTTGTCCCAATTTTTTTCAAAAGTTTGAGCAGGAGTGAGTATTAATGAAGTGCAGAAAATTGTTTTCAAATACACCGAAATTTATCTTCTCTTAGGAAAAGGGACTGTGTTATCAGCCCTGCTACAAAGGTGTAGCTCTCTGTGAATATGAGAGCATGTGCTGTTTAAACATCCAGGGATATATTTACTTAAAATGTATGTGGTATCATCTGTTGATATATTATTCAACTATTCCTTGATTAGCATCATCTCTACGGCCTTCACCCACTCTCATGTAGGTCACAGGCTGGACTACAAAAGGGGGATTACATCTGTGTGAAATAAGAGTAGGATCTGAAGCAGGGCTCCTTGGCCTGTTAGCTAAACACAGCTCACATGCTGCTGCAGGAGAGAGGTCTTGCAGCAGCACCACACAGCTCCCCACTGGCATTTTGACATCTTTATGGAGTGCCAAGGGATAGACAATACCCCCTTGTTGCACCCTCCAGCAGCTCTTGGGGCTTCAGAAGGTGTGGCCCTCCTGCAACAAGTTGTGTCTGCAGTTTATAAGGACTTCTAAGAAAGAGCCTGAAGTTGTACAATTAAAGAGAAATTACTCCTAGGGGAATTCTGTTCCTCATCTCAGCTGGTGTTCAACTTATCTGAGAAGAATATACACACTCAGCCTATATTCCTTTTATCTCAGCTTAGTTCTACAGTAATTAAAATGTTCAGTGAGCCTGAAGAGCTGTATATATTTATTTTTGGTCTCCATGAGACTGGAACACAGGCCTGCTGTGTGAGCCCTGGGAAGGAGTTCAGCTGTGTGTGCCTTGGTTTCCCTTCTGACTGCTGGCCTGCCCCGTTTATGGTGAGCCAGCCTGACGTCCCCACTGCGTGCACACCCTGCCCTGGAACAACGGGACCCACCAGAACACAGATTGCTAATTACTACTGAGAAGATTAATGTGCTAAGAGTGTTCTTCAGCCTCAGTGTGCACAGTTTTGGGACCATTTGCTAATCCCTGAGGTAATATTAATTTTAAAAAATCTTAACATGCAGCATTGTTGGCACTAGTGATTTTATCATGAGTCTCCTGATATTTGGTGTTTCTTGTCAAGGTCCACTTCCTGGAAACCTGAGCATCTTGGCTTGCATTTTGAAGCAGGCAGGTTTTTAGCGCCTTCTGTAACAGTGAGGCTGGGAAACATTCCCCAAGTATGCTCTGGAGACAGAGAAAGGTAAAGAAAAAGACCTTAAAATGTGTTAATTAAAAAGAAAAACAGGATTCTGCAAGATTTTTTTTTTCCCCGCATGATTTCCGTGTCTTGCATTACTTGTATTGTGTGTTTTGGAGTAGGATAGCAACTTCCCATTGGTTCTGAGGCAAAAAAAGATATAAGTAAACTGATTTTAGTATCATAGCTACGGCTAGGTTGGTACTGTCCCTCTAATTATATCCATTTTGTTAAGCTTTTTGTCCTGGTTTATTTTTAACAGCCTCAAATTTCATGTCATCTCCTCTTCTGGTTCTCTTTCTTAATATCCTTGGGATTTACTTTTCCTTCACTTGCTTTCATTTTTTCTTCAGTCCTGATGAGTTGGTAAGGTTGAATTTGCATCAAGAAGAAGCATGAAAGGCATGAAATAGACATCAGTGGTACAGGGAGAAGATTTCTGTTGCTGTTCTTCACTGCGATCCAAAAAGAGCCTGGAATAGTTAAGAAAGTGTCCTGGACTTATTTATGCTCTGCCTGAGTGTCACTGGTTGAAGATTTCCCATTAGTTGAAGGGAGATGTTCCCCAGGCCACGGTGCTGTTTTAGCAACTAATCTATTTCAATACTTCTTACGTAGACAGGCCAACAAATTTCCAAACAACCAGAGAGCTTTGGCAAATAATGCTGAAAGCAGAGTACTGGACTTACACAAAGCAGCCTGTGTTACTCCAGTACCTTCTTTCAGGGCTGGACTCTAATAATCAGGTCAACTGACTTAATAAGACAGCTGCTTGCCAAAGAGCAAAATCCTTTCTGGGGAGAGAGGAGAGCTGTGATGGGGAATTGAAGAGAGCAAAGCTCTCCAAGGGGGCTGGGGGTGATGCTCGGGTGTGCAGTGGCCTCTTTCACCCAAAGACTTTGACATGCTCTCCAGAAGCAGTGGGTATGTCTTGTTTTCCACAGGGAGGAAGCTGAGGCACAGAGAAGCATCTCACTTTGCTGAAGGTCACTGCAGTCCCACCCTGCTCCACCACAGTGCCAAGGGGTGGGAGAGCTGGGTGGGCTGCCAGCGTTGTGCAGTCAGGAATGTGGTACAGCGCAGAGGGAAGGAAGGGAAAGAGGGGGAGGTGAAGAGTCACAAAGCACAGTCAGAAGAAGAGGTTGCCACACTGAGATGTGTCTGGGTGGCTTTTCAAGCCACGTGGGCTGTAGCTGAGGTAGGAGGGAGAGTGGGAGCAGCATCATGCAGAGAGACAGTCTTTGTCCTTATCCACTCGAGCAGATTCCATTGGTGGTCACAAATGTTTCAACAAGAACTGATGGGAATGTTCTGTGGAAAGCTTTCAGTCTACTGACATGAGGGTCTGTTTTCTTACTCTCAAAGCATGTGTTTGAAGAAACAAAACCTTTATGCTTGGTATTTTTGGAAGGATGTGATTTATTTCCCCTTAACTTTGCTAGAATTTTTTCTTGTTTCTTTTCTGTCCTTTTTTTAAATTTTTCTTTACTGTTTCCCCTGTCTACTGCCAGACCTTTCAAAAGGAAAGCAAGCTTGCATTTAGTTTCTCGTTTCTCTGCTCTAGATAACTTATCATTTCAGCCTGTCTGGAAATTTGGAAATCCTTATGCTTGGAACCTTATCATAGACATTTCCGCTGCAGGAAGAGTGATCAGACCAACAATAGCATCTTGAATTCAAGGCAGAGGAAATGGATGACTGAATAGCTTGGTTTTGATGTTGTGCTCGGCACTCAATGTGCTGATTCTCATCTGATTCTGTACTTCTGTCATGTCCTTGGACAAGAACCACAAACTGCACTGAGAAGTTTGGATCACATGTTCTGCTGCCTGAACTGCGTGCTGCCTACTCTTCTCCCAGACCTCTGGAAAAGGTGCATGTTCTAGGTTCCTTCCTGCAGGAAAGAGTCAGGGTTTTCATTTGGAAATACTCTTTTTACAACTGTCAGTCCTTGCTTGAGACAGAACAGCCGTAGCCACCAGAGCAGTTTGCCTTCTGGCTTGCAAGTGATTTTGCGTCTGAAGTGATCAAGCCAATCCTCAGCAAGTGCAGGGTCATCAGCAGTCACAAAAGTACAGCGTGACTGAGTGGGAGATGTTTGCTTGTGTTATGAAATGTGTTGGAGTGAGAGTACACACTGGGGATTTGTTCATTTTAGCAAACCTGGCAGAACCTTCCTGTGACCTAAATAGAATACCTTGCTCTACATAAAGCATGCATCAGGGTATTTCCTGATTTATTCATGAAAGGTTTGCTTTACAAAGGCATTTGGAACTGTGTAAACTCAGAATACATGATACATGTAGCTGGCTGCTCACTTGGCATTTGCACAAATTGCTTTGATATATGGCTGTAACGTATGAAGCCACACTGAGGCCAATTTAAATACTTGATACTGGAGTAAACTGGTTAAAAGAGTAAATTAGATCTAACCTACAGATTTTCTTGCTGCTGCATAGAGAAGGTTGCTGTCCAGAATGAATAATTGATAAAGGGATGGGAGACTACACTCTGGTAAGCAATAAAATCCTCCAATATTAAGTGGGCAGGGTTAAGGGCAGATCCATGAGTGGTGTGCACTGGTTTTGCATCTTTCACATTAAGAGCCCTTTCCTGATTTGCACCAGATCGAGATCCAACACGTTGTGTTACCCAGATCAGTAACTGAAGATCTCTTCTGCCTTTTACTTGAGACACCTTGTGCCTTCTGTTGCTCTTTGCCACTGGCTGAAAATAAAGTCTAAGGTAATACTTCATCAAGTCTGTGAATTCATTAGGGAATTTCCAATATATACCTTTAATGATTTGTATATATATTGTTTGTACGTGTTTCCTGCTGCAATATAGTCAGCAGCAAGGTAGATGGGGATGGTTGCTTATAAAGCAAGCCTTATTTTGGAGCTTTGGAAGAAATTGGGGTTAATTTACAATAGAATGAAAGTGACATTTGTAAAGATGGTAAGAGGGGAATGCCAGAATCCATTACACTGATGATCCTACGAATGCACTGGCATTCTCCATTGGTGAGTTAATGTTCAAATCCTATCAGCATTACTTGCTAAACTTATTGCAACTTAATGGCAAACTTCCAGACTTTTATCATGCCAAACATTTTATAATAGATGGGTCTGCACAAATTTTGGGGGGAAAAAAATTCTCTTTTTATGGCTCACTGCCATAAACAAGGTAAAAATGTGATTCATTTGAGTCCCATGAGATGAGCATTCTCAATTCTCAGTCTTGTGATCTTTTGTTTGAGAAAAGGCTTTGTCTCGTGTAGCTTTACAATAAGGTAGAATAAGACTTGCCTGATTACTGTGTTTCTTAAAAAAATTAAAAAAAAAAACCAAACAAAAACAAACCAACAAAAACCTCTTTCCTGGGAGGTTCTGTGATTGAGCAGTGATTTAAAATTAATACAAGCCAACTGCATTTGTCAGTGTTCACCCAGTAAACACAAGGGGCAGCAGAAACCTTGGTTGTCCATCCTCCAGACAGTAGAAAAATAATTTTTTAAAACTTGCTACTGACACCATTGGCTGCCCAGAACAATAGGGAACTGACAGACTGATTCTGTACTTCATATCTTTTCATATGACGTACTTTATAATATCAAGTGATGTTTCATCTGTACGCACAGAAGACATCAAACAAAGCACAATTCTTTCCATATTTTTGCTTTTAATTTTATCAGTTCCAAGCAGTGAGCAATTTCAGGTCTTTCTTCCTCTTTCTTTCTCCCCCTCTCCCCTCCCCCTTCTACATTCTTGACTAGAAGGGATCTGTTTCTCCACTGGCTCTGTAAATCTGGGCATTTTAGAGTTAATCAGGACCTGAAAAGAGCAGGATGACATGAGGTTTGCATTAAAGAGTGGTATGTGGACAAGTGGCAAAGGCATGGATTTTGTGGTAATAAAAACACACTGGGTGATATTTTTGTCAGAGGGCCTCACTTCACTGCCTCCAAAATGCAAAAGCATCAGGAAATCAGATTGCTCTCTCTGAACCATGATTGCAGAAGCAGATCATTGTGCACCTTACTCCCAACTCACTGAATCAAGCTCAGCCTTCTTCTGGCACATCAAAAGCTGTCCATGTGCAAAGCTGATGATGAAAAAATGGGGTTCAAGGTTGCTTCTAGATTAGCAGGACACCCCTAAACAGAAACCAAACTTTTCACCAAAGGAAGTTTTCTGTCTTGCCAATGGTTTGACTTGTCAAAACAAAGATAAAATTCTGATGCTGCATCAGTCTGGTGTCATGGAAAGAATTTTTTCCCCCAAGTGGAAAAACGGTTGTTGTTGTTTACTTGGATTCTGTTATTTCAGATTCACTGAAGTCTTGAAAAACTCTGCAGACTGAAGCATCTGTGAGAATAAACCTGTGTGGCTGCTGAATCTAAAGGTGGCCGGACAAATCCACGAAGATCCTGGAGTTCTGGCTGCGCATTTTCAAAGTCAGAAGGTCTTGCTGCAACTCTCTCAGCTGACCTCCTTTGTAACACATAGCACATGTACAGCATTACTTGTTCATGGTAGGGGTAGGGACTGCCTGACTTCCCCTGTGTTCTTTTGCCCCATGTCCCAGCCTTCTGCAGTGGGAAAAGACTGTCTCTTTGACCCATCCATCCAACTAAAGCCAGTTGTTGACAGTGGCCTTTCTTTTCCTTTTTTTTGAGACAATGTGATTTTATCACGCTGCCGCTGAATTACACTTCTCTTGTCTGAAGCTGGAACTGGATGCAGAAGAGTCAAAGAGTGAGAGATGAGTAGAAGAGAGACAGTGTAATGACAGAATGTTTCACATGCCTTTGAATTTCTAAGGGGATTAGGCGCTCCCCTGGTGCTTTGACATGGAGCCTATGGCAGCTGCTTTGGCAAAGCCTGCCAGCAGTTACACAAATATGTTATTTTCCCCTCATTTTCCCAAGGTGCAGAGGACACAACAACTTCTGTTACAGAGCAGCAACAAAGAGCATTTGGAGCTGCCAGGGTCCATGTGCTTGTGTCCCTTTGCATGCAGGACCACCTCTGAGAACTTGTGCATCCATTTATGTTGTAGTCAGATACCACCACTTATGTTGCTGAAGTGTAATTCTGCAACACACACTCAAATGAGTGCCAGAGCCATAGAAGCCAGCCTTCACCCCCAGCCTCCACACCTTCTGAAAGAGCTTCTCTGGGTCAAACCTTTTCCCAAGCATCAGCTGAAACAAAATCCTCTAGTTGCTGTAATCCTATCTGCCCCACATACTCTAGAGAGTTCTTTGCACAGCAGAAGTCCTTTCCTGCAAGCAGGACAGGGACAGCAGGTGTTGTGCTGGTGTCCCTTCAGTGGAATCTGATTACCATTTTGGTTGCTTTTCTCTGTCTATTTGATATGGTTGTTTAGGAAGCTGTGGCTGATGGTGCATTTTTAAGCCAAGGACTGACAGAAATCAGGTGTCTTCACTTTATAAAAGAAACATTAACCCACAGGTTGAGATCTGCCTGCAGCATCATTGGAAAACATGAAACTTGAGCTTTTCACAAAATGATTGAAGTTATTTTCTCATTTTAAAGCAGATACAAGCTTTAAACATTGAACAGTAATGCTAGTGGAGATGCAGCAAAAAAAGGACTCCCTGAATAAGAAAGAACAAGAGATGGGATAAAAGGAGGTGCTCCCTCCTGGTTGCAGAAATGGGCAAGGAAAATTACGACAAGGAAGAAGCATCAGTATTCATAGCTGCAGTGAGAGTTGAAATGATGGTCAGGGCCTGTCAGTCCCAATACCGCATCCTTGATTCACATGCACTGATTCAGACATTAATTTGGACCTCAGATGTGCATGTCTGACTCCCAGTGAGCCCTCCTGGAGGGCAGAGTGTGGTCTCCTGAACGGCGGGGTGAGGGTAGGAAGCCCCAGCAAGAGTGAGCTCTGCAGTGGGGAATGCAAACCCTGCCTCCTTGGCATCGCCAGGAGACGAGGGCATCTGCACCCTTGGACGGGACTGGGCTCACGGGTTTCAGTGCAAGGCACACACAGGCTCACAGAGGGTTCACTCCAACACCAGAATGCTGTTAGTGTAAATGAAGACTGTCACGGCCACAGTGGCTGG
>VZRZ01007764.1:554076-571243 GCA_013398175.1 Climacteris rufus
GGCCCTGCCATCAGCCAGTTCTTTACCCAGAGAACAGGGCCCTGCCATCAGCCAGTTCTTTACCCAGAGAACAGGGCCCTGCCATCAGCCAGTTCTTTACCCAGAGAACAGGGCCCTGCCCATGAGCAGCCGGGTTCTCCAGGAGCTGCTGTGGGAGATGGTGCCAAAGGCTTTTGTAAAGTCCAGGCAGACACATCCACAGCCTTTCCTCATCACTGAGCAGGGTCACCTTGTCATGGAGGGGATCAGGGTGGCCAGGCAGGAGCTGCCTTTCCTCAACCCAGGCTGGCTGGGCCTGAGCCCCTGCTTGTCCTGTGCGTGTTGCTGATGGCCCTCAGGGTGATCTGCTCCATGGCCTTCCCTGGCACTGAGGGCAGGTGACAGGCCTGTAATTCCATAGTTGCCCATCTTCTTTTAATCCTTTTTATAGAAGAGTGTCACATTTGCCAAATTCCAGTCATTAAGACCTCCCTGTGTAGCCAGAACTGTTGGTAAATGAATGTAAGTATTTCGGTGAGCTCTTGCACCAGATCTCTCAGAGGAATTCCTTGGGAGGATCCCATCTGGCCCCGTGGACTTGTCTGTGTCTGACAGGTGCAGCAGGTCATTAACCAGTCCCCCCTGTATTATGGGATTTATCCCACTCTGTGTGCCTGTATTACAGCTCAGGGTACTTGGAGAACAATTGGTTTTATTCGTAAAGAAAGATGCAAAGGCATTAAGTGCCTCATCCTTTTCCTCACCCTTGGTCACTGTTTCCCCCTGCATCCAATAAAGGATGAAGATTCTCCGTAGTCCTCTTTTTGCTGATGGTGTATTTTTAGACACATTTTTATGGTCTTTTACAGCAGTAGCCTGATTAAGTTCCAGTTGGGCATTGGCCCTTTTAATTTAATGTCTATGTAACTTCACAACATCCCTGTTGTCCTCTTGAGTGGTCTGATCCTTCTTCCAAAAGTCATAAACTCTCTTTTTTAACCTGAGTTCCAGACCCAGCTTTCTGTTCAGCCAGGCTGGTCTTCCCCACTATCTCGTCTTTGGGCACATGAGGACAGTCTGCTCTTGAGCCTTTAGAATTTCCTTTTTGGAGCATGTCCACTGTTCCTGGACTCCTTTGTCCTTCAGGATGGAGTCTCAAAAGACTCTCTCAACCAGTCCCAATCAGACCAAATCTGCCCTCTGGAAGTCCAAGGTAGCCGTTCTGCTGGCACCCCTCCTTACTTCCCTAGGATCGAAACCTCTCCCTTTTAATGGTCACTTTTCCCAAGAGGGCCTCCAACTGTCTCACCACCCACCAGTCCTTCTCTGTTCCTGAACAAGAGGTCCAGTGGCCACCTTCCCAGGTTGCCTCACTCACCAGCTCTGTCAGGAAGTTCTCTGCCACACAACCAGGAATCTCCTGGACAGTTTCCTCTCAGTTGTGTTGTATTTCCAGCAGTCAGATGGTCAGTTGAAGTCCCCCACGAGTCCAAGGACAAACAACTGTGACTTCTCCCAGCTCCTAATGGAATATTTCACTTTGTTCTCCATCCTGGCTGAGCATTTTATAAGAAACTCCCACCATATCTGCCTTGTTGGCTTTTTCCCTGGTTCCTGGGCATAAACCATCAACCCTGTTGGCTTCCAGCTCCTCCTCTTTGTTGCCCATGCTATATTCATTGGTGTAGATGCACTTCAGTGGAGTTATTGATACCACTATCTGTTTTCTGGAGAAAGCCTAAATTCTTATGTGACCATTTCCAGTGGTTTCCATGGCTTCTAACACATCAATAATCCTTGTGTCTTAGATACCACATGGATCATCTCTTGTCCCCTGCCTTCACTGAGACAACCGAATACAGGGCTTGACTAGCACAACAAGGCTCCTCTGGAGACAGAACCCAGCAGAATCCTCTTTGAAACATCTGTAGTTTTAAAAAAATCATTGATAATGGTTGTTTAGCTCTGATTTCCAACCACTTTGTACCCACAATAATTCGGTTTTATTTAGATTTTCTTAGATTATTCATTAGAATGTCTTCTTAGATAAAGTCAAAAGCCTTGCTAAATTTGAGTTAGATGAGACCTACTACCTCCATCCACACAAGGTCTTCTTCTCTGTCAGAGAAAGAAATAAGGTGGTTTTGACATGATTTGCTCTGCATGTAGATGGCATTCATTGGATTTGCCACCTGGTTGCAAAGGACCTCTTTACTGAAGAGTGAAGCAAGAAGATATCAAAGAGTTCCACCTTTTTGGCATCATCTGCCACTGTCTCTCCCTGTTGAGCAGCAGATCATCACTTCCCTTTTTTGGCGTTTTGGAAGCTTTTTGTTAGGGTCTTTTCTTTAGGGAGAAAGTGTGTCATTTTTGTTACTCTCCTGTCCTATTTGCATCACTCTATTTTGTTTTATGTTTTTTTGGTCCTATGTGTTCATTATATTCTTTTGTGTTTGTCTTTGCAACTACACTTACTTTTTACCTCCTGTGTGATTTTTTCCCATGTTCTTCACAAAAATGCAGCAGCAAGATTTTTCTCTCCTGCATTTTCTCTTCCTCCTCAATTTTGGAAAAAGAATTTCTTGTGTTGTTAGTGTTGTCTGGTCTCCCTTTTTTCCTCGGAGATTATCACCCTAGAGATATGACCCACACCCTGCATTTACTGATGGTTCTCTTCCTGAATTCCTGTGAGGTTTGTTCGTTATTCTCTGGACTCTTTCTCTGGGATGCAATTACATTCCTTCCCTGTTAGCAAAGAATGAAATGCAATGGTTTTAATAGTGGGACTAATTCATCATCAAACAGACCAACTCTTGCCATGGTCAGAATTTTCCATCTTTTTCAAAACAATGTTTTATTGACAGTGATGTAGGGCAAATGCAGAAATTATGGTGCCTCCTCACCTTTAAAACTCTGTATTTGTGACAAGTTTACACAGCTATTTTCTGGTTGTTTCACAAGAAACAAGCAGCAGAGCCAGCAGTGGAACCAAATCCCTGTGGCCTGGTACAGTGTCAAAACCATGGATTCATCCATCATTGCTCTCTGAATTACATCTTTGGCACTTAAGAGAAAGGAGGCTTCTCTGCATTTGAAGGAAATTGCCAATTCCCTGAACAATTGCCCAAAAGCAAGCAGTCCACACACTGATAGGGGAAGTCTGATGGTCTGATATGTGAAGAATATCCTTTGGAACCTGATGCAGCAAAATCCTTCAAAGGTAATTCAGAAGTCACTTTAAAATTTGCAGGTAAAGCGTGGATTCTGGGGCAAGATGAATTTCCAAATCACTGTTAAAGCCTTCACAAAGAACACGAGTGATAGTTTGTTAAATCTGTACTGTATGTTTAATACATCTGTTCTGTTGTTTGAGTAGAGAAATGTCATGTGCTTCATTGTAAGGGGTTGTATGGATCCCTGTCTCTGTTTTTCCTTTCTTATCTTTATTAAAATCAAACCAGTCGGCACTAATCCTTCAAACAAATTATAATTTATTTCTTCATGTTCAAAGTATGAGGATTCCTTGGTTTCTCATATACTGAAAAACTCAATGATTTTAATTTAAAAAGGAATGGTTTAAACATAAGACATAATTAAATAGATGCCTGCTATAGTTACAACATTGGTATGCTCCCTCTCACTGGTTTGAGCACACATTTCCTCCACTGAAGTCAGTTGCTGCCCATACAATCTGATTTCTATACCTCTTCCTACATTCTGTGAGTGTCTGCAGAATCTGGGCCTATGTCCCCTTTCTGACCTCATGCTGATGTAATTCTGCTGATTTTCAATGGAATTACATCGGTGTTAAATCGCCAGCTTTATTTGGGTTGTTCACTGAGATCCATGTAGAACGGGTTATTTAAAAGGTCACGCATTCTTCTTGTATGGAAACAGTGAGTGCTTTTGGGAAAAAAAAAGTCTTTTTTCTTCTACATTTTATTGGTCTAACACCTAGTTTTCAGGTATTACAACAATATAAATATTATTACTCTTGAGAACAGCTACCAGACTAACTAAATTCCTCCTGTGAATTTTTGAAACCCTGTGTTTTGCTACACATTTCTTCCAAAGAGGGGAGAAGATTGGAGATATTTGCAGAAGAGAGAGCGTTCCAAAATGCTCGGCACTGACCTCCATTTCCTTTTTATGGAGCAAAGATGAAATTCTCATGAGCTTCAGTGGGTCCCAGTGGACTGTACTTCCTCTTCTAATCATTGGGACTGAAGGAAGATGTATTTGTCGTGCAAGGGGTGATGAACATGAGCTTGTACACTTGCAGGCTTCCTTTGATGAGACAAAATTGGGCCATCTTACCCACCTCAGTGTTGCTACCACCATGTCTGAGGATGTAATGGTGGTTTAAAATTGTAACTTAGCACTAATTTTTCTAAGAGGGAGCTGCACCGTGCTAAGCATATTGCACACCAGTGGAGCTGCGTTTTTGCAGGAGGTTTTTCTGGTGTGAGTGTACTGGTGCCAGAAGATACAGCACCTTTGCTGTGTCTCAGCAGTCTGGGCATGAAAACCATGACAAAATCTGAAAACCACAATTTTGATATTCCTGCTAAGAGTTAATGCTCAATCTCCAGTATTATTTTAAAGCTATGCCAGTTTGTTAGTTCTTCCAGGTTTGGGAATGGGCAAAGCAGATTGCTGTGATTTCTAATGCCTCATTACAGAAGCATGTTGAGTAACAGAAACCTTCTTTCCTCTACTTGTGTTGCTGCTGTTGGTTTAACTGCTCTTACCACACAGCTTCAGTCTGTGCTTCATTTCCTTCTTCCTTGTCCTGGTTCTGGGCTGAACTTGAGAGAATGCACTGATTTAGTGTAAAAAAAAAACCACAAACCAAACCAAACCAAAACAAAACAAAAAACAAAGAAACCCAAGCTAAGCAGAGGAAAGCCCCTAAAGCAATGAATAACCTCTGTATCACCTCAACACCAAGGGTTGAAATGTATCTACAGGACAATGTCACTGAAATTCAGGCACTCTAGAATTGCATTGGGGACATACACAAACATTTCTCTGAAGTGACCAGAATGAGAACAAATGGTGTCAGTGTAGATAAGGTTGGTTGTAGGTGGACACAGTTAACTGAGATATACACTGAAGATGTCAGCAGAGCACCTGGCCTTTCCTATTTGTGCTCACAGATTTTTGTTTGTTCATTTGATTACACTGCTGCTGATCTCCAGTGCTGAAAGCAGACCAGCCAGAAATGAACAGAAGATTTACTCTTTCATAAAGGAACAAACCCAAATGAGGAGAGCAAAGGTTGGCCAGGCTCTGAGTGCATCACTTCAAGTCTACCTCCCAGAATGACTCCTCTCAGGAACACAGCATGCCCCTACAAGCATGGGTTGGTGCCCTCAGGAAGGGCATTTGCCTGGCCTGACTCTCAGACCTGTGGAGCACCTTCAGCTGCCTGGCTTTTAAAGGATAAAGGAAAGACTCTGAGTCTCAGAGCAGAACGTCTGGCTGATGAGAGGTGAGGCTCATCTTAAGGCGAGGTAGCGGCTCTGTGCCCTTGGCACAGTGGCTCGACTGGATCAAGGAAGTGCTCACAGGAGCACTGGGGACAGCCTGGCAGGTCTGTTGGTGTCTGATGTGGGTCTCACAGAGAGCATCTGCCCCTTGGTTTTGCTACTCAGTGAATGATTGCTTCCTTGGGTTTGGGCTCGTTGTGATGATCACAGGATCAAAGGCTGGAAGGGATCTCATGAGGTCATCTAGTGCAATCTCCTGCTCTGATGTCCCAAAAACCTGATCAGAGACTTTAAGCCATCTTTTCATAGTACAAGAAGACTATTTGCTGCTCTACAGATAAATCTAAAGTTCATACAATTAGCTAGTTGAAAGGATTTTCCAGTGGACCTATTGTTATGATACCTGACCAATCATTATATATATAACACTTATCTACTATATATAATATCTATTCTATTCTATTCTATTCTATTTATTCTATTTTATTTATTATATATATTTATATATATATATATATATAACTCTTTGTTAGGGTACCCTGTACTTCAGACATTTTTCTTCACAGCGCCGTCTGGAAAGAAATTCCACTGTTAAAGTTCTCTCTATTAAATATCAAATTAAGTTAATGTGGAGCTGCCTGCCACTCACTGCATGATTTAGAGGTTTTAGAAGCTCATGTTATCACTGTGTGTTGAGTCAGTTGTGGCCTGCTCCAGCTAGATTCCATAAAGGTATGTAGGTGACTTCTTTGCATTACTTCAGCTGTGCTTCCAAAACATTTAGATGGAAAACTAACAATCATTTTTCCTTACAAATGCCTCACTCAAGGAGACCATGATGAAACTTCCTTGATTAGGACAGCAAGGATTTTCTCTGGCATATGTATATAATTTGGATTTTACTCTTGGATGGGTTTTTGCTTCTGCTGAGCTTGAAAGTTCATTAGAGCGAGGATTGTCTCTTTCAAGTGTATTAGCACAGTGAAGCCATGCTTTATGAATGCAAAAAGACATCCTGTCTTACATGGCATGGCCCAGTGTGCTGCTCATCAGTACATCTGATTGCCAGGTGATTGCTTGCTGGATTGATAATCTGACCATGAGGACAGGACAAAACATGAGGTTTGTGCTGTTGAACTCTCTGAAGATTTGTTGTTGTTGTAAATTTCATCTTTAGTATCTCTGGGCTGCTCAGAAAGGTTTAGGTAGCAATGTAGACTTCAATCAGTTCCCAGCCTTCCTCTTCTAGGATCTGCCATAAAGTTCCTAACAATCACTGTGTTATCTATTTTAAACAAAAGCTGTGTTCTGTAGTTCCTTATACTTGACTGCCCTGATTCGCTGATATTAAAGAATGTGCCACAACTACTTCTTCTCCTCTTCTTCTTTTTTTTTTTTTTGTCTTGGATTGCACTTTCTCTCTTGATTAAACATGATGTTTTCTGCTTATGTTCATTTTCTGACCTCTCCTAGCTTCTGATCATGTCCCTGCTGAGTCTGTGCCTCTATTATGATGCTGTCTGTAATGCTGTGGACACCTGCTAAGACTGAAAAAAGGCACCGTTTTTCAGCTGAAACAATTCCCTAGCAGACTGTGATTCCAAGAGTTAAGCCGTGGAATTTGAATTTTTCCCACTGGGTGTTTAAAGTACTCAGCACAAGTAACTTGCTGTCTAAGCTAACCTGTCAATACTGAGGCATGTCAGCTGACATTTGAGCAGCTTTATCTCCAACTGGTTTGTTAGGTTTAAAATAATGCTGTCTTTCTTCAGATTTGTAGGATCCAGGCAGACACAGATTTGATCATATTCCTTATAGAACCACAGGATGGTTTGGTTTGAAAGGGACCTTAGAGATCATCTGGTCCCAACCCCCCTGCCGTGGGCAGGGACACCTTCCATGAGACCAGGTGTTAACTTCCAGTGAGAAACAACCCAGAAACACATTTTAAGAAGCTGAATGGACATTTCTTTGAAATTGGACATTATCTTTTTTAGGTGTGGTTAAAATACTGATTTAGGTTAGGCAGAGGGATTAAATACCCTCTCAGGATTCTGCCCTGTCCTATTTTCTCTTCTAGCCATGGGAAGGGTTTAGCTCCCTTTCACAATCTGAATGTTTTTTTTTTTAGTTTCTTCAATGCCTGTTTATGAAAGGACTTGCATCTGTGTGTATATAAAATGTGTTTCCCCTCTTTCATTTATGCTCATTTGATCTTTAATGTGATAGTCACATTCTTACTGTCTCATATGTGACTGCTTACATTCAGCTGTCCCAAAATCAGTTCTCTTTCAAAAATTATTCCTATGGGTAAACTACTCAGCCCAGTTTTCATGTTTTTTTTTTTTTTCTGATTAATTATTAGCAATTTTCCATTCCAAAACTTCACTTCTACAAATCATTTAGATGAACTACACAGGGTAAAATGTTCTAAGGATTTGTGCACAGCACTTTGGTAGGGAAGGCACAGCTATAATTGCAAGATTTGCTCAAGCAAAAGAATGGTGACATTAAACTTCAGTATTTCTTTCACCAGATTATCTAAATCAGATGAGGAGAAGTGTGCTTAGAAATACACCTGCAACTCAACTTCATCTTCAGTATAGAAAAAAATGACCTATTTATTAATGGCTTATACCCCAGATAGTCTATATCATGAATCAAAAAAAACCTTACCAACAAACAAAAAAACAAACAAACAAACAATCAAAAACCCAAAGAAATCCCCAAATACTCTGCATCTGAAAATGCGCTCCACAGTTTGCCACTTCATATGTCATGGTCATTGTGACAAGGGACAAGCCTGTCCCTTTGTTTAAGTCCCTTTAGTTCTCCCTGATGGTGTTACTGATTGGACTGCTGGATTTGTTTATAGGGCAGCAATGGAAATTGTTTGCACTGGATGCTCTCAACTTCCATGGCATTTGCTGTGCCACCTGCAGTGAAGTGGAAGGGGAAAAAGAGAGAAAGGGAAACAAGTATATTAGTTTACATTAAGGTCTAGTGATCAAAGTATTAGGTTTTCCAGGCCCTACACATTAAGTCCAGGGTTCCAGGCCCTGAAGGAGTTTTGAATGCAGTGAAATTAGACCTTCTAAAGCAGAACAGAAGATTTCCATAATTTAATTTCCTATAAAGTACTGTGATACCTTATTGATATTGGTGCTGTATAATGATTTCATTATATTTTTATTTCAAAAGATGGACTGATTTCCTAGAAACTTGAAGTATCTAGAATATCATTTGCAGCTGCAAGGCCAGCTCTCCTTTCTTTCACCCCTAAACCAAACCTATTTTCCTCTTGATTGTCAGTTTCAGTGCAATTTTGTTAATTACTTTTTGTTTATAATATCTTTGCTTTCATTATCTTAATACCTCTGGGGAAATCATTTTATAGTGGAAAACGAGACATAGAGATTGGACTAAATAGAGAAAAATCATCAATGAAATGACGAAATATGGAATAAAACTGTAACTATTGTAGCATCTTTTTCTGAAATCTAGGCAACACTGAACTTAAAAGCAGTGCTACTCTGCTAATGTGACTTTATTCCTAATTTGTATTTTTCCTTTGAAAATACTGAGAATGAGACCCATAGAAAAACAATTAGCCGCAGACCTTTAAGTAGTGACAGCTTACAATATGTTTACTGATGAGGTAAAATTTTACTCTTGATATGCACTGCAGAGTCTCATAGAGGAATTAAACCATGGAACTGAACAACATGTCCATGGCGAGCTCCTTGCTGAAGAGAGACTATCAATTTATTTTTTTAAAAATAGTATTATCCCTGAATATTTCCATATGTCTGATCTACACAGAATTCTTGAAAGGATGTTTATAGACGTCCTCTGGGATAGGGGACATGTCAGGTTGACATCAAATACCCTGTTGCAAAAGCTCAGTGGTTAAAATATATTGAAGCAGGTGGCAGAGCACCTACAGTACCAAACAGAAAACATGGTATTTTTCTTTCTGCTTTAAAAGGAGTAGAGAACACCCAGTTCTCCCCGTTGATGCTCTTGCTAATGCTAAAACCCTGCTCAGTTCCTCCTCCCCTCAGAAGCCTGAATGGCATCATTTCTTATTGGATATTATCATCACTAATTTGAGATCATAATTGAGCAATGAGCTTTCAGAGCTGACATAAAACATTTGGAGTCCATATGGGAGAGCTTGTCCTGCCTCACGGTGCTGTATAAAAACCAACACAAGCTTCCTTAACCAGAATAACTGAAGCCTGGGGACGTAACACAACATTTTCAGCCTTTGGAGCTTGTCAGCTTGCCACAAAGATGCTGCCCACTTCTCATCTGTGCTACCTTGTCCTTCGCCGAGTTCATGGATCATCTCTGTCTTTGTTCACTGTTACTGGGCCCCAAAAGGTGTATTTGTTAGGAATAACAGTGGAGAGAGTTGACTGAGAAAACGGAATGTTCTACATATTGACCTGTCCTCTAGACCTCCTTTTTTTTTATTATAATTAACATTATTTGGTTTTTTTGTTCACAAATAGGAGGTTCCAGTAAAAGAAAGATTACTTATCACTTTGAATTGTTTTTTTTCCCTGGGGTAAATACTTTTTTTTTTTTTTTACACCTACATTAAAAAAAAAGGTGTAATAATTATTTAAAAAAAAGGTGATGTAATCCATTTTTCTATCCTTAAAAAAAATAGGGAACTATATTTCAGTTTGCATACCTTTGGGGTAAACATTCAGATGAAATTTAAACACAGAATTCTACATGAAATTTTTCTTTACATAGACAATATGTGTTCCCTACTAAACAAAATTTTGACTTGACCTCCTCAATTAGTTTGGTTTTCAACAAGGTTGGTCAATAGAATAAAAATAAACAAGACATCTGAATATTTATAATATGAGATAAAGTGAGCTGGTGAATAAAACCCAGTAGCCTAAGCTCTACATCCTGCATTACTTTTGGTTCTTTCATCAGCTGCCTTTACAAATTAAGTGGAAAACTCTGCCATCCTGACTGGCATTTTTGCATTCACTTTGCACAGGTGCAGATAACAGTGGGTGCAAAGTAAATGGGAATGGTGGTTGCATGGTTTCTTCATGTATATGTGTTTTACTGGGGTATCAGGCTGGGTGGACACGTTAAAATAAAATACAGTGTGTGTTTAGATTAAATTTTCTTCTATCATGAGTCCCAGTCCTGCCATTATCACATCCCAGAAGGATGCTGCTTTATCAGCCTCTCATTAAATGTGAGCAGTTATTTTGTATCTCCCCCTTACTGCCTACATTTTAATTTTACACTTTCCCCTTGAGTTGCAGACATGTTGTGGGCTCGGGGTACATGGTGGCATTTTCTACTGAGCAGCCTGATCTGCTGGCCCACGGAGCATCACTTGATATTGTGACTGAACATTATCTCCAGCCTCACTCATTCTCCCTCTTTGGAGGCAAAAACCAGTGATTTCATACAGCTTAAAGGTGTTTCACCAGGGATATGTTTGCTCCAACAAGCTGTGGGTGTAATGACAGACGACCCCTCCATGTTGCAGGAGGCCTCCCCCTGGACAAATCCTGTTCTCTGGATTGGCAGTTTTCCTCCTTTGGCACAAAGAGCTGGCATACAGGATTCACTACCACGCTGATAATTCAGTAAACAGCGAAATTAAATCTTCTGACAGTCTCCTACAGGAATTTCATTAACTGTAGGCCCAATTATAGAACTTCATTGCAACTACAGCACAGGGATGTTATTTAGCTGCCTTATGGAAAACATGCTCTCTACTTCCTTTGCCAGTAGCATGGTCTGTTCTCCACAGGTTTACAAGTGCTTTCCATCTCTTGGCAGGGGATATTTGTTTTTCCCAGGACTTTGAACTCATAAGTGCTTTTGAACAGATAGCAAGAATCGAGTGTTTATCCTCCATATGTGTTGTAGAAGGACACAGCTCACCATCATGATACACTGGAATGTGTGCAGGAAATTCAGATATATCTGAGTATCTAACAGTAAGTCATGTTTTGCAAACCATGACTACTTTGGTACAATTGAAACAGTTCCAGAAGCTTTAGATCCACCAAAAGGAAAAGTCCAGCTACAAAACTTGGAAACTTAACCAATAGAGGGAAAAATGGAAAAGGAAGAGAGGAATGTCAGGAATGAGTTTTGTAGCACTGCTAAAATGCTTATGCCTGGTGGGGAAAAAGCTATGAAACAAATGAGGAAATTGGTGGGTTTGTAAGGGAGAAGTAGAACCAAAGGATGGATATTCCTTACAGCCTGAAAAGGCAGGGTATTGTCAATGGTGGTTTGGGAGAGGCTACAATCTACGTGATGGCAGAATATTCAGGCAGTGTTCCAAGACACATTTGAAGATTGGAGAGAAGAGAGCAGTCAGTGTGGGTAATCTGGGAATAATCCATATGGAGGCTGTGGTTTAAAATATGAAGATTGCCAAGAATAAGGTTATAGGAACTGAAATCTGCAGCAGTGGAGAGGGGACTGCATAGTGTAGGGTGTGTCTTTAAGAAGATGAGAAGAAAGAGGTAAGAGCTAGCAATGTAATAACCCTTTATGATACCACCGATTACGGCATGGGAAGAGTCAGGGAAACAGTAAATGAGATCCTCACTAGCCTGAGGTGTAAGAGGAATAATGGCTGTATGAGGAAAAGAACCAGCTTTGTTGAGAAGTGAACATATATGAAGGAAAATAAAAATTTAGGGGAACCACAGTGGGGAAAAAGAATTACAAAATAACAATAAAAAATACATAATTTCTCCTTTCAAATAAACTTGCAAAAACCAGCAGTGATTTAAACCTACATTTAGACCTATGGATGAATGTCTTTGCAGCATCTCATTGTGGATCTCGAGCCTGGTGCTGCTTTGATCACACTGGTTGGGGTGAACGGTGTTTTTCCTCCTACAGTCACTGTTTTCAAAGACCAGAATGGTCTAAGAGGCTAGAGTGAAGCATCTGCATGTGTTATCAGGCAACACCGTGTGTGTCCCATAAAATGAGACCTGTAACCATTCCCTGTTGTGGGATCTTACCAAGCAGCCCTTTGGTGAAGCACAGGCTGGCCTCGTGTTTCATCTCTTCTGGCAGAGGAGACAGCAGCAGGGTGTGGGAGTCTGCAAGCCAGCTTGATGTTTTTCAAGGGGAAAGAGCTCCAGCTCCCTTCTGACTTCCAGGCTGCAAAGATGCCAAGAAAGGAACTAAATGCTTAAAATGAGTAAGTGATTCTGCTGTGCAAGTAAGACAGGAGTGTGGCCCAAAGCATGTTCATGTGCGTCCAGAGGCACAAAACTGAGCCTTGCTACAGATTCGTGCTGAGAACTTTTCTGAGCTGACTCAGCCACAAATGCCAACACATTCATTCCACCTGTGGAGTCACAAGAAGCCAAATGTGCCTGTGACCATACTCCCTTAGGCCGTGGGACTGGAAAACCTTCTTGAAACCTGTTGTTGAGCAGGCCAAGGATGTTCCAGAGCGCCTTTCACACCTTTTTCTTCCACAGCCTCCTCCAAGTGCAGTGTCATCAAGGAATAAAGAAAATATTTCATGCATAGTTCATTCACTGTTCAGGACTGCACCCTGAAGCTACTGCATTGTGCTGGACTTGTGTCTGTGCCAGGGCTCATTTGTTGACCTGGATTCAGCAGGTGCTTTGAAATTGACACTAGAGCCTGTACCAAAGCCACAAAGTGAACAGGCATTTTGTCCCCAGCCTAGCAGGGTCAATCCACACAGGTAGTCAGGGAGGCCATCCAAGTTCTTTTTCATTTTTTCTCCACCAAGGCTGACCAGTCCCTTTCAAACCTCACTGAAAGCCTGATTTCCTGGGTGAATTGGCCTGAAATCCTCTGTGAAAGACGGCTCATATTGCAAGGGACAAATCAAATGAGATATATTTTTAAAAATCCCAAGTAAATATACTTGTTAAACCCTTTGAGAAGTTCATAAAAGTTCAGAATGGTACGTCTGGAACTAGATTTTGGTGTCTGCATCAAACTGTTTACTCGCAATGTATTATTCAGCTTCTTTCTCTGTGGGCACTGGGAAAATCTAAGCTGTGTGTGGTCTCTGTACATATGGGAGACAGAGCTGGAGCTTAAACTGTCTGTGTTTGTAGCTGCATTTAGTGTCTTTAGCAGAGATTTGCATCATGTTACCAGTACCATCAGTCTTTTCCCAGTCCTGCTACACCTCGCTGCACTTCTGCAGAAGTTCTCTTCAAAACTGCTAGAGTCCAACTTGTTGATCTCTCCCTTTCCTTCCTGGCCCCCTCAACCAATTTACCTCCTACAGAATAAAATCTGGCTCACAAACGGAGCCTGGAGTTGAATCAGATGACATATGGCATCATCTAAGATGTAATGTTACTTTTCATCAGTTTCTGCTACTTAGTTTTTGCCAGGTCAGTCCTTGCTATTACTGCCCACAGGTCCTATTGTTCATTTTGTAAGCCTTGGATTATCAATAATGACTGAACTATTGTCAACTCTCTGAAGGATCTGATTATTTACAGACTTCTGAAGCCAATTGGAAGCATCCACTTAGATAGTCCTTAACTATTACCTGGTTCTATCTGGCATCTTCTTCAAGGAAACAGCAAAATAAAGGTCCTTTTTCTTGAAATAATGACACTGATAAAACTACCTCCAAAGTACCTGCTTGTAGTCGGAAATGGGGATTAGTGTATATCAAATAACCTATGTCTAGGAAAAAAAAAGTCCTTGCTAAATTTGCGTCTGTTGCCTCACTCAGCTACTCTCTCAGTTCCTGTGAGAATGTTCCTGCGTTTTTCAGTGACCCTCTGACACGGGGAAAGGACTGATGCACGGACTAACCTTGTACCACATGTACAGGATATTACTCTAGCCTCTCTGGTGCTGTCAGGAGAGTGATCAAAAATTAGTGATGATAATTGTTGTGATACAGTAGAGCTGCTGCTGTTTTCACATGTTCTTGTAGGAAGAACACCAGGCACATGTGCAGCAGGTATTGCCTACTCCAAAACAAGACAGGAAAGGAATTTCTGGGATGCCTGTTTTAGTCTGACAGGTTTCTTCAAAAGTGATTAAGCTCCACTTTTCCATTTAGGATGCTTCCCCTTATGAAGTGTCATCCAACATGTGTTTGATAACAGCACGGCGAGGAACCCTTGGAAAGGAGATGACCCACAGGAAAGGTTAAGGAAAAAAATCTTCTTCTGTTTACCAGACAACAATTGATATTCCTCCATTCTGACATGTTTTGACGGTAGATGAAGAGGAAGGCAGGAAGCCAACTGTTGACTTGCTGTACCTAGCAACGAGTTAGGGCTTGGAGGGAATGTGTCCTGCCTTTGGAACAGCTGACTTAGCTGGGAGTTTTTAAAAGTGTGTCTGCATTATAGCTAGACCTTGGGTACTTGGCAGTGACACTGTGATGAAATTGCTGGCATCCTTTGTCACTTACACATGTACTATGAGTAGACTCTTTAAACTTCACTCTGTGAGGGATCTGCAGAGGTAAAAGGGGGCAGTCAATAGTTATGGAAGGGGATCCACCAGGGTATGAAGGTGCCTTGCTGTGGAAGGAGTGCTGCACTCTGTAAGAAGCTCATTAACCTCTAAAATGTCGGTTTGGTCCCTCTTGCTGCTCTTTCTGATTTTAGACAGAGGCCTGGGTTTCCCCTGTAGTCAGTGACCAAGAAAGCACTTCAGCAGTTGCTGCTTGGTAAGGTGAGAAGGTCTGGTTGCACTTTGGCTCTCCAAAAATTTACCTCTAAAGCTATGACATCAGATTGTTTGTGATGGTGAACACATGTTTCTACCCTTTACATCTTAGGCTTCTTTCCTACTGCCATTTTACTCTTATTCTTAGTTGTGACAGTGGCGAGGAATTCAATAGTTCCTTCTCAATCAAGAAACAAGGCAGAGTTACCTACAAATGAGGAGACTTAGAATCACAGAATTATAGAACAGCCTGAGTTGGAAGGGACCCACAAGGATCAAGTCCAGCTCCTGGCTCTGCACAGGACAACCCCAAAAATCACACCATGTGCCCAAGAGTATTGTCCAAATGCTTCTTGTACTCAAGACAAGCTCGATGCTGTGATCACTGCCCTGGGGAGCCTGTTCCAGTACCCAGCCACCCTCTGGGGGAAGAACTTTTTTCTAATATCCAACTTAATCACCTCTGACACAACTTCAGGCCATTCCCTCAGTCCTATCCCTGGTCACCAGAGCAGAGCTCAGTGCCTGCCCCTCCTCTTCCCCTCACAGGGAAGTTGTAACTGTGATGAGTCTCCCCTCAGGCTCCTGAAGCTGAACAGACCAAGTGCCCTCAGCTGCTCCTCACATGGCTTCCCCTCAAGGCCCTTCACCATCTTTGTCGCCCTCCTTTGAACATTCTGTAATAGTGTAATGTCTTTCTTACATTGTGGTGGCCCAAACTGCCCCCAGCACTCGAGATGAGGCCACCCCAGTGCAGAGCAGAGCGGGACAATCCGCTCCCTTTCCTGGCTGGCCATGCTGGGCCTGATGCTCCCAGGACAGGGATGTCCCTCCCGTCTGCCAGGGCACTGCTGGCTCAGATCCAGCCTTCTGTGAATCAGGACCCCCAGGTCCCTTTCCACATCACTGTTGTCCACTGTCTCATTTCCCAGTCAGTCTGCACACCCAGGGCTGCCCCATCACAGGTTGAGGACGCTCTCTTGATCACTCACTTCCACCCCATATTGGATATGTCTTTTACTCAGAGTTTACCCAGGTACCTGAAAGGCTACTCAAAGCCAGTCATGACTGCCAAAATGCTGAACGGCCCTTCAGCTGTGCCCACATGAGCTGTGTCTGGACCTAGGTGTATCTAAGCAGCCCAAGGGCTGCAATTTGGAGAAAATAATGAAAACAGTACCTCTTGGACACTGGACAAAGAAGACTGGCCTCTGTCCAGATTCAAACTCCATACACTAAGGTGAAGAAAGGATTGGAGCAAAAGCCAAGTAAAAGCCTTGTTCAGACCTTAACTGGAGTTATATTAGTACTCCCTCAGGTTGGTATCACGCAGCACTGGGAGTTCCCACAGTATGCCCCAACAGGGGCTTAAAAACCATGAGTCCCTAGACTTGATAGGTGCCCACCTCAACCCCGGTCTAAGTCTGCCCTTCTGTGCCTTTCACAAGCCACAGAGGCTCCTGTGGGCAATGTGACTGATGCCAAGGGGCTTTTCCAAAATGAGGCAAGGTGGGAATTCTTATGGATGTGAAACCCCAGGCCACTCTGTGGTCTGGAAAGGAGGCACTGGAGGAGCTGCCAGCACATGCCAGTGGTGGGAAAGGGTGGCAGGAGGAGACAGGGGGAAGCATGCTATGAGGGCAAGAAGCCCACTGCTCATAAAACAACACATATGATGGCCAGCAAGCACCTGCACAGGCACTGGGACTTTCCAGCACTTTTTCTTGGCTGGCAAAAAGGTTTCTCAGGGTCTGCTGTGTGTCTTGAGCTCGTGCTGTTACCACCATTCTTTCTTTCCTCAGCATTACAGGTAGTCCTGTCAGTCTTTGTGATGCCTCAGATCTCCGAATGTTTCATGACCAGGCCTTCAGTTCAGCTCCACGCAGACAGCTTTAAGCTACAGGAACAATTATAAGTTCATTTATTTGTCAAATTGCTGTTTCAAATTATTAGCAGATTCGTGTCTCCAGCCCACTGCCATTCCAAAG
>VZRZ01007764.1:575419-597373 GCA_013398175.1 Climacteris rufus
TTTATTCTTGCCCACCCCCCTACCCACTCCCTGTAGCAGACATTGTGTGTCAATTGGTTATTCTTCTCACCTTTTTCTTTTCCCTCATATTTTATTGTGGGCAGGGGAGTGATGAAGGAGGGGGAGTTGTTGCTATTGTTGCAAGGAAGATTCTGGAATCTGTGAACACAAAGTATTAGTATTTTAAATAATGAGAAAAAATTCCACATGGAAAGCTCATCTGGCTGTGGCAGTTTGTGACTGAATGAGAGAAAAGTGCCCTAGAAGCTATTCATTAGGAATTCACTGGAAGCTCTCAAACAAGCCTGGCAGAAGCTGAAATTGAAGTGGTCTCTGACCTAATTTTCTTCTGCATGAAACATCTGCATCAAGGCACTCTTTGATGTATTCCACTTGGCTCTGTCTACAGTATTGTATCACATGGCTTCAGCGTTGCCTCAGTTTTAAAAGACATTTCCAGCCTGTAGAAGGTAATGTGATGTTACTGTTACCCAAACTAATCACTCAATGTGCTCCCGAAATAGAAACAATAGAGGTTCAGACAACGGTGTCTGCTTTGCAGTCGTTGTTGCTGCCTAAGCTCACGGTTTAAAAAACCCAGATCTGTGATATTCATCTCATGTAATTCATCAACACCAGGAAGGGGAGGGAGAGGGGGGAACTGTGAGCCTTCTGTGTAATAGTATGTCAGAGGACACAATGCTTTACATGTGTGAGCCCTGCATTCCTCGCTGCTCCAGCCATGCAGTTAGTTTAGCACATTGAAAACAAAAACAGGGAAATGTTGGAGGACGTTATCATAAAACCTCAACAGAAGGAGCTCCTGGTTTTCATTTTCCTGTTTGTTCTCTGCTGATTGACACCCAAAGCTCACGGTGAAAGAAATGTGAGCATGTTTGTGTAGATGCGTGGATGATGTGTGATGTATTTTGAATATATATTTTTTCCCCTCCTTTTCTTGTCTGCACCACAGTACACATTTCAGATCCTCTCTCAAGCTCTTCTCCAAGTGGTGTATAAAACATAGATGCACAGAGATATTTCTAAATATGTGCACACACATTTTACACATATCTACACAAATAAATGATGTAAGAAAATTTTAGGGTCACTTCTTTACTTTGAATGAATAGATCTTAGGCTTCTCCAGATAGGTTTTCTGCTCAGTCTTACCTAATGGCATGCTGCTGTTTCCCCAACCTTGCTTGTATTATGTGAATAACTGTGGTGTCTTTTGTATTCCACCCCCTGAAGAAGAATCCTTTGAAATTCTAAATGACTGTGCTGCAGATTTTAATGTCTGTCTCTTAGAAATAGCCAAGCATTACCCACTCATGGAGCAAGATGCAGCAAGCCTTTTGAAAGTTATTCAGACTGCTTCCTCAGCCTCATGAGTGTGTGCGTGTGTGCATACATGCGCTGTTTAATTCTCTGAATGTATGGCAGGAATACATTATGTCCCTGTGAACCACTTTCTCTCTCCTCCTGTCCATCTACTCCACCCCCCAGATCTCTCCTACTTCTGTTGGCATGGGAGAAATAAAGCTAACTGGCTGGGGAGCTTGTACAGGTCTTGTGGGTACAGCATGAGATGAGTTGGTAGCTTCTCAGTACGGTTCCTTGCAGAGATCAGAAAGAAAAGGCAGCCCTACTGCTACTAATTAGATGCCTCCAGGGTAATCACAGCAGAAAAGTCACGGCCCAGAAGCCTCAAAATAGCTTGCTCCCTGGGGTTATTTTCCCAAGTTTGGGCTGAAACACATCGGGAAGGCAGGGTGGAAGGAAACAAACCCCCACTCCTGCCTGACTTTGCTGCTGACACATACCTGTGTCCTCTCTCTGGTGCTTCTCCTTTAAGACTATGTTTCTTTGCCTCGCTGCTGTGTGGAGGACTTGTATCTGGTAGCAATGGGTATAATTAATTCCTTATACAAACAGCTGCTCCATCCTGTTGAAATAATGCGTTTTGCTGTGCTAGGAGCTGTACGCACTACGACAGCCAGCTCCAGCTCTGGAGGACTTCCCTACAAGTGCACTGTCCTGAGACAACAGGGGACAGGCAGGGAGAGGTGAAGGGATGCATCCCAAGGTCACACTGCAGTAGCCAGGAAGCAAACTCCACCTCATCTCCTGACGGCCAAGCTGCGGCACTTTGAGGTGGGAACACCCTGTCTCATCTTCTGCAGAAAAGCACCAGGCCAGTCCTCAGTGCCTGTTGCCAGCAATAAATCTCCTTGAACTAATTTTGCAAAGGACAAAACCAACACTGTGGGAGAAAAAAAAAAAAAAAAAAAATAACAAGAAAAAAAACCCCACAAACCCACAAAAGGTGCTTTGCATGTCTGTTGTTTCTGGAAAGGCAGTGAGGAGCACGGAAGCCCTGTCCCACCACATTAACAGATTATAGCCCCCAAAGTGTCATTTCAGAGAACATATTTAAATAAGAAAAGGCAAGATCTTCCAGCAAGCACTGGGGTTGATTTACACTTCGGCATGGACATACTTGGCTGTGGATGGTGCCTGGCAGAAGCTTATCGTGCCCACTCTAAAAATAACAATCTCCAGTGGGCAAGATCTGCTCGCTCAGACCCAACCTTGGTTCTCAAACAGTGGCATGACATTCAAAAGTGTCTGAGAGAGTCTTTGGCAGATCTGTGATGCTGAATAATCCAGAGAGGTCATAGCAGCAGAGCTTGAAGCAAGAGAGGTCATGGCAGCAGAGCTTGAAGCAAGTGGTTCCTGCCCAGGGAGAAGCCAGTTTGTTCCCCACGTCTGGGAGAAGCTGAGGGATGGCATTTGCTTTTTATGTCTTTCTTTTTTTTATTTTTTTTCCCCCCTCACAAATCACTCCTTTCCACTCCCTTTTCTGTCCCCTGATCCTTGCCTTTTCTCTGGATATTATGATGGTGTCAGAGACCTGCCCAGTGTGGGGGGGATAACCAGACTTTCCAAGTGCTCCCCACCCAGCCTCAAGTCCTTAATTAAAGCCATTGTTGTTTCTAGCTGGTTGACCTGAGCTGTGGAGACCCCTGTTTTGCAGAAAGCTCCAGCCTCTTCACCAGCATGATGCTTCCTCTTTATCCACCCCCTTACATCTGAACCCTGGAAGACAAGCTGGGTTTTGTCTATTCATTTGGCAGATGGTTAGATTCAGATCTTACAGGAACATAATGCTAGAAATGGAGTGTGTGTATGTTTGTGCTTGTGTGTGGTGGGGAAAGGATCCCAGATCATTTTCTTCCTCTGTGGCCTTATAACTGCTAGCAGTTTCACACAATCTCTTGTAGGTAGCAAAAATAAAAAAAAAGCTGCCTCCCCCCTCTCTTTTTAATTTCTCCCCCAAGTCTGTGCTGTATATACCAGCAGTGTGGTCTAGGCCAATGCTGAACATTTGTGCCTTGGACAATAGCACAGCCTGGCCTGACTATTATCAGCTGCTGTTTTCTGGTTAGCTTTCCTTTTATTCAAGTGCACAATGCAAGCCTTTATCACCCTTCAGTCATAGTGACTCTTGAGGAATACATCTGGTTTTCTCTTTCAGCAGCTCTGAAAAGGTCAGTCTGTTCATTTCTTATTCGCAGGACACCACATTTTTTTCTGAGCTGGAAAGACAGGCCTACACCTTTTCATTCCGTCTCGTACATAATTAGACATGGTGTCGCTCTAGAAACCTACCCTTGAAATCCTCCTGAGTAACTCTTTCAGAGACAGAGGAGACGCGGCAAGGGAGCGAGTGAGCGGGGGGGACCACTTCCATCCGGTCTTAAATCTCTTTGTGTGGTCACAAAAGCACTTCCCCAGCATTGCCAGCCTGGCTTTTTCCTCTTCTTCTCCTTCTTCTCCCTCTCCTTTTCTTTCCCCCACCCCCCTTTCCCTTCCCAACACGAACACACCGTGCATGGCAGAGGCTCTCACAGGGAAAAAAAAGTCCTCGGATTATTTGAGCGAGCAAGGTTGCAACCGTTTTCCCTCCCGCGACATCCCGCATTCTTCAGGCAGGCTGTAACACGATAACAAGTGTGCCCAAGAGGACAGAGCTTGCAGCAGCTGGTGTCTGACAAATTACCCCGCTCCAGACAGGCAAATGGTGGCTGGACCTCCAGCCATCCAAAGGATGTGTGTTTTGGTTTCTCCCTCCATGCTGGGTAGGGTGGGCCAAATCCTCTTGGGATGCTGTCTCCTTGGAGCCAGCACCTTTGCTGGAGGTCATTCCCCCTTCCCAGACACGGCTTGTGCATTCCAGAGTGAGAAGCACCAGGCAAGGCTGTCACCACAGCCCAGGCCAAGGCTGCTTCTGCTGCCTCTGTGCCAAGGGGGAAAACAGCCTGAGAACTTGGGCAGTTCTTCTCCCGGGGAGTGACTGCCAACATCACCTGATTTTCTGTGCTATTTTTACATGTGTTCATGGTGACGTGGTTGCAATCCATCAGTGCAGTTTCCCCAGGTTGAAATTCTCCCCTCTCTTGTCCTTGGCAAACACCACAGGACCTGAATACTCAGTGCAGAGTTTTTTTCCCCAAGCAGGGGCAATCCCTACAGTTGAAATCTCTCAACATTAAGTATGAATCTAGAAATCACAGTCACCAGGATTTTTTTTTTCTGTTAGCAATTGCTCTAAGCCATAGGTGGATGTACCTCCTATCCAAACCACCACCAGCTTGCTGTGGTGCTCACAAGGAAACCAGCAGAGCAGGAGGAGGAAATGCACAAAGCAAGAGCAGCATCAAAGAGGCTGATGTAGGTGAGTGCAGAGACATCCTATTTCTTCTCCAGCAATGCCAGGGAGCTGGGAAATCTCTTCCTGCACAGCTGAGCCCAGAGACATTGCCTTGCCCAAAAGAGCAAGCAGCAGAGTGAAAGTTGAAAAATGAGCATAAAAGAGAAAAATTAATTTGCTGCCACACTACATGAGCTAGCTGTGAGACCAGGAACAGACCTTCCTCCTCCTGCATCTATTTATTGAGTTGCTGGACCATGTCTTCTCTAATGGACAGCCCCTCTAGCTTGCTTCACTTAGAGGACTTGATGTACTGTTCCAGGATGGCAGATGTGTTTAAACAGCCACCTTCCTTTCTTAAGTGAGTTTCATATTTTAAAGCAAGGGACAGGCTAAAGACAGAAGGAATTTATTTCTGGTATTAAATTTCTTGATTGGTTTAAAACTATATATATTTTATATATATATATATTTTTAAATTAAAGCCTTCCAAGACTTTTTGAGATTTACAGTCCTTTAGCAGTGAATAATGGCTTTAGGACACAGAAGGAACATTTGAAATCTTTATTAAATTTTCTATATGGTAGCTTCTCCTACTAATACAGTCAGACTGTGGGGTTTATCACAGTTTCTATCAAGAATCCTGATTTTCTGGGGTTTAGAACAATGTGATCTTAAAACCTGCCCACAGCTAAAACACATATTTGGTCTTATCACACCAGGCTTACAGTAAATTGGAATAGAAATTAGAGAAGTGCAAGAATAGTTATGTCATTTCTGGTTACTTCTTGTAGAAAGTCATAAAAGTTTGGAGTCTTGGCCAGCTGTAAAAGATAATGTTCCTTTCATCTCTGCATTGCCTATCTGACAATTTATGTTTTTTCATGATGCTGAATTATCACTGCCTGCACATGGGAAACCGCAACATGGAAAGAAAGACCTGGCCCCTGGCTGCAAGCCTGGGGTGCAGTCACCCTCACCATGCTCTTCTGTCCTGAGTAAAGATGGAAAGCAGGTCTTCCTTGAAAAGACACCTCCCCCTGTAACATCCTGTGGCAGCAAGCTTTATAAGTTTTACACAGAATTTGGCCATTTAACTGTTTGCTGTGTTAGCCTTCTACAAGCTCTGATTTCTATGGATCTGTGTTTTTAGGACGAATCCTGGTGATCCCCTGTCCCAGGATATAAAACTACACAAACCTTATCTATTTTTAGGGTGGATTTTTAGGTTTTTTTAGTCTTTTCGACCAATGGAGACGTCTGTCACCAGGTGCAGCTCTAACAGAAGTGAAAAAAAGTGTAATAAATTACAAGTGTGAGACACACCAGTAAAAGCTGATTTAACCACCCTTTGTTAAAAGCAATAGATTATTAACATATCTGCCTATTGAGAGAATATTGATGTAATAATTTAAACCTTTATTAAAAAAAGAAAAACACACAAGACCTGTAGATGATTTTACATTAGTATTGTTTTCAATTTGGAAGATGTTGCTGTGACCAGCTTGAAGGATGTCATCAAAATTTTGGAAAAAAATAGGTGGTTTTATTAGTGGTCAAAGGTGTAAGACCAAAAAGATGCATTTCTATAAGGAGGGGGAGCTTTGTTGAGGCTCTGGTGGTCTCAGGACATAAGCAAAAGAAAGTTTATAATTTCCAGTTAACTCTTCTGTCAAAGATGGTCTAACAAATGCATATCTGATTTGGCTCAGAGAAGTTGTTCTCAGCTTTGAAGTATTTCAAACATAAAGAAAATTTTTAAGAGTGGAAATATTTTCTGCTTTTTTCCAACTGCACCTGGCTTGTCTATTTAAGCATATGACTACAACTGGCAAATGTTTTCTACAGCAAGGTCAGTTTGATATTTCTGGAATCCTTTCTTTGAGAAGACTTTCTTTTTGGAGGGAATTTCCAGATTTCATTTCAAATGGAGGTGGGTAATGTCAAATCTGCTAGCATTTCTTAGCAAATGTAAAGTCCCAGTTTTCCACCAGGTCTTCTATAAGACAAATTTATTCAGCCATGGGCTCTGTACTTCTCCTTAAACTGTTGTAAGCACTTCTGGCTTGGCAGGTGCCTGAGCAAGCCTCGTTGGTGGATGAGTAGCCCCAGCTACAAGATAGAGAGAGAGGTGCCTGAAGCACTCTCTGTTTTGGAGAACCCTCTCTTTCTGTGAGAAGCCTTGGAGAGCTTTTGAGCATCCTTGCTCCCAACATTTCAGTATCAGAAAAGTTCTCAGATGAGAAGTTAGAGCCTTGTCTCTGCCTGTCTGTCTGCATGAATGTGCTGGGAAAATAAAACTAGGAATATACATTTACATGTGCAGTGTGTAAATAGGACACAGCAGGGCCCTTTCACCTTGAAACTCAGGCTGACTTCAAGCAGGGACAGTGAAATCTTTCCTTTGATGGAGGCCAAACTAACTTTTTGCTCCTGCTGGAGGTGGACTTCCCTTTTGCATATCCCTCAGCAGAAGTCCAGAGTTATACTTTGCACCTCCTGGCTATCCCTCCCCTCAAAATAATATGTGCATGGACGTGTGACATAAAGTTACAGGCTACACCCAGCCCACCAGCTGTAAATTCCACAGCCTGATATGACACGATCAAAAGTCTTTTCAGTTGTTTTAACTTATTTTTCTTCCTGGTGAGATTGACGCCGAAATACTTTATTTTCTTTCTTTTCCTCCCCAGAATTATTTCTGTACCATTGTAAATGCTGCTGGGTTGCTAATTAAATGCTATTTAGTGTTAGAGATGAATAAGACTTTTGTATAATTTTTTTTAAACACCAGCATTTTTCAAGTACGTTCACAATCAGATACCTATCTTCATCATTCAATACAGAGGAAACGGCAACAAAAGAATTATCTACAGAGTGTTTTTCAATATTTCCTCATTCCATAAATATACAGAACCATCATTGATGTTTAGGGATATAATTTGTGTTCTCTTATTGGAATCATATATGTGTTTAAAAGTGTATGCCTGCTGCTAAGCCTTCCTGCACAGGTTTGCTGTGCCACTTGAGGGGCCAGGTGAAGTTCCAGGTCCACATGTACACGGGCTTTTAGAAAAGGTACCCAGTTTTCCCTGTCCACCAAAGGCCAGAAAGTTCAATATGCCACAAAAATTACTAGTGTGACTAGTCTGGTGGGAATGCAAAACATCAGGTTCAGCTCTGGAATGTCTTGAAGAGCCTTTCACTGTCCAAATGAACAGGACAGCAGAGATTACATTTCTGTGGTGCATCAACAGAAGCATGCTACATTTTGGGGCTGAACTAATGCATTCCTGTGTATTCCAGGAGATCCTGAGATCAGGGACTCCAGTAGTCTTTCTAGTTTTTTCTCAGTTACCACACTCAGAATATGAATGAAGAATTTCACAGTGTTTGGGCGTTTTTTCCAGAAAACCTTCAGCTCCGCCACTGCGTGGTTAAAGATGATGAAGTGAGGCCTCGCTGTTGTGATCACAGGAGGAAGGGCTTGAAAATTCAGGATGTGAATCAAAAGCAGCCAGTGTGTTTTTTCACTATCACTGGAGGCTTGATTCATGACATTGTACCACTTGATGACAACGGTGGTGGCCTCTTCCACTCCTCTCTGTGTATCACCCCTCCGCTGCATTTCGCTACTAGCTGGAATCCTAAAGCTTGTCAGGGCAAGAGATATCTCTTGTGTACATATGTGTGTGGTGCCTAGCAAACAGGACCCCTGCAGGGAGCTCCAGCAGCACTGTTCTGCAGATGTTATTAGCAGCTTACTGTGACAAAACATAAAGGGCTGATCTCACATCAAGGGATGGGCTCAGATCATGTTTCTGGACTCAAACACCCCTGAAGCTCAAGGGTGTTGAAAATCCAAGCCCAGCTATACATAGGATGTCCTTTACATCTGGAAAATCCCAGGGTGATGTTGAAACATCTCTTCCCTTGCTGGTGTTTCTACAAGGTGCAGGTAACAATTCTACAGGCTGTGAAAACCTCAGCAAGAAGAGACTGGAAACTCGGGTTGTGGGGTTTTGTACTCTGATGCTATAAGTTAAACATTTTTTGTTCCTTCTTTGCAGGTCCTTATGTGTTAATCCAGCCATACTCTATCAGTCTGTGAGGGGGGCTGCTCACTTTCTCAGCACTCAGCATCATTTGTTTTCCCCATTCCTTGTTCCTATCAGAGGGCAAACACTATTGCTGTCACTTAGAAAAATAGGATTTTGCCTGCTGTGCTTGAGAAATCTTCAGCACCGGTCTGATTGTATAGGTTCCAGGAACTCCTGTTGTAAGGCTGGGATTCAGCTGACTGATCTATAGCTGCAAAGGTTCACTGCTTTACTGCACCAGCATAAAATGGAAATGTTGTAACATTCCCATCTGTGAAGACTTGCCAAAACAGTTTAGTGTTTCAAAAGCTGCGTACTGAACGAAGACAAGATCTCACTACAAGCTGTGGGAGCTGGGAGAGTTTATGAAGCAGAAAGTATGGGCTAAGGGAGAGATCAGACCAGAGATAGTTTACTGGCCTTGCAATTCTTTTAAGAGGCACTAATGGTAGTGGACTGCTACAGTCGAAGTAGACCCGGACTCATTTAAGGCAGTACCATGAAATTGGTTGCAATAAAATTATGCATTAAATGTGCATTATGTTTAATAAGACTGTATTGCACTCCCAATGTTTACTCTGTGCCCATTGAGGCTGATCCAATTTTCTAAAGTTCTCCAATTGGTTCACTATCAGGTTTTCAGCCAGAAGGTCAAATTTCACTTGCTCTTAGTACATGTCTCCATTACTTTGCTAAGGCATTTACACTCCATATTCATTACCTCTTCTTCTTTTTTATCTATCTCCTGTAACTTGACTGCTCCAAAACGCTCCCTGTAGGTGGCATGTTTGACACAAATGAGATCAGTCTTTAATAGATGTCAACTCAAGAACATACACACGTGTGAACACACACTTGCACAAAGATGCAAAGAGAAAGAGTGGGGGGGAAGGCTATTTCCAGACCCACATTGGAGGTAATTTTATGTTGCTTCACTCAAGGTGCGTGAGTGACCTCTGTGAAATCATGGGTTTCAGATATGAAACCGGGAACATAAGGAGAGAGGCTGGAATATATGTTTAGAACAGTATGTGATCATGACTATACCAAACTGGGAGCTGGATTGTTTTAATCAGAGGCAATGATAGTTTTAGTGTTCCAAAAAACACATTATTTCCCAACATCTCAGCAAACTCTGTCAGCACTGAGATCAATGTGGGTAACACAGGCGAGGAACCAGCAGGCGAACTTTCTTAGGGCTTTGTGTTTCTTCCTAAATGCTTTAGCAGGAAAATACAAGCCTTCTTGTATTCTGGCCTCCTCTGTCAGGAGATCATGTTGAGAGAATTCAGCGTGTCCAACAAGACTCGGCCAATAACGTAGCATTCATCACTCCAAAATGGACTGTCCCTGTTAGCAAAGCTGGCTGGGCTGCCCAGAAGGAGCCATTGTCCAGGACACTCGGTACCCTGCCTTGGCAGGGAGGTCTATGCCTGGCCTTTAGCTTGATTAGGTAGGGAAAATGCAGTGGAGGCCCTAAAAAGTTTTGTCAAAGCCTCAGATAATGAAGCGTTTGAAACTGGCTAGCTGCAAGGTATGTCCACCCTGCTGTCACCCGCCTGGTGTAGATGTGCCACGTTTGCTTTAAAGCTATCTGCTGGCAGGCTGCAAGCTCTGCACACCCAAAACCTGCCCCAGGCTCTGTTGGAGAGCCTGCAGGGTGTGCTGGAGCATGGGAGCCCGAACATGATGCCTTGGCCACCGTGGGAGAACAAAATCGTAGCACTGGGGGATTTTCACTGTGCTGCTTCTCCAGCGGGCACCAGTGGGACTGCTCGACACCCACTGGAGACCTCTCCTCACCTGTGACTCCAGAGAGAAGCCCTGCTAAAGGGAGGTGCTGCATCACCCCAAAACTCATGGAGGCTAGAGCAGAGCACAGGGCATGGCCAGCCTCCTCCATCGTTTTTGTCCCATTCGGTACAGACAGGGTGAAAATTGCTGCTACCTCCCTGCACAGGGAGACACATTTTGGTGTCACTCTTCTGTAGACCATACAGTTATTATGTGGAATTAGCAGTCTGCAGGTTCAGGAGCATCACTTGCACTTTTTTTTTTTGTTTGTTTAAAATGCCTTATTTTCATAAGATATTGAGCACCTCACCTTATTTTATAAAAGCACTCTGGGTGTTGTGAGATGGATACCAAACCCAGTGATCTGCCAAAGGCATTGCTTTCAAAAACCCTTGGAGAAATTTTGCTGCCGACCTCTAAAAAAGGGAATAAAGTGTTTCTTGAGCACCATCTTTCAGAGGTGGTGATCCTGATAGAGCTTTTACAAGGGTTTACACATGCAGCTCTGGGCATCAGCCCTCCTGTGGTGCCATTGCTTGAGGTTCTGACTCGTTGCTGGTGGATGGGGAGGACCAAGAGGCTGAGCAGGAGATCTACCTGCCCCTGAGTTGTCCCAGCCTCTGCAGTGTCCATATGGGACACAAATGGGTCCCCAGTCCCTTCAGATGGCCCAGAATAACCTTTGGCAGAGGACTGGGGCAAACAGCTGAGGCGGCGGCTGCCTCAGCTAAATCCATCTGCAGGCATGAGTCAGAGCCCTAAATCTATGTGATTCTAGCCCCCACCTGCTTTGCACTTGTCCTTTCATTTTTCCTCAAACACTGAGCAGTGGGCCTGTTTTCTTCTGCCTCTCTGTCCAGGCTCTCATGCAGTGCTCATCTTACCTTGGTGGAGATATCACATTGCTGCAGAAGGTAGTGCTGCTCTTAACTGGCCCCATGCCTGTCCTAAAGGTCTCACCATGGAAGGACAGGGTCAGACAGCCCCGAGGAAGAAAAAGGACAGCTGTCCCTTTGGCTGCATCGAGGATCCTGGAGGAGATGTGTTCTCTTAAGGTTGCACCTCTCAAGAGTCTTCCCACTGTCAGGCAGTCAGAGGGTCTTGGCTTCACCCAGATTTCCTCAGCAGACATGGTGTTTTGGATGTACATATTCCCCACTCAGGAGGATGTGTTCACATAAATGTGTAATTATTTTGCTTGGCTGTTCCTTTGGGATGCAGTTTTCTGCTTCTTCCCAGCTGTTTGTATTTGTTACTGCTAAATTGAGGCAGAGGGGTTGAGGAAGGACTAAACATCATTGGTGTCTGCTAGTCAGAGACTTTCGAAAAAAGGGTACAGTTTTGATTTTGGCAAATTAGATTAAATTGCTGAGAACAACAAAAGCAGGCAGCCTCAGCTATCTGGTTTCCATGCATAGGAAAGAACAACCTAATCCTTTTCCCTCTGAAATCAGCAGATGGGATCTCACTGAACCCAGTCTACATTGTGTCAGGATACAAATAAATGTTTCTTATTCTGGCATTAAATTTCATCATCATCATCATTATTATTATTATTACTATTATTATTATTATTATTATTATTACTTCTACTATTATTATTGCAATCTTTAAGGTTTTTTCTTTCCTCTGTCTTTTTCTGATTTACTTTTGCACCATTGTGTTCCACCAGAAGAGTGGTCTGTGGGACATGTTTGCATGATGATAGATGGTCCATGCTAATATAGCCCATTATTTACATATAATTTTATAATCTACATATTGTTGGTGGAAGGCCAATGTAATTATGAAAGTACAATTGATAATTTTGATTAAAACTCCCTTATCAAATAACAGTTGCTCACACACACATACCCAAAAGGTGAAATGATCTGGCCTCATTTATATCAAATATGGATTTGGATCTTAATGATTTGTGGTTTGGGGCTTTTTTTTTTTTAGTATAATATATATAATTTGCCACAATCATGCCAGTGAACCTTAAATTCTTCCATCATCCTGTGCTGGAGAAAGTGAATGTTAACTCCATGAGAAAAAGTTCCTTGTGACTTGTATGGAGACAGATTTACTGTAGGAACCCACAAAGTCCTTCAGTGCAACCATCAAAGCAGAGGGAGCGAGACACCAAGACATACAGCCTCCAGTTCAAAGGACAATAAAGCCCTGTTTCAGCACAGCACAAGCACAGTCATTTCAACCTGAGTCAATGTGAGGCTGTAATCCAGGAAGGTGCTTACACACATGCCTGCCTGTAAATAAATGCTTAATCCCATTGGAATCAACTGGGCCCCAGCTCAGCTTGAGCTTTCTTTGCTGTGCTGAACTTAAACGTACGCAGTGAAGGGAAAATTGCTCACAGCACCCTCATCTTTAACAAGCATGATGGAAAAAGTTTGCAGTGAAATCAGCAGGATTTCGGCTAATGTGATTAAGTGCCTTTTGGAATCCAGATTTCTGCAAACCCAGGCCTGTGGATGCTGTTCAAAGCCTGCTGAGGGCCATGGGTGCTGGACCAGACCCTGAATGCAACTGGGTTTTCTCACACTTGTGTAACTTCAAAAAAAAAAAAAAAAAAAAAAAGAAAAAAGCTGCAAAGATTTGAGAAGGAGAGAAAGGGTAATCAAGGGTGTGTTTTATTGCTTCACCACCTTTCAGAAAAACAGCTGGTGAATGAAACAAATGAGGTTATGAGAAAGTAGCTGGTTCCAAACTGCTTGTTTTATTTCTCTCCTCCAAACAACCTGCAGGCTGCTAGCTTTGGTGTCTGCTCTCCCCAGAACTAACTGAGATCAGCAGGCTGAGGATCATGTGAAGAGCAGAGATTATGCAGGAATAAGCTGTTCTCTCATTCCTTCCAGCCTCTGCTCTTTTCTGTGTTCCCTGTTGAAATATAAGGTTCCTTCTCTTTGTGTTTAAAGGGAAGAATCTTTGTGTCTGATTAAAACTAAATAGAAACTGGAGGTCTAGATGTTGTCTGTGGCTCATACCCATATGTCCTATAAACCTCTGGCAAGCTTGTGAAGAGCTCCCCAAACTGACAGTGCACACAATGTCCAAATCTAATTTGAACTGCATGGTGCAGCTTCAGCTTTCAATCACACAGCACTTCCTCTGAAACACTGTCTGCAGCTACATTTCCAAATTGGGACATTTTTGAAATTGCTCATCACGCAGCTCCCTCAATAGACCAACATATGTTTCAGCAGAATCAACAGGCTGACAAACTCCAGGCCACTGAGAATTTTATGTATCAGGGAGCGCGTGGCGCACATGAATCAAAGTGTACATCCAGAAACATTTTCCAGCATGGTTATTAATTATTGAGGTGCTGTAAACAAGTCACCCTTCCTCACACATCTTGTTTCAGCTCCATGAAGCAACAGAGAGCTCATGCCAAATGACATAGTCAACCCGGAAAAGGCTCACCCACCTGCTTCACTCCAAGCTCTGTGAATGATCTTATTGTGCTTGGTGGCACATGCTTGTTAAAATTAAGGGCTGTTGTCAGTTTTCGTGGGATTGACATGTAAAACACTTGGAGAAGCAGGGGTGGGGGTGGGAGGGTGAAGGAGACCAGTCATCTGCATGGTACAAAGGAGAGGAGCTCCAAAGGTCTGGGGATCAGTTCCCATTTCCATCTGAGGTTTGGCCCTGTGGCCTTTGCTCAGTGTCTCAGCAATGAGGACAACACTCGTGACTGACCTCTGGGAACTGCTCAGAGACACTGAGCTGATGAGCACCATTTAAAAAAAGGCCATAAGTAATAAATAAAAAGTTTCCTTCTGCTGACTAATACGTGTTGTCCTCTATCTTTTACCACATCAGAAATACACAATTTAACCACACTGAGGTAAAAATTTGGTTTCAACATGGACTTGGAGAATGGTATGCTGTAAACAAGGATCTAGAAAAAACAGACCTGTGAACTGTAGAATTTTTCTGAGATGGAAACCCACTCCTGCTTTATCACTGCTTGCAACAAAATCGCCTTTCACATAGCAAGTTGGTTTTCTTCATGAAAGGCTTTATTTTGCCTTCATTTGGGGGTTAATTTTAAGGAGAAATTTTGTCTGGTTTTTCTGTTGAGAATGGCATCCAGAACAAGTGGCAAGTAGGGATGGTGGGTTTTCATTTCACTTTCTTCTGGAGGGACATCTATAAAATATTTACTGATGTCTGTCACAGATGGGCCATCAGAGATTACATCATGGAGAGCATCTCCTCTGCCAGACAGACCTTCTGTCTGAATAGAGCTGAATGCCTTAATTTCCCACACATTTAAAAAAATAAAAAAGTGTTTTTTTTAATAAAGGGAATATATTGGGAGAGTGAATTAACAGCTGTATTTGGAATTTTGTTGTTATAATTTCATTTCCTCTGGAAATGATGGATGGTCCTCTTGTCATTTTAAAATATAAAGGTTCACCTAAGCTGTGCATTACAGATCTCAGGAGGTGGAAACTGGGAATCTCAAGTCTTGCTTTGGATTCTGTGGTGTCTAAACAAAGTCCAACTACATTAGGAAATCAACTCTTTTATTAGGGCTGTAGGACTTCACATGCTAAGTAAGCACACCACACCTGTAGAGGCACATGTGGGGGGAAAACCCTTCACTGAGAGATTTGAGGACTTGTGTGAGATTTGTGTGTCTCCAGTTGTATTGCTGTTACACCATGCTACTTAGGAAACTTCTGTTATCTCTCAGTGACTCAGTTTCCCTGTCTGGAAATTACTATGTTTATATCTTTCTTCTGCTGTAGAAAGTTTAAGTGATGCCATGGTAAAGCTATAGAATTTTTATTTTATGTATGTGACACATAAAAACAAACAAAAATCTAGTTGCAGCCCCCCAAAGACATTGCTTAACCTAGTGACGTGTGCACCAACACGCCAAGTTGCATATCCCTAAAACTTTGGCTCATCTGGCTTTTTTTTTTTTTTTCCCAGAAATTGTCCTTCTGTTACTTGTCTCACTCTGCCATGTAAAGGTGGAGACACAAGATTCCAGCAGAAGGGCTCATCACATGGATGAGCTCATCTTCCTTAGGTGTTTATCCAACGTTTCTTTTTGGTTAGGAAAATTTCTGAGCTGTGTTTAAGAATGCCAACTCCCTCTCCTTGGGCAGCCCTCTCAAATGTTTGGCTTTTGTTACTGGCCTGTTATTTCAGGTCAGCTGCAGCAGTGTAGAGCAGGTCCTGCTATTGCTGTGGTGGAGATGAGTGTGAAGTAATGTTTTCTAATGCTGGAAAACAGAATGTCCACGAAGGCAAACCATTTGCTGTTCTGAGCAGAGGAAGATGAGTGTCTTGAACTGTGCAGTGACTTTGAGTCCTTGGGCTTTGGTCTGGGGAACCTGGCTGGGGTTTGGCTTCCCCAGTGCTCCAGTTGGCACAACACTGTAGCCATGCACAGGGGAATATGTACCCAGCAAGCAGTCCTTCACATAATGGATATAAATATGATTCTTGGAATTTACCAAACAATAGGCAAGAACAGTATTCCCAACAGGCTGGAGGGGAGCAGTTAAGTATGAAGGAAACACCTGCAGAAGTGGGTATCCATTGTTTCCTTTTGATGTTTATCACTGTGCCTAAATCTGGAAAGAATAGGCTTCTGGCCTTCAGAAACAATTTCCTTCCTAGCCTTTATTGCCTGGAGGAATCTGTCCTTCTCAAGCAATCCTGTTTTGGAGACAGTGAAAATTATCTCTCTGCCTGGGTGAAATTTCATCTCCGACTCCTCTCCAGACTGAGCAGGTAACTTTTATGGATCAGGTCATTTAAAATGTAGGGCTGTGGTGAGTGATGCTGGTGAGGTGCCTCTCGTGGTGGCACACGCTGGTTCACCAGGCCAGCAGTGCAGCATCAGCACCAGCACCAGCAGGAAGGTGTGGAGGTGGATGAAGACTGGGACCAGGCTGAGGCTGCCACGTGAAGGTTTCCAGACCAGGGGCCTGACAGGCAGAGTCCCAACCTCCAGCGTTCCTGCCGCACTCTGAGGGATGAAAACCACAAGGAAACAAAGGGACAGGCCAATCCTCATGCATTTTTGATCAGCAGAAGGGCCTGACCCCTACACGGTGCGAGGTCATGGGCAGGCCCTCCCTTTGCCTTGTCACCTCTGGAGACAGAAAGCATGTCTCCAAGCCAGTGGCTTCTGCAAGCCCCTAAATGCTCACACAGCTGCAGGAGCCCAGCTCTGCCTGCTCTCCCTTCTGGCCAGTCCCACTGCTGCTCTGGCTGCCTGAGATTTGTCTTCTCTTTATAGCACCTTTTATTATTCTTTTGACAGGCCCTGAATAGTGACGATGAGGAGGCAGGGGCAGCCGTCCAGTGCTCCCAGTGGTGCTGTTTAGCTGTACGGTTGTTTTTTCTCAAGCTGCCAGCTGGTCCTGACACTCTGCTTGTTTTCTCCCCCCTCAGGAGGCATTCTTTTGGTGGAAGCTACCTTGCTGACATTTAAATGGAGCAGGGAGTGCTGCTGAGCTGCCTTCTCCTCCTCTTCCAGAGGAGCTGTGCTGCCAGCTTTCTCTTTGACCGTGCCCTACTGCTCCTCACCCGGTTCCTCTGCATACACAGCAACCCAGATGCTTTTACCTTCTCCCCCTCTCCCTTCCTTATCCAAAATCTTTCTTCTTTCCACTCCTCTGCTTATCTTTCCCCAGGCTTTAAGAACTCTGGAAGGAAAAGTCTTGATTCTCTTCTCCTTTATGCTGATAGAAACAGGAGCAAGGCAGAAAATGGATGTAAACAGGACAGGATATCTCAGCAAGGCTCTGCACATGGCTGTAGTCCTCTCCCTTCTGCACTTTCAGCCCCTTATGGTTTATTTAAGCTGCCCTAAACCACAGAAGATGACAACCATATGCACAGTGCATGGCTGACTTCACTCTGCCTGTGCTGCAAATCAGTCATTGCAGTCATCCCATGGTCATTTTTGCCTTGCACTGGATTATTGTCTCAGGCAGGGTGCTGTGCACATCCTTGCTCAGTGTCTCGTGGGCTTCACAAAATTTGGGCAGTGAAAGCCTGTGGCTATTTGCAGTATTCTTTGTGGATATGGCCAAAGTGATGTCTTTTTCCAGACAAGGATCACAAAGGCACATAGGTTTGGTAACCATCCACCTCCCACTGAGCACCATAGCACTTCCTTGCCCCCAGGATTTTAAAATTCCTCCCATGCTGTTTTTTAATGTGGTGGAAACCCCTGTATTGTTGAGGTGGCCAGGAGGGCACCAATCACTCCCATGGACCAGGAATGGCTGTCTGAGAAGAGGGGATGTGGCTGGCAGGCAGGGCCATAGCTGATGCATGTCAGGTGTATGATGAATGCCATGTTAGTGCTATGGCTTCTCCAGCTGGCCTTCCCTGCTGGTCCCCCATTCCCCTCTGGATAGTTGCTTTCAGTGACCAGAAGTGGGTTTGTTGATAAACTCAAGCCAGAAGAAGGAAATAAGCTCTCAGTCTCTTTCAAGATCATTGTTCTTGCAGTGAATATGTACAGTGGTGAATTAGTGTGGTGAATATATTGCTATATTGCATATATTTCATATTATGTATTGGAACGTATTTTATATGTAATGTCTTTCTTTCTTTTTTTTTTTCCTGCATGTTCTGGCAGCAGTTACCACCAGCACTGTGATGACAACAGGTTTACTGATGTCACCTTTGATTAACATAGTTTAGCAGCCATCAGAAAGCACCAGCCAGAGCAGGTCAAATTGTGCCTCACCCCCCTCAGGTTTGTTTACAGTAGCAGCATAAATCCATATGAGACGGCATGAGGCTGTCATCTCATTCAGGCTGTAACAACCACCTGAAAACTAAATCCATCTCCCTGCTGCTCTGGCAAATCAGTCTGAGAAGTCTTCGAGGCTCCCTCTCTCCAACAGGATATCAAGGAGGTATTCATGCAGCTACTTGTGAGTTTGCAGTGCACAGCAAGGCCACCAGGAAAACACATTAAACCGCCACACCTGGAAGAACAGGTTGGTCAACAACACGAATCTGTAAGTATTTCTGGATTGGTTCTAAATGATATGGAACTTTTTCCCAGCATTTTTCATGTCTACTCATGGAGTAAATACCAGCATGCAACTGTGGCATTTGTACATGTTTAAGCAGCCAGCAGAGTAGGGATCCTTGACAATTTCAACCTCTGGTGTTTTTAAATACACACTTACAATTGCCTGAATCTCATGACGTATGCTGTGGCTTGCCAACATCTCCTTGTGATGTTGTTCATACCTCAGCCTCACCAGCAGACCCCAACCACATTTGATCCCCACTGAGTTCATCCCTGGATTTTTTGTAAGACAATCCAGCACCAAGACCTTCACCTAAGGACACAGGAAGGGAAGGCTGCTGCAATGTGCCTGGCTCTCCATTTAACTCTGGTCACTGGCTTCCTCCTGAACACTGAGGTGACAGAGGTTTCAATTCCTAAGCATTTTCCTTGGACCTTTAATTTGTGCAAGTTTCATCGTACTGGACCAGTTGTCTTGCTTTCTATCTGTCTCTCTGACTCTTCTGAGAAGACTTATAAGTTGGTAATCAATGCAGCCCCATAGATTAGGAGCACTTCCCCAAAAAAGAGCAGTGCTGGGATTAAAGCAGTGCAAAGCAACTGGAGCAGGGGCTCCTGCATCTATTGCACTGAAATAAAAAACCCTTGGGATGCAATAATCTGAAAGGGAAGATGACACATTTCAGTGGTTATTTTGCAGGCTGTTCATGTGGTCTCTCCTCAGCCAGATCCAGAGAGCCTGACCCTATTCTCATTATAGTTTGCACTCCAGAAGAATGCACTGTGCCTAGAGGAGGAAATCCTCTTGGCTGTACACCTTTAGACTCAATTGAGATCAACATTTTACTGAAGGATGCTGCTTGTAAAGAATGTAAGGGACATGCAGGTTAGTATAAATTCTCTTGATATGAAGACTGGAACATTGGTCAGGATCACAGTCTTCTGGTGCAAGCTGTTCTCGTTTAACCTGTTTAATCTGAAACTTGCTACAAAACCTGGTTTATTCTCTTTCACTCTTCTTCTGCAAGCTCCTCATCTCCTCTGCAGTGTTTCAACAGATCAAGTGGGTCTCTTTCATTCCCACCTCTATTCCAGAAAACCTCCCAAATGGATATAGTCATGCTGACAGTGAAGAGCTTTGCTTGGTTTAGCCCTCATCCTTTGAAGGAGTGATGTGACAAGACTAACAGGGTAACTCTTGCTGTTGCTGCCTGTGCTCAGAAGTGACAATAGCACAGGGTCTGTGGCCTCCAGGAATTCTTAGTGCATCAAATCCCCATGGTCAGGATTGGGCTGGAGCTCAAAACAGCCAGCTGGACAAAGTCGCAGAGTGCCAGGTGAGCAGCATTTCTAAATGACACGTGCAACATCCATCAGAAATATTTGTTTGTCTTTATGCTGATGATTGGTTAAGCTTTTCTTTGCTTGTCACTGGTTCATCACTCTACCTACAGAATGTCTGGAGGTTCTAGAAGGACCGGGTTACTTTTATCCATTTTTTACACATTGCAACAGTACTTTGTGCAAATTTTTTGAGCAGTTTTGTATTTATTTTTCAATGTTTGCTAACCCTTGTACTTTACTCCTCTTTTGCCCACTCTTTCAGAACAAAATATAAGCCTTTTTGTTCACTTAGTTTTTCATAACCAGGGAAACAATAATGATTTTTTTCCACAATAGGCATTAGTGATTGTGTAAAAACTCTTTATTAGTCTAGATTAATCCACCACTCAAGTAGTTTTAAGCAGGCCTCAGCTGGCCTCATAATGATTACAATGAAACAGCAGGTCTTGCAAACCTCCTAAGAGTTGCAATTAAGGATTCTTGAGAGATACAAGCTGATATTCCTCAGTTGGCTTCTTGGGCAGTTCCCCAGATTTATCAGGTTTTATGATCATATACGCAAGCTGTGATTATGCTTTTAAAAAATAAATTAAAGGAATTAAAATTCAAAACTTTGAAAATCCTGGAAATAAATAGTAAAAATGATGAATGTTCTGGCTTGACTTACAGCAAGCACTAAGGTTTTCCTTCTGCCACTTAAGCAGTGCACAGTTTAGAAATCTGTGTATGAATCTTCCATGTCTCTGTCTCCCGCTTTACAACAAAATGATGCTTGGCCGTGTTCCAGATCTTAGGGAGCTCAGCAGTTTTGTGTAGGATATGTCAAGTTAAGGGAAATTTGGTAGGGGCTGAAAGCTAGATGGGAGAGGAGACAACAGTTGTTTGAGCCTCTCTTGAATTGTAAAGCACAGTGCAGACATATACAACAGCACAGTACAGCAGCTCGACTCTGCTTCAGCCAGCTGACTGCATTTATGGGGTGCTTTATCAAAGCTGATTAGGAATTGTTCACTATCTCTAGCCAGAGGAACTGCTCCATGAACAGAGCTGAGAGCCCTGGGGGATCTGCAGTGGGCAGCCAGAGCTGTGTCCAGGGTCGGTTTTGAGGGGTTGCACCTCTGGAAGGGGAGGCTCAGGTCCTGCAAGTCTGGCTGGAAACACAGCCTGGGGCAGGCAGGCTTGTCCACCCCACTTCCATCCCACTCCAGTTTGGTCCAGGCTCATTGCTGCATGTTGTCAAGCCTCAGCAGCTTGCTGGGACACTGCTTTTGGGTTACATTCATGGGGAAATGGGCCTGATGCCGGGGCGAGCATCTCTTCCTCAGCATCTCTGATCTCCCTTTAAGGCTGTGGCAAGAGGTTTGCTGCTGGGTGACAGCAGAGAGTGATTACACATCCCTCAAAATGCTGAGTGAGGTTTCCAGAACAAGGTTTGCTCGGAAGAGCCATCCTACCTGCTGTATGAACATGCCCAGAGGCAACCAAGTGCAGTTATTTTGGGATTTAGAACCATTAGAATTCTACAGTGAAACCACTTTTCTGTGTTTCAGTCACTTGTCTTGGTGACTTTTGTAGGTTATGACAAAATAGGAACACATATTAATGGAAACAAAGAACTTTCACTCTTTTTTCAAATAGGGCTTTTTTTTCCTCCTCAGGCAGCAATTTTTACCTAATTACAATATTCACCAGTTTTAAGTATTTCATTTAATTTTAAAAAAAACCCTTTTTCAAAAGTTGTTTTAACTGAGCTTTATAAGCTTTATTGCTCAATGAAACTTAGTTTACAAGGTATGTGACTGGGAGTCATTCTTTAAATCCCAATTAAAATACATATATAGTTTGGTATTTTTTAATTATCTCAATGTAAAACAAAATGGAGAGTTTATAAGTTTCAGATGGATTCTTGAGGGTTTGTTACTTTGATCTAAAAATGAAATTGCACTCCTACCATTTTCTTAAAAAAAAAAAAA
>VZRZ01007764.1:597448-614666 GCA_013398175.1 Climacteris rufus
AAAAAAAAAACCAAAACCTAGGAAAGCATTGTGATTTTAAAACTGATTATGGCAGTTATGCAGTAAATTTTGTCCACACGTTTTATAAGGATTTTTACTGGCAGGGATCCTAGTCATGGCACCACATCAAAATCTATAATCAGTCCACAGGTGCCGATCCATTCCCCTATTCATACTTCACTCAGAAGACTGCTGGTAGTCTGTGGCTTCCAGGGCTGGACTGTGCTGCCAGGCCCAATGGTGCAAATCCACAGACAGTTTAATTAAAACTTACAGAGGGGTTCTTCTGCCAAGAGACAAAAGCACGCAAAGCCACCGTCCTCGCTTTTCCTCAGAGCCTGTGTCTCAGTGGAGTGGGCTCTGGTGGCACAATGGGGCACAAGGAACCTTGTGTTCTGCATGTCTTCCCTGTAAAAGACAGAAAACAGCCTTTGAAAGCAGGACTTCACCCACTGAATTCCAGAGGTGAGGCTGGCAGATGTGATGGATCCAGAGCCGAGCATCAGATGCATGTGAGGCACTGGCAACTTTGGGATGAAGCCAGAGCAGCGTGGGTGAGAGAGGGAAAAAATGGAGAGCTGCCTGCTGGACCAAGCACAGGCTCTTCCAGCAGACAAGCAATGAACATCAGGAGGAAACACAGCTCGTTCAAGAGTTTTTAATAGCCAGTTCCCAAACTGGCTGTAATTTTAGCAGCCAGTTTAACTAGGCTGGACTGAGCTTTTTCCAGCATAGCCCTGTTCAAAGAAAGCTGAAGAAATCCCTTTGCCTGCCCAAGACCAGATGAGAAGCATATTTCTCAAAGAAGCTTTTACAATTACACAAATGGGACCCAATACTACAATTACCATCTCAAGCCCCGTGTGCAGCAAGCCTTCTGTTTGTAGCATGCATTTTCCCAAACTCTAAAACTCCTCTATCTGAGATACTCTCTTATGCATGCAGCAGTTTTAAGTTTCATTATGATCACATGCCTTTCAGCAGTGAATTTTTGGGAAACAAACACAACTTCAGTCAAGGCTGGACTATGAGATTCATATATCTTCCCATTTTGCAAGGGACACTGTATTGCACCATAATGCTGTTTTGCCTGGAGAGCAGATCCATTTCCTCAAGTCCTATTTGGAGTAAACCAGAATCTTCTGAGCATTGTTCAGAGTTCTGGCTTCAAAATAAGTGTCTGAGAACAGCCCCCTGTGGACCAGACTGTCCCGTCCTGATTCGACTTCATTCTTGTGTGTTGGCACACCCATTTAAGTCAGGGGAATCTAGAGGTGAGCAGATTATAAGAGTTTTGGTCTTTGTAGACCCACAGCAAAGCTGGGAGGAAAAGGCATTTGGTAGATATGCTTGTCTGCAAACGGGACAAGTGCAAGGATGCTGGAAGTTTCTGCTCCAGTTCTTCTTGCAAAATGGACAAAGGGCATAAAACTCACAGCCAGCTCATCTTCTGGTGGTCCCACACTTTGTGGCTCACCTCATGATCTCAGAAGTTTTCAGTCTCTCTAGAATTTGTCGTCAGGTCTGAAGCTGGTGCCATAGCCCACATCCAAACCACCATCCCAAATCTCCTTGTCCTGTGTAAAAGAAACACTCCCCAGCTGCATGTTTAATAATGCCAGCGTCTCAGCGCACAGCGATAAGAGCCAGAGAATTCAGGCTAAAGGTGACCAACTCATTTCTCTGTGTTATCCTGCTCCTCCTCTTTTTCTCACAACAGCCAAGTGTTAGCACATTACATCATCAAGCCTTTGAATTTCCCTGCTCTTGTCATGTTTAAACTCGATTGTCTAACACTCGCCTTTTGCGCCGTTGCCTCCAAGCTCTTGCAGTCAGCAAACCCACTGCTGACAGATGGTGGGGAAAAGTGGGTTGAGCTGGATGGTTTCCAAAAACTATGTCTAGCCACATGATATGTAAAACACAGGCTCTCATTTAAAATCTGGTCCATTTTTGTTTCTGTTGATCTTTTAGAACTATTTTTATTTTGGGGAGAGTTATTTTCTGTTGGGGATCTTTGTTTGTTTGTTTGGGCCAATGACAAGAGCGTACTTTCTTGGCTTCTCCGCCCTGCTTTTGGCAGTTTCTGAACTACCAGATAGAAAATTCTCCAAAGTATTGCAGCTGATAATTGGTCCCTTTTCCTGGAACACAGATAAAATGGAATATTTTTCTCAGGTTCTTCCCTTCATACGGAGAAACCCACAGTAATGCATATAAAACTCTTCAGCCCCGAAATCCTCAGCAAGGGCTACTGATTGATGAAATCTCTGTCAGCTGATGATCTCACCATTGTAAAGGCAGCATCTGGGGTTGTATCTTATTAGTTCTCATTTTTTTTCCCTAAATATTTCCCTCTGAATAATGTCATACATCAAACAGTTTCCAGTAAAACCTCTGAAAAGGTAACCTTACTTCAACAGAAGGACATGACTTTACATCAAGCCTCAAAAAAATATTTATGAGATGACTTTGTATTTATTTACTTACTTGTTCAAAAACATTTTTTTCTTTCTCAAGTTAAAATTAAGACATGTATCATGAAATGTCACAGCTCATTTTCTTGGAAGACCTAAGGCTAGGAAGGAATGCAAGCATGGTAAGTATTACATTTGCTACACTTTCATGTTTTTAAAAGATCATCTCAAGCCTCAAGATGAACGTATAAAATAACAAAAAGGACCCCTGAATACATTACCAATACAGTATCATGTTGGAAATAATCCTGAATGATCCCTTAACGTCCTTTCAGCCAGCTTTATTTGCCACCTGGGACAAGATGTGAGAAGGACAACCCAATTTTTTCTTGCTTGTATGTATCTAATCAGGCACTTGGATTGCCTCAGTGGGAATGGAGACCACAGGTGAGTGCAGACATTGGAAACCAGCTCAAGGAGTAGATCTGTTCCTAAACAAAAGTGCAGTGGCCAAGGCATTATGTTACAGAAATGACCCCTTTTGTGATAAAATGTGCATCTACTGCAGGGTTGTGTGCTGCTGTACAGTTAATGATATCAGGCCATAAGGTGTGGTGGGATGACTGGTGTTAATGAATTGCATTAACAGATAATGCCAGTTCCATGGTTCCTTCCAAAACAGCTGTTTGTCAAGAGATGGATGAGCAAGAGGGATTTGGTGTGATGGAGAACCACAGGGAGAATGGACTGAAGAAGTTCAGAGGGGGCAAAAAAGTCACAAACTTCTCTCCCTCTGGGGAACATCTTTGCTCACAGTGCAGTGGGGGAGTGGGTCCTGGTGTGGGGGGACAGGCCAGAGGGGAGCAGCACCACAGTCATTTGGTCCCTCTGCCAGACTGAGTAGGGACAGGGAGCAGGTTTAGATCAGATATCAGGAAAAAAATTCTCCCCTGTGAGGGTGGTGAGGCCCTGGCACAGGGTGCACAGAGAAGCTGTGGCTGCCCCATCCCTGGAAGAGTCCGAGGCCAGGCTGGACGGGGCTTGGAGCAGCCTGGGGTAGGGGAAAGCGTCACTGCCTGTGGCAGGGGGTGGAACAAGATGATCTTCAAGGTCCCTTCCGACACAAACCGTCCTGATTCTATGATTCTACAGGATCCAAATCACAGTTAACCACCTCCAGGGCCAAAATTCAGGGACTGGAGGGTCGTTGGATCAAGGCAGTGACCACAACAGTGGGGTCTGGGTGCCTGGCTGGTGTGCTTTGAACAGATATTCCTTTCTGAGCAAATCCTCCTTGCACAGAACTGGCTGTGGAAGTAGAAAAGTGAGTACAGCAGGCAAATGTAAAGACCTTGAGTGCAGATAATGGGCAGCTGCATCCACAGGGCAGCTCAGCATCTCTAAATGGCAAGCCTGACCTCTAACTGTGCTTCAGCAACACACAAAAAATCACCAGTGTGGTATCACATTTATTCAATCTCTATTTTAGTAGATTGAAAAAGACTGAGAGAGACTGGCACCCCACAGCATCAAGCACCAGGAATGTGATCCTGGGGACTTTTCTGCACCATGCATGCACAGCACAAAAGCCCCAACTCCTAATTATGAAATGCCTACATCCCATAAAAGCAAAAACAGGCCAGGAAATAATCAGGAAAAAAAAATTGCAGGGATACATTTCCTTGGGTTTTTATGTGAATGGTTGGAATGTTGTCATATATAATATTTAAAATAATTCTCAATGGATAAAATGTTTACTTAAATATTTCTTTAAATAGAATTCCAAACACCACATTTTTTAGTGAAGTTTTCAATGCCTGAGATTCAAGTTACGTTGCTTCCATAAAAATGAAAAGAAAATTAAAAATTAATACATTTTTCAAAAGTCTTGTCATCATGATTTAGAGAGAAAAAATGAAAGTCTTAAGGAATTTGGAAAGAATTTCTGAAAATATTTTCAGAAATATTCTTTTCAGAAAAGTCTAATCCCATTTGGGCACCAGAATTGCCCATTCTGTGAATGAATAGTAGGTTTATAACATTCACTGTTAGCTACTATATATGCAAAAACCATGTTATGAAAAAAACTTCATCATTTTAGAGTTTAAATATATAGAGAACTGTGTTGTGTATGTTCTCACATTTAAAGCCTTACTGGCCCTGGGTTGGATCCTGAGAAATATCCAAGTTGATTGAGAACTACTTTCAGAGGAATTTCCAAATTTAGAGGAAAAAACTTAGGAAAGAAATGACAGTTTGAAGCTGCTTGCAAATTGTTAGTTTAAGCATAGATATGGTGCAAGGAAAATCATAAAACTGAATATATATCCTCTGTGGGGTGGTAAAGTCTGTATGATAATTCATAGAGCTGTACAATAGTAGAATGTATTCAGGACTTGGAAATAGAGATTGGGACACTTAAAATATTTTTCTTTTTTTTAAAAAAACTTTAATGCTTTTTTGTTTCTTTTTCTTCTTTGGTTTGCAGACTTGTTGCAGTTTTATTGGTAGTGAATTTTATATATATAAANATATATATATATATATACATATATATATATACACATATAAAGAGATTGCTTCAAAGCCCCAGATTCTGTTCCTCTCATAAAGCTGGGTTAACTTGTGAAAAAAATTTTTGGAAACAAACATTTGTGTCCAAGGTTGTATCCTTCAACCTTGCCAACCACAGAGCCCTGTGAGGAGGTCTGGCAGCAGCACCCTGGCTGGACTTTGTTACAGGCTTTATGGACTGATGCTTTGGCTGTATTTGGTGCTGGAGTAGCACCTTTCCTTGCTGGCATTTTGGTTCAACAAATACAAGTTCCACAAACACAAGTTACAGGGTTCTGCCGTAAAGCTGAGCTATCACAGCAAGAAAGGAAAGATTGCCCTGAGACAAAAACTAGACAGAGACTTAGCTTTCTTTATTTTTCCCCTCTGTCTTTCTGTATATGGTTTAGGTCCCTCAGACAATCATCCAGACCTTCACATTGGCCATAAACACCTTCTGAAGCAGAACAACAGCAGGATTTGACTGTCACATGTGGCGTTGAATGAAATCACCTTATTTCCTTGTGCCCCACATCATGGGATTTGTGCTGAATCGTGGCCTTGCTGTGCTGTGCAAAGGTTATGAAATATAAAGAAGAAGAGGGGTCAAATGGAAAAGGAAAGGAGTTGCTGGGCAGTCAGAACTAGAAATGACCACATGAGAGGTCAGAACAGAAAAGACGTGGAGCAAGGGAAGGGTAAGACCAATAAGCATCCCAGGAGCATGAACACATGTGCATTCTCCTTTTATTCACAGGCCTCTGGCATAGGGTGTCAAATGACCTTTCAGAAATAATTTCGAATCAGTCAGAAAAGGGCCAGTATGGGGATTGCTGCACTTTGTCCTTCAACATCAGCAGATGCAGAACATGGTGAAATGGATGTGCACAGTCACCCTGCCTGCTGCCCTGGAAATCGTTGGAATTTAAACCTGAGGAACCAAGGACAATGTCATGACTCAAGGCAGGGGAAAAAAAAAAAAAAAAGGATACAAAAAAAAGTCATCTAATATCTAATATCTAATAAATAAATAAAGGCTCTGAGATAGGGGCTAGCCTAGGAAAAGTAGGCCCTGATCCAGAAACACTTTTAAGACACTGCAAATGACTTGAAGCATAGGAGGAGGCAAGTACGCAGAAGCTAAAGTGCTTTGCTGGAGCAGGGTCTTTGTACACAACAGGGTAACTGGGCCTTGAAGATGGTAGTGTGTGTTTTTAGTGCAGGAATAGGTCAGCCCTGAACTTTTCCATCCGAGCTAGGTATTACTATTTCCTCAGCTGGCCGGCTCAGAAGCAGTCTGGTCCGTGCCGTGGGAGGTGTCTGAAGGAATTACTCTCCAGCAGGAAGCAGAGGGAGATTCAGCAGGATCAAGGATCAGCTGCAGGAGAACAGCAGACGGGAAGACTCATCAGCTTGCCCCAGTCAAGCTGAAGCTTTCAGCAGTGCCAGCAGAACTCCTGCCAAGGAGCCAGTCTCCCTCAGAGCGAGGGAGGACTGATCCGTGCTGCTGCACAACTGGCCCGGTGTCCCATTTCACAGGGACAGAAGAGGCGAATTCTTCCAGTGGCCTTGCAATTCCTGCAGTATGTTTTTTGATTTCACAGCTGACAGTTCCAACTCTTTGATGGCACACTCGGATCCATAATATTTCATGGGAAGCAAGCAGAAACAAATACACACTCGTCTAGTCACTAATTGCCAGTGGAACAGCATCTCCCATTGCTTGCCAGCCCTGTCCCTGGTGTGCCCGTCAGCAGCTATGTTGCTTGAGGAAACAGACAAAGAGGGAGGCAGGGAGGAAGACACTGCTCAGTATAGTTTACAGCCATGCATGGTTATGAAACTCTCCCACCAGTGCCAGAAAATTGGCTTCAAGCTGGCCCTGTTGGTTACTGAAACATTGGCAGGATAATCCCGCTCCCATTGAGAACGAAGGAAGCTTTGCCATGGGCATGGGGAGGGAGATAATGATCTCTTCATAGGAAAAGACACAGCCATAACTCAGATATGTTTTGTGGAAGAGTCCTCTAGATGCAGGGCCTTCTGCTACCCCCAGGCTGGTGTTTACATGGTGGCTGGCTGCTCTAAATAAGAGGGGCTGCCATCCCCTGAATGCTTGGTTGTACAGACATCAGAATATGGGAAGTCTTGAGCTCACAGCAAGATGTCCAAACTGGGGAACCCCACTGGCTAATAAAGCTTGTCACATAATGGGTGAAATACTGGAGGGGGAAATCTTTGATTCAAATCCAATGGCTTTTTCTAAGAGATTGGGTTTTTTTCTACTAGACAGTAAATGGAAAAACAGATTTCAGACTGCTTCAATCCAGAATCCTTGATTTGAAGAAAAATCTTTTGCTTAACTTTTTTGATTTTAGAAACCTTTGGTCTGCTTTCCTTCTTCTTTTTATTGATGGTAAATATTTTGAATGATATTCAAAACAACATATCCACCATCTTCTCCTTCCTGAACTGTCAAAACAAATTATTTCAGGTTTTTTTTTTGTTTTTTTTTTTGAGGGGGACACCAAAACGAAAATAAATGAACAAAAAACCCACAACCACATACACACATACATACACACACACACACATAGTAATCAGATTTCTGGAACATAACATTGCAACACAACACAGCCCAAAAAATCAAATCCTCTCTCAACTCCTTCCCCAGCCAAAATTATTAATGGAATTTATCGTTTTGTGACCCAAGATGTAAATATTTATGGTCACCTGAAAATTCCTAGGGCAAGTTTGCTATTGGTTCAGAGCTCTCCTCTACACTCTGCTCTCCCCTTTATCATTTTTCTTGTGCCAGTTGTGTGAATTTTATGGGGAGGGTGGACATTTGGAAGGGTGCTGCATGGCCTTGCTCTCCACCAGCAGCACTTGTGCCACATGACCTGGAGCTGCCAGCCTTGGGACCAGCACTGCCTTGCCAGCCTTGTCCCCACCCTGGGTCCAGCCTGCTCTCCAGGCTGGCAGCAGTGGTGGGAAACAAGCTGTGGAGAGTAAGATGTTGCCAAAATCATTAAAAGGCAGGAAGAATTGGCTGACAAGTGAGGAGAGGCAGTCTTGGGCAGCTGTTGAAAGAGGGCTTCAGCTCTTCCACTGCTTATACCTGGGGAGATTAGGGATAAAGCAGAGAGGAAGGAAAAAGTGTTTTCTTAGGCTGTGAGAACTGAAAGCAAGGGGCATCAAAGCAACAGGGGAGTGAAAGCCAAATTTTCTTGGCAATCATCCCTCAGCTTTAAATTCACTGAGAATTCTCATCCTCAGCATTTGTCGGCTTATTAATAGTTTTCCTGTAGTTGGATTTAAATCTGCATCCTAGGTTGTCAAGTCTGAGTTAAAGAACCAAGTGGAAGAGGAGGAATGTCTCATGATGGGCTCTGAGCCAGCTTGGGGGGGTGCTGGTGGGAGGTTTCTCTGCCTCTAACATGAGCTGGATCCTTTTGATGCGGGAAGCATCTGCTGAGAGACAAACGACTGGGCTTGGGATGTCCCTCTCTAAAAATAACTGTCAGTGAGCAGTTCACATCAGGGAAAATGCTCTTTGGCAAATTCTGCTTTCATCTGAATTTTCATCTCGATTTTATGCGTTCGGCAACAATTGATGATCATGTTTCAGCACAGAGAGCCAATCACCTGGGACTTTTACTATATGTAATAGCTGGCATTGTTATATCTATTGATATATTGATATATACCATCACTTCTCTTTCCCGTGCATCATAGCTGCCAAGTGCCCCATGTCACAGAACAAAGTACCTTAGACTGTTTCCTAAGTCACAACAGAAAGACAGCCAGGAATACATTTCTTAACCACCAAAACAAAGTTGCCCAATGCCCAAGTGTGGCCCCTTCAGACTCATTTATTCAAGCCAGATCGTGGCATTTGCAGCCTCTTGGTAGAGGGCAGCAGGGCTCTTTGTCCCTGGAATCTACCGGGCAGGGAGAGAGGGAATGACCTGTACTTCACACTGCCAGCAGCACCAGGAAAGACGTTGAAACACTGACGGAGAGAAAGCATATCCTGTTTTCACTGAGGAGCCAGTTCTGTGTTAAAAACTACACTTTGCCTCTGATTCAGGCACAGTGCCAAAGCCTTGTGCGGATAAGGTGTTTGCAAAGTCCTTGGAAAGCCTGTAACAGAGTGGTGTTTAGAGTATGTTATTCAGGTGTTTTATAGAGAGAGGATTCCTCATTACTAAGGCTTATCTCTTTGATGGCAAAAATAAAAACAAAAACCCAAACCCAAACAACCAAAGCAACAAAAACGACAAGCCAAAACTAAACGAACACAAAACAAATAAAAAAAACCCCAATAAACCACCACGGAGCTAAACAACTTTAGGAGAAGTAAGGAATGACCCAACATGACCAAAATGCCTTTTTCTACATCTAGTGAGAAGACAGTTTCCTTACTGACTGGCAGCATTTGGGATAAAATTACAAAGTCCTGATCCTGCTAAAGGGATGTTCCTGTTTTGGGAAGCAATGCAGGGAATGCCCACTGATTCAGGTGAATAGCTCATGAAACCACATTTCCTTCTAATCACAGCTGTATTCCTTTGGAAGGCAGAAATTTTTGTTATGTTTGTGTGTTAGCACTGCGGGCTGGTCATTCCAGATGCATTTTGGTTAATTCAAAGCCACAGACTGCCAGGATTCTGCTCCAGCTTTGTAATGTTAGACTTCTCTGAAAAAGGTGGATGTCAGATCTGACCTGAGTGATGTTCATTGAGCCAATAATTTTCACTCTGCATCTGCACTCCATTTGACGGGACCTGGAGGAGTTCAGGGCATGCAGGCTTGCTGGGCACAGAGTAGCATATCTGTTTGATAACATAGCTGCCTTTCAAAAACCCAAGAGAAAAAAAGAGAGGAAAAAAAAAAAAAAGACCTCTCCAGATTGCACGAAACATTCTATTCAATCCAAAACATGTTATCTGAAATTTCAGAGTTTCTGATGTATTTTTCCAAGCTAAGAAAGGATTGTTTGTTTTCACTTTGAGGCTTTTTTTTTTTTTCATGAGGTGCTTAGGCCCAGGAGGAATTAATGGAGGAATTAGTGCCTTTACTTTCTTCTGTAAATCTTGGGGACAGTTGTGTCTCCCCAGAGCTACAGGGTGTTTGAGCTGGAGCTATCTAAAGCCACAGTTCAATGAACTTTTTATTCATTTGTAACTCTGGCATTAGTCTCACCCATCTTCTTGCTGTTCTCTTCTCCCTCCTATCTGCTTCCCCAGTTGTGTTATTACAATTGTTTGCAGGCTTAAGGATAAAACAAACAAAACAAAACAAAACACAGCACCCTCCAAAACCAAACCAAAACAAGAAAATTAAGAGTGGTTTTAAATGAGACAATTTTCCACATTCTATGCAGCTGCAACAAACTTAAGCTGGTAGGACTGAGTGGGCAGGAGTGAGAGGTAAAGGATGAACTATGAACAAGTTGTCCTTTTTGGTAGAAGCCAGTGTTCATCAAATCACAGCCTTGATTTTTTTCCTGTTGAAGCTGTTCAGTTTTTTGCAAGTAGCTCTCTGCGTATGGGGACAAAGAAAGAGGGAAGGACTTTGCAAGCTGGTGAGCAAGAAGAGAAAAGAGGTGCATTTAAGACTTTACTTGGCAAAGCAGCAAAGCAGCCCTTGAACGAAGTTGCCTGTTTCTGAGGAAGGAAAGGAATAACCTCTGAGATTCCTTCCCCTCTTCCCTGTGCCCGAGAAAGGTGGAAATTTGCCATGAATGGCAAAATAAATACATTGAGAAAAGCAGGAGGCACAGATACTTAGAAGGAAGGCAGCTTCATGACAGTTTCAGCCACACACAAAGGCAGGTAGGCAAGCCTGCAAGTCTGTCACCATCCACCAGTTTCTGATACTTCCTTCTGTGGGACAGAGCAGGCAAAAAGCAAAGCTCAGTGAGAGGGACATGAAGCTTGACAAAATTAGAGGAGAAACATGGGGGAAGACATCAGTGAAATGACTGTTCTAGGAATTTGCCGATTTCCTCTGTCCAGGCAAGTAAGGTACACAAGTTGTTGGGAAAGACCCCTTGAATCACCTTAGAGGAAAGAAACAAGTGGCTGTGCTTGCCCTTGTGTGCTGCAACACCTGCACGAAGCACAAATAAACAATTTGCCAAGGACAAAAGATGATTAAGAAAGTCTTCCAGCTTTGCCAATGCTTTCACTGGAAGCTCTGATCACACAGGTTTTACGCTTATGCTTGATAGTAGCCGTGGAAACTCCCAGGTAAGCTTCTGCTCAAGGTTTTGGAACCTCCTTGTCTGCATAAGTACCTCAGCTCCTTCTCTCAGCTGCCCTGCAGAAAGCCACACTGCTGAGCCCTCAGAAGGCAGGGACTTTTGTTTTGTCTGGATGTTTGAGTGGCCATGGAGAAGGACGAGAAAGCCTTCTGTGAGGACACTTATGAAAGGTTAATTACTCAGTCTGTTCAGAGGAGAAATACTTCGTGTATCTACTTAACAGACTGCAGCACCATGAAAAGACCTTCAGAGATTACTGATACTAGAAAACAGAACGAGTCAAGGCCAGTGTGGGCGAGTAATATTTTAAAACATATGACACTTTCAATAAGCTTGGTGATACTGCTGATAGGAAATGTCTGGTGATACTGCTGATTGCAAATTTTAGTGGTCCTTGTCCAGAATGCAGCCTTACTAGGATAATGTTTTCAGCATCTACACGGCATCAAAAAGAAAAACAAAGAAAAGTAGCTGCCTTTATGCATCGCCAGGGATTCATTTATGAAGTACTGCATTTCCCCCCCCCCCCGCAAAAATANGCCTCTTTCCCCCCCCCCCCCCGCAAAAATACATTAACAAATGTACATTTCACTCTTGTCTAGGAGTTTGCTTGTTTGTCCTCAGATGACATAAATAGATGAATTGAGAGCCCTAGTTTCAGTTTTGAATTACTGGAAGCATATTTTCATATTCTCTTTGGCATTACTGGTGAATAACATAAATACAAAGCATAATATAAAAATACATGTATACAGTTGGCAGTGTAATGCAAAACCAAAAAATGTCTGATAAAAATGGTATATGATTACCATTAATTAGTAGTTACATGTTCATGTCAGTAAGTCTCTGTGGCTCACTGACTACAACAACACTGAAGGAATTAATAAAAGATATCCATAACGTCTGTGAGAGCTGGCAGAATACATAGGTAGAAGGACAGACCAACTGCAAGGCCTGTCCATGAGGCCTTTTTACTTTGTGCCCTCTTGCAGCTGCACCTGAGGAGAAGGATGTACCCTTTACCAGCCTCCTAAAGTGGAAAGAGTTGCTTGGTATAACTGGTCAAGATCCTGATGCACAGTGATTGCCAGACTAGGAATTTTGACTGACTTTATTTTTTTTTTACCACCTGAGGCCTTCCATGTTGTGAACAGGAGGACTGTCTGTAAGATGAGCAGCTCAGTGGCAGTGACTCTTTGCTTTCCTTGTTTAGAAAGCAGAGGATGAGGGATTTTCCTCTCAGGCTCTGTGAAACACAGGCACTGATGTCCTTGATTCCACTGTCAGGAATGCCTTGCTGGTCTTAAAGTGGGTTAAAGTAAACTGAGAAAACGAGTGCTTATTCTTAAGAAAAACATTCCTGCATGGAGTTGGTTTGGAATAGTTGCATGCACAGAAGCCCTTAATAGCCTGAGGACAGAAAGGAAAGCAGCTACTGGGAGGTGATCTTATTCATTCTAAAAACTTGTTCCTTCAGTAACAAAACCAAAGAGAAGAATTAATTATTTTGCTCACCTCCCAACTGCTAACCCTCACCATCTTGAGGAAGAATGAATCTCAAATACTTGTTTGCAAACAGTTTTTACAGAAAAACCACACAGCTGTCAATGGTTCTCTCTTTGTGTAACATTAAATTAGTTCAAATATGGGATCCTCTTTGAGCCATGATGTGCCCACCTTAAAACATGCAGTTGACTGTCTTCAGAATTATATCCTGTGCCCAGAAGCAACACCAAAGCTAACCCAGCTCCATCCTCATCTTTCACACATCACTGACTTCACTGTGAGCTTGACAAAAACTTCAAAAATGGGTCCCCATCAGAGCTATCACAGGCAGTACAGCATGAGTGATTATATATATTTATTTATTTTATATATATGTATATATAAAAAGAAGAGGTGATTGTAGTATCTTAGGAGCTCACGTATTTGCTTCAGGAAACCTGAACTGAAAATATTTGACATATAAACAACAAATGTGCACTCATTCATGGTGTTGTTAACTCCACACGTTTCTCTTGATGCTAAAATCTGCCCGGTCAAGACAATTGGAATGTTTGTGTAGACTTTCATGGGCTCTGCTCTGGACCCCTCTGAACTCTCATTGCTAAGGGAAACCATACCCCTGTGATATACAATGCACTGCTCCTAGCACGTGGCAGCAGCCAGCTCTGTTTTAGATCATACCAACAAACTGGAAGTCTCTTTTTTTCCCCCTCTGAAAACTGTTAATGAAACAGTGCCTGCAGACTGACTGGCTCCATCAATAAACCTGAATCATACATAATCTAAGAACCTGCCTGCTAAAAGCAGCACCATGAGATATAATTTAGGCATGAGGAACACAGCTCTGAAGGGAGCCAGATGGGTCCACTCATAACAAATGATCTCTTGTAGCAACAGTGGCTTGTTTCCCCTGATCTCTGGTACGTAGCTTTAAGCTAAAAAGAAGGGACTTCATCTTAAACTTGATGATGTAATTGGTTACAAAGTTGAATTATCAAAACAGAACACTTCTTCTGTCTTGTGTGTTAAGAAAACCTCTGAGAATCTGAAAGTGTGTGGAGTTAATCTAGACAATGAAAGAACCCATTTTAACATCTTGGCTCAGCCCAGGAAGCTGACCAATATTAACAGTGAGTGAAAGGTCAGAAGATGATTCTATTTTAATTTTTGGGACGGGGTTCTCCTTTTGAAGAGGAAAGAAGAATTAATAATCCTGAGGGGGAAAAAAAGATTTATTGGCTGGTGCCAGTGTGGGAACCATTGTTGGCCTTTCTCTTTGGAGAAATTAAAACCCTGTGTATGAATTTGTGAAGTCAGGTGAGCCTGTTTACCCCAGAGAACTTGTTTACACCCCTCTGCTGTTCTAGGTGAATATTCTTACTTGCAGACAGAGCATTAGAGGGAGCTGGCATGCCAGGCTGTGAATGACAAGAATTCACAGCAACACTGCAGGGCCACAGGCAGGGCTGTTGCTGGTGTGGAAGGTCTCAGCATGGGGCGGAGGCTTTGCCATTCCTGGATGTTGCTTTCCAAATCTCTGCTGCAGCAGAAATACTTTTTCCAGCCTGTTGCAAGTGGAGAGGAAGATTTGACATCTCTTGGCCTGTGTGTCCAAGGGATGAGTGGAGAGGAAGGAGCTGCCTTTATGATCTGGAGAGACAACCATAAGAAACAGAATCTGATCTTTTCGGTGACTTCTTAACCAAATACTTCCAGTCTTTGTGATGTTCCTGTGAGTTCCTTGTCCCATTTCTCTCTCCAGGGCTCAGAGGGTCCTAGAGGAAGAGGTGAAGCATCCTGGAGATACTTACTGACCCTCTAAGGCACAACGACCAGCCCCACCCATCTCCAGCCTCCAGCTGGGTCTGACCTCATCCAGATGATTTTGTTTCGGTGATGAAAACCAAAAAGTTCCACATCGTTATTTCATCTACGGCCAGGTATCACACCACCCAGCCGTCACCTTGACCCTCTGACATTACAGAATGACCGGCTCCTGATGGCAGGGGATTGCCATCCATTGTGAGAGAGAATTTGCAAAGCAGCCTAGGGGAATTTGGCGCCCCATTCCTATTGAATTACAATGGGATTTGAGCACTGAATTTCCTTAGTTAGTCCTTTCAAACTTCCCCTCCTTTTAAAAGTAATAAAGGTGGCATTTTCATAAGGACTCTTGTGTTGGCTTCTTTTGAAACTGCTTTACGTTTTACCACTCACTTCAATACGAGCATCATTTGGCCAATGATATGCAATTTTGAAAAACGGTGGGGATTTTGAATTATTTGCTCTTAAATTTATGACCTAAAAGTTTATCCAAAAGATTAATTTAGGGGGGGGGGGAAAAAAGGAAGAAAAACATTTAAAATACATGAAAGGAGGAACTGAACTCAGTGGAGAAAAGAGAACTTGATGAGATTTAATAAGTAAATTCCAAGGTGCACTCCAAATTCATCTTGGTTATCTCAGTCTCACATAGCTTTGAAAGCCCTAATATTTATTTAACTATGAAAGATATGAAGGGGTTTCCAATACACTTTCCAGCTATGATACACCAATATACTAAAAAATCAGCTTTGAAGACAGAGACCTAATTAACTTTCTTGAAGATGCTTTATCATCTTCATCTAGGTATTTGTTAAAAACCTCCTTTAAACTACATAGGTGGATTATTAGCTATTAACTTAATTGTGTGACCTTTAGTCAAATCAGAAAAGCCCTGAAATCAAACGTAAACCAGGGTCCACTGGCCTAGTTGCATATTTGGAAATGGCTTGAACTTCTTATTAATTCTGCTTGATAATGCAGGACTTTCTTCGACAGTCTGGAAGCCCAGGTTTGAAAGCAGGCAATTATCCCTCTTGGCCGTGTTTTTACCACAGTTTTAAACTGAGATTGCACAGGGGGTAACACATGGTTAACAATAGGAGATCATTAACTTAAACATCTTCCATTTATGTGGAAGCATCGGTAATGCGATGGAAAGGCTGAAGCCGTAAGTCCGTGCCGAGGGCAGGCTCCGGGCTGTGGAATTTTCCTGGAGCCAGAACAAAGGAGCCAGGTATCAATGCAGTCATCTAAAGCAGCATAAGGGATGAGATTCAGGAGACAAAGCTCCAGGATGAGGAGGACCCCTGAGCAGGATGTGCTTACTTGGCAGGTGGCTTTTGTTTACTTGAAGGATCAGCCAAGGTAGAAGGAAACCGGCTGGGCTGCAGAGAAGCTGCTGCAGGATTTAGAGGAGGACTTTTGTGGAGAAAGGAACATCCTGAGCTCCTTAGTGGATGCCTCGGGCCAGAAAGGAACAATAAGGGCGAGGCAACCAGGCAGAAAGAACAGTGTTTGATTTGGTCTAAAGCTGTTTTCCTTCCATGAGATAAAGTGCTGGAAGGGTGGCACATAACTCCCAGAAAGGAGGTGTTCCTCACTGCCCTCAGTTATCTCTGGTTCTAAACAATGCCTCGTGCTGGGAAGTCCGGATGGACAGCATTGCTCCAGGGCTCTGGGCTGGCTGGGTCAAATCTCCCATTTTTATGGAGATCTTCAGCATTGTGCCAAGCAAAGGGGCCAAAGGAGATTGTTGTAAATTAGACCACTGGAATTTTACGAAAGCAAAACTCCAGCAATTATATAAGTTCTAAGCAAGCAGCTTGATGAAGTAACCTTCCCTGGAAGCTGCACCTGGGCTTCATTGATCAGTGTCTTCAATGACCAGAAAGTGAACTTCATCTTTAGTAATGAAATAACCTCACCTGCACCTGCTCAGCTAAATACTTTGTGGTTATCATTACCATTTGTGGTTAGCATCAAAACGAACTGAGACTCATGCAGTGCCCTACACTGTTTGTTCCTCCATTCATTCAAAAGTTATTCACTCAATTTCTGACATTCCTTACCGCAGCAGACTCTGGCCCTAGCTCTACCAGCAGATTGGTTTTCTTGTACTTGTAGTGCTTAGAAACAGGACCAAACCTACTTGGGATTGTTAAAAATGTGGAAACTTTTTTTTTCTTCGTAGTGGGCAGAAGCAAGCTCAATGCACAGAGAAATAATGTGTCCACTCCAGCAAGTGTGCTCTAAAAAAACACCCCCAGAACGAGGATGTGAGTATAAATTGCAACTAGGTTCTACAGAAAAAGTTGAGCTAAAAGGAAAATTTTTTTTTTTTGGGGGGGGGCGGCGAGGGGGGAAGGAAGGCAGAAGAACAACGTCTATTTTTACTTTTTTTTCTTAATTCCATGAAGATGATAAACATAATAACTAAAACAACCCCTGCAAAAGATTATTAGAATTTAGGCTCAGCACTTCTTTCAGTATTTAATGCTGCAAAGAGATGTGCAAACACATCCAGAGGAAACAGAACATCTCACCTAACAGGATTTTCTTCGTTAGATTCAGATGCACATATCTGGACTACTGGTCTGTTTGGACTCGGCTCCCGCCACCCTCCGCAAAAAAAAAAAAAAAAAAAAAA
>VZRZ01007764.1:614712-638235 GCA_013398175.1 Climacteris rufus
AAAAATTTGCACAGAGGGAGGAACTGCAAAGTTCAAAGAGAGATCTCTGATTTGGCACTAAAAACCAGATTTCCCTCTGTAGCTGAGCAATAAGGCACATATCTGCTGAAGATAATGATGCTGCAGGTCATGCAGTTCTCCTCCTGAATGGTGCAGACTGGAGATGTTTCTTACACTGTGGCAAAGGCTGGAGCAAGCAGGACCCAAGTAGGTTTAATTGCCTGATGGCTCTGATTGTGGATACAAGACAGTAATTCTCTTTGATTCTTCCTTAAGTGAGAGCATTGGGAAAAAAAAAAAAAAGAAAAAAGAAAAAATCCCACTCAACTAAGGAATTTATTAATTCCAGTTGCACTGACAGTTTATTACAAGATTCCTTACTGTACCCAGCCATTTCCAATAGGAAGCTACTGGACTTGCTTACAGGTGCTCTGAGAGCAGAGTCACCCAGGGTTCAATCACACTTAGGCCAAGATATATTAATAATGTAATTAATACTATTTGCCATACTAATAATGCCAATCAACATTGTGAGTAATACCTTTGGCATAAAGATAGGAGGGGAGGGTTGTCGGACCTCTGTGTGTGTATAGGACCCACCTACTTTTTCCCTGAATACAGAATTTATAACCCTAGAAATTCACTGTTTCAGGAGGAAAACTCAAATGACTTGTAAGATCATCAGCCACACTCTTGCTCCTCTATGTTTTAATGGGGTCACAGCTTCACTCCCTTGTTCCTCCTTTCCTCTCTGGTCTGTTTATTGTCTATCCATTGCTGCAAAGCATTTACATGTACACAGCTGTAATTCCCCCTGAGTGCCCATCACAGAGACCAGTTCCCAACTGCTGTTTCTAGGATCTTCTCCCATTCAAATAATGCTGAGTAGATGTCATGTCAGGTGAGTTTTGCATAAACCTTTTCTGCCAGAACTCCCCTGTGAGTCACTTGGCTCAGTCTGATGTTTTTCAGAGCCTTAGTACAAGAGGTCTAAGTAAAGAGGGACCTTATTGCAGATTTCAGCCCTTCAAGAAGCACAGAAGGAACTTCCCTTGAATCTGCACAGAAATAGGGTGAAAGGCAATGCAAGCAAACTGCAGCAAGCTGAGTTTTGCTTACCTATAGAGGAAAAAAAAAATCACAGTGTGGGTATTTAAACACTGGAACAGAGGCCCAGCCTTTTTATGGGACCTTTACCTTGATTTAAAAAATTTCACTTGTCAAGATTTGGAGCAAACTCACCTAACCAAGTAAGATGTTGAACCATCAGATGGCCTCTAGAGCTCTTTTCCAACCCAAACGATCCTATCAATCTATATCTACTTATTATCTTACATTTTTAGGCTACTAGGGTTTTAGAGAACACAATGATATTAAAATTTTGACAACAGACTGCACAAATGAATAAATAAACAGACTTTTCTCCTATCTTGGCATTAATGAAGTTTTATCTAAGGCTGAATGACACTAATTCCATTTCACAAAAAATGCAGGCTGATAAAGAGTAAGTGTGGATTTTCAAACAATGTTCTTCAGAAAGACCTTCTGCAGTTTTTTTTTTCCCCCCAATTACAAATGCAGAAGCATTAACTCTCTTTATCTTGACTGGCATCACATTTCATAATGGGACACTATGAAACCAGTCCAATCATTAAAATCAAAAAGAAACCCATTTTCTTGGCATCTGTGGTTTGCAAATCAAATCATGTTGGATGTTGTTTCTCGGTGACTGTTGTGCATCTTTGTGGTTTTCTGCTTGGCTTTTTTAAAATGCATACAGAGTGGATATGGTCATAGTAAATTAGTGTTTCTTCCATAATTCTCCATGCACCCTTCTTTCCATGGGAAATGGTAGTAGAAGTGACAGACTGCTCAAGAAATGACAGGGAGACACAGGATTTCAAAGACCAAAAATGTGTGTTTGCTATCTTAACTTCTCCTTTATGTCACGGCAGATTTTGCTATCTCTGGTTAATTTTAGTATAACCTATACTACAAAGACATGAAATATTTTAATTAATTAACTTCTGCTTTAATTCTTGACATAGAAACTGACCCAGCATTGCCTTTGAAAGTGATTCTCCCTGTATTTACAATGACAAAACACTAAGTTATATTTTTGGAGTTTCATGGTGAAACTAATACGGAAAAGTTGATAAGTACATTTTCCAAATCTTGTTTATTATGGCATAATAAACCCTCAGCTTGCTTGCATGAGAAATTGTTTGGATGTAACAAATGGTGATACTCTTGTTGCTTTTCTTGTCTCTAATGGGGAAGAATCAGGACATTGTGGTTGTTGGAGGTCTTGATAAAACACGCTGAAGTGAGAGGAAGAACACTTACTGACTTCAGGACTGCATGAGCAGGAACAACAGTCCTAATTTTGAATTTCTTATGCTTCTGTTTAATTTTTCTTTAATCCAGATGTTCTTAAAAGTTAACATGGTCTCAAATTATTCATAAATCCCCTCAATCTTAGGCTTCGTTTTTTCTCCTCTCTTTGAATAGAAGAACAGACAACTTTATGAAAAAGTAAAGCACATAATTTATGGCATTCCATCATCTGAACAGAGAGATTAACTCTCATAAACTGCACGAAGCTGGATGCCTGGTTCCCAAAGATTTCTTCTTTTTCTTCTTTTAATTTGGTGGAAGCCATGCAAAATGACACTGGATCCCCCTCCAACAATTCTGTGGGAACCAGCACTCCAGCCATAGGTAGATTGCAGGAGGAGAATGAGCAGCCTAAAGCCCTGGCCAGACCAAAGCAGCAGACAAATCCCTGGAGAGCAGCTTTTTCATTCAGACGAGCTCGAGGAAGGGGATATTTATACACAAGCAAATTTACTTTGCTGGTGGCTGTTTTGTTTATTAATACCAGCGAAGACGTGGGTGCCACGTTCCTCCCAGCCCAGGTTTCCTTTCAGCCTGACCTCCTGTCACATGACTGGGATAGTCTAATGTTGGGACGTGTTGCCATGGCAATGACAGTGATGATGGCATGTGTTCAGCATACCCAAATTTGAACCTAATGAGAGCAGATGTGACTTGGAGATTTCGTCCCCAAAGAGCAGACCTGGTTATATTGTCATGTCTTTCTTTGGGAATCGTGGAGAAAGTGCTTAAATGCAACTCTCTGTGAGTGTATGAGCTGTGAACAACAGTATAAATGGATGAAAATAATTTCTTCTTGCTGTAAACACCATCTCATGAAGCTGAATACTCCCACGTGAGGAGAGATGAGAACGAAGACAAGCCATGAGGAAAACAAAAAGAAGTCTTAGCCATCTGCAGGTCCCTTTGCTGATGTGTATTATCTTCCTTAAACACAAACAGATCCCTGTATGTCTCTGTGTGTTATCAGTTTTGGTCTCTACACTTTCCTAAGAAAATAACTACTTCCAGTTGCTGCAGGCCTGTGTGACATGCTAGGCAGAGCTGCAAAGCACCATGAATAAATTATGGCTGTCACCAAGTTCTCTGTCTAAAAAGGACTGTTACAAAAATAAATTAGCGCTGCCCTTGAGCACTGCTAAGAGTAAACACCTCACACATGACTTTGCTAAGGAAAAGAGTAAGACCTCCACTCCACCACAGCGAGGCCTACGCAAACAACGTGTTCTTGACGTGAAGCAACAGCCACTGCTCTAAACAACCACAAAGAGATAAAAGATCCTAAGACAAGAAAGGAGCCAAACACTTAACCCAAACATTTTAGAGCCAGTTCCAGCCCTGTTGGCCTAGGTGAGGATCAAGGACTCAGCTGGATCACAATCAGGAGAGAAACCTGAGGCTGCTTCATAACTACTCTGGTTATTGCCTTCTCTGTAGCTTCTTGGGGAGAGGCTGGACCTCCAAAACTCCCCCTGCTCCTGGTGTGCTGTCAGATGGGGATGCCTCAAATGAACCAGCTCTGAACCTCACCCATCACTATGTGTGATTTGTCTTATATTGCAAGTATAGTGGCTATATCTCTAGGTCTGCAGAAAACAACTACAATTTTGGCTTCAGGAGCAGCAATTAGGGAAAAAAAAGTACTTACAAACACCGGCATATGTATCTGCATATTGGGATGGAACAAACCCTTTGAATGTGGAATCCTCCTGTCTATGCTTTTTGTTTCTCCTTGAGGTTTTCAAAAGTCCTGATTCCAAACCAGAAGTTCACAAGAAAATGTTCATTGCTGTGAGCACTTTCTACTATAACTGCCCAGTGGGCTTTCCAGCAGTGGACAGCAAATCCAGAGATTATCTGAGAAGCTAATTTGATCCTCTACCTACCTCAGTGTTGGACCAAAACTAATTTGGGCAAATCTGGAAATGCATCATGAAAAACTAAGGCACAAATAATCCATATTTGTTTCTAAACATAAAAAAGACACAAGCTAAAAGAGGGGAGAAGGAATAGCATAATTTTCTACTCCTCTTAATCTCTACATGCATCATGTGGCAAGAAGACATGTCTATAGAGATGTTACATCTTGTTCAAAAGGCAGGTGAGGCCTGTGTTGTCTTTTCAAACTTCTGCTGCTGCTTCTCCTATTCACCTGTGGCTCCTTGACCCTTCTTTCTTAAGAAATTTATCATGAGCTTAACCCAACTCCTGTTTCCAGACTTTAAACTTGGACTTCAAGGGGGTGGAAGTTAAAGTTCAAGGAAGTAGTAGCAGGGAGGGCAGGTAAGCTGCAATTTGATATCAAAGCCTTGCCCTTCATACTCCACTTCCCCATTCTCGCAGCTCTGAGAGATGCACCTCTAAATGCTGCTGGTAGTCCTTTAGGAGAGCAGACTTCACCATGCCCCTGCTGAACACTCTGAAGGGAAGAGCAGGGACAATACCAGCCAGCATCCCTGCCTGCTGCTCTCACCCAAGCCATGAAACTCCCACATCCTGAGGCAGGACAGCACAGCCAGACGTGGTGCTTGGGCAGAGAGCTGTCAGCGCACGCTCCTGGATGGATGGAGCAACAAAGATAGAAGGCAGGACTGGTAAAGAGGTGGCATTCCAGCCTGCTAAGAGGTCTTGCCATCTCCTTCCCTTAGTGTTGACCAAAACCAACACAACCCCACACTCCCTGAGCACCTCACGTTGCACCAGATGGACCATCTCGTACATTTCAGGGCGGCAGTGCTCTCTGCCTGGGTTTGCCATCCCAGCCATGGTGAGCACTGAAGGTGGTGAGTGAGGGCTGGAGCACTGCAGCAGGCACAGCTGAAACGTTAGCTGAAAGCTGGGTGAAAGGAATCTGTTTAACAGGTGTGCTGGGAGCCTGGCACAGAAACTTGGGCTGGGGCCAGTACCACTGAATGTCTGCTGTGTTGCTTCGCCGGCTGGCTAGAGTTACAGCAGGGTGGAGGGAATGCCTCTTCATCTGCAGCAACTTCTTGCCTGCTAGAAAATTCTCTCAACGTTCCTGAGTCATCTACTGCCCAGGAGCCTCAGCCCTCTTTTCCTCTTGCTCTCCTTTCTTCCACCAGGAACCCATGCAGCTGTCCTTTGCCAGGGGTTGTTCCTCTGTAGTCCCAGTATAAACCAGAGAACACAGGGCAGCAAGGAGCAGCAGCCCTGATATTTGGCTAAATCAGGGCAACCATCAAAATCTTCAAGACATGACTTTGGCTAGTAACAGTTGGCAGATCAGTGTCTGTTTGCTGGTGAGATAACCTCAGACTAGAGATTTGTGCAGCACCCTCATCCCTCCTGCACAGTGACTCTCAGGACTACCTTATCCTAGCAAGGAAATTACTCCAATTTCTAGACTGTCATTTCAGAGCTGCCAAGTCAACCTTCTCACCACACAACTAACGGGTAATGATTGGAAGAGATCTAAACATGTTAAGCTTGATGGGCTGGGACAGTTTTAGATAGCAAGCTGAGTAAGAGCTTTCCGAGCCAAAGCAGTATCCTCTGCATCCTCATGACTTCAGCCACATGTCAGCCAGCCCTTACATGTGAGTAGGTCTGACTGAGAGCCAGAAAGTTTCCTGATGGCCCCTTGACTCTCTTCACTGGGAGTTTTGGGTGCGTGGGATTGTGTGACAAAGGAACTGGGGAAGCTTTCTTTGCTCTGTAGTTTTCAAATATGCCCTTAACTGTTCTTTTAGAAATAAAAATTTGTTTTTGTATGCCTGAGATCGACAGGGGTTTTGCTTCTCGTCTTAATGGGATTTTTGGAAAAGCGTTTAATAATTTCCGCGTTTCTATTCACCAATAACAACTACAGCAGAAGTGCTTTTACCAAGTGCTAGCCCTACATGAGGCAATTAAGAAAAGAACCTAGAAAAGCATGGGCTTGCAATACAACTTGCCTCCAGAAATAAGTCCTGAAATGGGAAACAGCAAGTCTGAGCACAAATCTAGCTGAGTGTGGCTCGCCACAGTTGTGACACATTCAGTCCACCACAAATCTTTGCAGGATCAGAGCCATAAAAACTTGAACTCTAAGTGCTCTTATTCTTATTCCTACTACTTGATTGACCTCCCAGAATGATGAAGGGTAGCAGAATCTATCCAAGAACGGTTCAGATCAAAAGGAGTTTTTCATCACCCAAAAACAAAAAATAATGGAGTCAAAAACATAGGTTATAGAGATAAGTGTTCCTAAATGAGCCTCATTCCTTAATTCTTCCAAACAGCAAGCATGCAATCAGGTCAGAGAGAATTGCTAACCTGAAACAATAATTATGATTTGCCTTTTGTGATTTAGCAATTAATTAGCATATGACTAGTGAACATTAGGCTTATACAAGATTGCAAATCTGTAGTCCCAACCCCAGCTGGAGGCTCTGTTAGACTATACTGCTGACATAAGTCTTAATAAGTGGATTGGTAATCTTTGTTATGGGTTTCTTTCCTGTTCAGAGGTAAGAAACATCCCATTCCTCTAGGTCTGAACCAGGATTAATTGATTGGTCTCATATGAACCTGAAAGCCATTAAGAGCATGAAGGATGAAAAGCAATTCAAACTGCTTTATTACCATTTTCTAGTAAAGTACCAGTTTAGACTCTGGACCTACTGTGAAGCAGCAGGTTTCCAGATATTGACTGTGCTGGCATGTGCTTCTGGAAAAGAGGAAACGGCTGATTCCTAAAAGCAGAAACATCTGCTCAAGTCATGAACACACTTTCTGTCTGAGGCCAAACAGCAGGACCGCTAAAGAAGTCCATGTGCTGCCAGCCAGGATGGCCAGAATCACAGAAAAACAGTGGTGAACTGTGAACCACGCTGATCATCCTTCACCCTCAACCTTAAAAATTTGTTTTATGGGGCTCACCATAGTCCTTAGTGTGTTGGCTTTTACAAATAAGGCACAGAAAGTCTTTTTTTGCCCCCAGGTATGGGTGGAGGAGCAGAGTTGTTTGTGCAGGAGACTCATCAAGGAGTCCAGAGAGACCAAACTGCCCGAGCTGCTGGCCTGGGCACTGCACTAGGAAAGTCCACATTTTTTATTACAGTTGTGTTCTTACACCAATTTCTTGGGCTGTTTGATCCACTTGTTTGCCCATTTAAATCAGTGCATCTACCAAAGTGTCTCTGACGAGGCAGTGAACACGTAAAGAACTTGGCCCAGTGAGTACAGTGCTGATGTTAGGTCCCCATCTAACATGCTTCCCTCATCTGCCCAGAGTTCAGTTTATTTGACAGAATTCCAAAAGTAAATACAGAGAAGAGACCATTCCAATGCTTTTCTTGAAGCAGCAGAGCTGCAAAATCCAGGTATAAATATCAAGATACTCTTCGTAGTTTATGCTACTGGCAAGTGAATATGATTGAGGAACCTGACTACCATTGGGACAGTGATCTGATGTTCTTAGCAGAAAAATTCTCTCCTTTTATCCCGAATTAGAAAGGTGGACCTTTTCATTTGTATCAGTGGGACAACATACTTAAAATCAAAAGAATTACAGCAAAGTCTGAAGAAAAGGAAGCAGACGGTAAAATTCAACCTTGTGTCAATGAGCAGTGGGTTTAGGCTTATTTCTGCAAAGTAATTCAAGCAGAGCATGAGCTGAATTTCTCCCATTGAAGCCATCAGATTTTGACCATAAGCAATCCCTGAAGTCCTTGCAGAATGAGGGCCACAGGGTTGGAGACAGCCCAGGGAGAAGCAAGGAGCACAGCCAACCTGTGGGGCGTGTTTCCCAGTTCCCACTACACCTTCCTTACAAATTGCTTACCCCTGTTGTCTGCTTCACAGCACCATGTGGACATTTCCTGCTTCAGAACTAGTGCTGCAGCCTTTGATCCTGCCTGAGTCCCATAAATGAGACCTACAGCAAGGGGCTCTTTCTTCTTCTTGCTTCCAGCCCTCATGAAACCACGTCTCCACCCGCACTTCAGCAATTCACTCGAGCACGTGCTTAACATTAAGGTCATGCAGGACTTATGTATGTGATTAAAATTAAGCATGCATTTAAATGCTGTGTGGAACTGGGACCTCAATGAGGATGGCTGTTGGATCAACCTGCTATGACCTCTGCTGAGCTGATTATAACTCAGCCCTTGTAGCATTCTATTTTTCCCCAAAAGTCATAGTTTACTCACTGTGTTTTGTAACAGAAATTTAAAACGTCCTGGTTTTCTGCTTTTTTTTTCTCCATAACATGATGTAAATTACATTGTTTTCTTATAGCCCTGCAAATATTTGAGATGATAGGAAAGATCTTATAAACCCCCTAGCCTCCCCCCAGCCCATTCTGTAACACCTTTAGTGCACCAAGGAGTCAGGTGAAATATAAAAATACCTTGGGTGCTTTCAAAGTTCAAGGAAGAAAAATAAAATCCGTTTCTGCAAAAATTTCAAGTTTCTGCAAACCAAGTTTAAGAGAAAAAAAAAGATAGACATTGGCTTTGGGTCTGTGGCAGAACAAAGAATGGTTAATCGCCCACATCACAGAGATTCTTGTCTTGTCCCCTCTTGACCATTGAAAAATTTGGTGGCATAAATAATCAGGCAGATCTTCTTCACTTTCTCTTCTGAAGGAACATTGCTTCTTGCTGAAAGCTCAGAGAGGAACTCTGAATAAGCCTGATTGATTGAGAAGCAGAAGGAGATTTTTAATTTTTGTTTTGCAGATTCATATCTATGGATTATGCTAGTCTACTATCCCAAAGGAAAAAAAAAGAAAACAAAATCAAAAACAAACAAGCCATGGGATCATCTGCATCACTGCTGTAAACAGATTAGCTCCATGTCATGTGAAAACTCCTTATCACACAGCTGGGATTTAACATATGAGGACTCACCCTTTGCTGTGTGGCCCTGCATGTCCAGTCACCCCCACGTTCCAAAGGCAAAATATTTTAAGAGTGTTTTTTCCAATTTACCTATCACCCATATTATGAGCAGAGACAGTTGATCTTCCTTCTGATTTTTAATCCTTCCCCCTTTCTGTCCAGAAGGACTGCTTAACCTAAAACCTTAATCCTTAAGCTTGGAAAGTCTGTAGTCACTTGCCTTCATAACCATGTTAGCTTTATCACTGCATCATCAGAAGTACTTTTTTTTTAGCAGAAAAGTCGATGTGCTAAGCCTCTCCTGCAGCATTGCAGTCCTCTGTTATTTCACCCTGAGATACAGCTGGTGTCCTCACCCAGCCTCAGAGCTGGGGAACTTTTTAAATTCAGGTTATTCTATCATCCCCAGATAGCTGGGAAATCTTGGCTAATCAAGAACCAAAGGGTTAGTAAAAATGTCACATCTTCTCCCGACAGAAAAGAGAAAGACCTGTTTACCTTAAGCAGACAATTAAAAACAGGGGTGAAAGTCCAGCATTGTAAGGTCAACAAAAGCTCTGCCATTCACATCAATAGGCCAGAATTTCACCTGGGATGTTTAATTTGGTTCCTGAGTGTTCTTAGCTTTGGCTCTGCTCTCTTTGGCTTCCACAGGCTTTACAGCAGCTTCAGCCTTTTTTTCCAGGGAGAAACCATTCGTATAATTGAGTATATGATGTTTCCTTCTTCTTTCCCCGAGAGTGGCTAATAACCTCACCCTTTATTAGAGATGGGGAAAAGCACACAAGAAAGAGATGCTGAAAACCAAAATTCATTATTTCTGCCACTCATGGAGGACTTTTTCTTCATTAAGCGAGTTATCTTGAGGGCATAAGGGAGCTTTAAATCCTTTTTCTCTTGTTCAGGCTTCTGTTCTTATACACTTTTACCACTACATCCAGGAATTTCTCCACTTACAGCCCTGGCACTTCATTTGTTTTGGTCTTTCCACTACACCTCTGACCAAGCTACCTCTCCCCAGGATTAGTTCTTTCAAAAACATATAGAACTTTTCCATGATACATGAGATGCCTTTGTTTATACAAGATATGCAAAATACATGCTCTACATTTTTATACCCACTATCAAATGAGGTAATATGAGATTAAATCAAGCACAAGGATAGTCTTATTTAGCTCTCTGGTATTCATGAATGAAAAGCTGAAGCCTTTTTTTTTCCTGAATATTTACATTCCAAGTCTTAAATATGTTTACAGTAGAACTGTTCATAATTTTCTCTTTTTCTGTCACTCATGAAAAAACAATCACAGACAATATATTCCTCTTTTTTTTTTTTTAAAGGCTAACTTTTCATGAAAAATAGAGAAAATCTGGAATATAGTGAACAAAGATTGAAAAAAGCTTAGATTTAAGCAGTTACTACATGTGAACAACTTCATCTTGTAGAATTTCCACTCTTTAATTAAAAAGTCATGAATGAAAATGACAGTCTAGTAGTTAATATCTGACACCATAAATCCATCAGGAACTGAAGAACAACCTATCAAAAGTCCATGTTTGTGAGGGAAGATAAGTAGTTAAACCTTCAGTCCTCAACATCCAGAGTTTCATGCCTAATCTGCAGGGAAGGCATGCAAGGACAGCGCTCATTGCATGGCATTTTCTGGAATTACAAATTATCATATATTGCTGCCTGCCTGCATTGGATTCCTGCAGGGGAAAGCCAGCCCAGCCCCACTGAAACCACTGTCACCACACTGTTACCTGCTGGCCAAGGATTTGGGGACAAAAATGGAGATTGTGGCTTGTGTTTCCCTCAGATTCCTCCTCTGAAAGGGTTGTCAGCTGCCTGGTTAAATAAAAATGTTACCTCGTGGTAACCCCCATCTCAGCCTAGCCCAGAGGTATACCAGGACACGCTCTTCAATTTTAAGAGTTTAAGAACCAGGACTTTAATCAGAAGCATTAACACTCTTGATTAAATAAATAGCAAGGCATCAGAGAGCCTGTGTAACTTCTGTGGAAAACTGAGGTCTACTTTGGCTTAGCTTAACATACACATCAGGTTTTGCATGTTATGAACCTAATGCAGAAAGTGATGCTGTGGAGATGCTGTAGCACCAAGACCCCTGAATTTAATATGTTACCATCTTCTTCACTAATGCTATTTATTTAAAACCATCAGGCAAAATCAAGACTTCATCTTCCTTGGTTATTCATCCGCATTGTCACGTGACAAAAAGAAAAAAAGTAAATATGCAATTACCTAAGGTATGCAGGATTTGTCGTGTTGGGTCGGATTGGTCCCATCTCTGACAATGACCAGCAGATGTTTGAAGAAGGAATATGAGGCCAGAACAGCTACAGAGGGATCTTTTCCTGGTATACTCCTCCACGTTCTGAAAACAATTAAGATAAGCTTCCACAAACCTGAATATATTACTGCACGCTGTGAGAATTTAGTTGTGTGATTGCATTTGCCCCTATGCTTAGTGTCACACATGTCTAGAAGGGGTTTCCAGTCACTTCACTACATCCTCATGCTTTGCACAACAGCTGCTTCACAGGGCAGTAACTCCATCAAAAAACACCTGACCTGCTGCGCCCCAGAACAGAGCTTTGAAACTGAAGTCTTTGAATGTGGTGTCAGAGAGCAGCACCTCATCAACTCATCCACTTTTGCTTGAACACAGCTCAGATTTTCAGCTCTGGCCAGGTTTGAACACCACCACCTCCCCGGCTCCTCCTCCAAGATGGATTTAATTGGGAATGAAATAAAGCACACACTTAAACAACAGGAGCAAAAGCCATCAGACTACTCCCTGAGCAGTGGGGATCTAAACACAGAGGAATCTGAGGGCCTCTGTGGAAGTTAACACCATGAGGATGACAGTCACAGCACTACTAATACTCAACCCTGCAAACTATTTGGCCAAAATAGAACAGGCAATCCCCTCATTTCTGTAGGACAATCCTCATTATATTGAGCTTGGATTGAGAAGCCTGAAGCTTGCCAAAGCTTTGGCTTTATCAAATGTTCTATAGCAGCTCAGCCAAAATCAACTTACTTTGACTGGTTGAAGAGCTTTCTGTTCTTTTCTACTTGGGGTTCATATAAATGCACCACTTGAGTCTCTGAGCATTTCCAGTAGGGCACTAAGCAAGCCAGGTGAGGCCTGTGGCATGTCTGTTCTCTTATCTTCTTTCAATAGGTTGTTTGGGCTTGCAGGTATTCTGCTTACACAGTTCTGTGTGTCTGCATGCATGTAGCCTTCACACACACATATGCTTGTGGCTATGTATTTGCATGAGACAGAGCAGTTTCAAAGGAACACTGTTTCCTTTTTAAACAGTGGTGCAGTTTGCAATTGTCCTTATAAGGCCATTTCTTAGCATGGTCTCAAGCCCAGACGGGAGGCTCTGTTCTGTTCAGCAAGTGGTGCCTCTGCAGCGTGGGGATCCACTCCGAAATGGACATGAAGGACACTTGTTACCTTGGGAAACAAAGGAAAAGCATATTGAGACCCCATGGATTATTGTCCCTGTGCTTAAAAACCTTTCTGAACTCAAGGACTGATGGATTCTTCTATAAAAGAGTAACGTGCCAGTACACCTAGAAGGAAATGCTTTTTTTTTTCTTTATTGATCTGTTTAGATGTGTGGCTGAAGGGGCTACTCTTTTGAAAAGGACCATCTGAAAATGCAAAAAAAAAATAAATAAAAAAAGCCTAGCAGACAAGTGCAACAGGCAGCCCATAGCTCTGCTCATCCTGCTGCTTTGTGTGCTGAACCATTGCCTTGCTAGGTGAGACATGAAGGAAGGTTTTGGAGGCAGAGCAAGGGGAAGTGCCCTTCACCTGCATGGAAAGTTAAAGCCACACTGAAACCCAGGGATGCATGGATGCTCCTTCCTCTCCACTCTGCTCCTGGGACAGGCTGTGTTTGCAGCCCATGTGGCTGAAAGAGTAAAAACTCAGTGTCTGAGGTGAGGAAGAGGAGGCAGAGGCTGCTGGCAAGGGCTGTGGGGCTCCCCCCAAAGTGAAGCACCACCCAGAGCAAGGAAGAGTAGATTCACCAGGCCCTCAAGGTTTGAATCAAGCCCTGTTGTGGTTGATGGGAAGGTTTCCATTCATTTGAGTGGAATACATTAACGAGCTGTGGCATACATTGTTTTTATGGTAGTGAGTGTGCAGTTCCCTGTTACAGGAATGAATCAGAAAGGTGCAAGCTCATCATGTATATGAAGCCTTTTTTAGATACCGATCACACTACAGGAAGTCTTTGATCTTCAAGAAAAACCTTACCTTGCCTTCAGCAACATGGAATACACACACAATGAGGCAGATACGTCCTCCTCAAGCAATAGTTTCTGCTGTTACACTGACTCCACTCCTGCAACGGAGTGAGAGTGAGAAAATGACAGGGCTGAAAAGCTCTGAGTGGAAATAGGACAAGGCTGCAGGTCGGGACACTTTGCTGCTTATGAAACACGGCCTTCCAGATTGATCAGATCCGACTAGGATTCATTTTCCCACAAATTGTTTCCTATATTTGGCAATTCAATTTCCAGCAAGCCTCCTGTGCCCAGCCCAGCCAATTTCTGATGGGCAGGAGCTGTGAGTGAGGGACTCACCAGCAGGCACTGATGCTCTGCACACTTGTGGTTTGTGCCTCTCCTTGCCACAGGAGGTAAAGTGAGGTGTTTCTGGATGCCAGAGGTAGAATAATTCCTGATTATTCCTTTCCTTCTTTACTCACTTACTCAGCCAGATCCACCTGTGCCTTAAATTGAGCACAGGCACTTTTTTTTCCCTGTTAATTGCATGTTTTCTTCAGGCAACACTGGTATTGAAAGGTTCAGTTTAGCCTCTGTGTTGCTTCACCTTTATTACAGATCTATTTCACTATGGTCATTCAAACTCTGTTTTGTTCACCCTCCTGTTCTGCTCTTCTCATTATTTTGAATACACTGGTGTCATTTTGATAACACTTGCCTGAGAAACCTTAGTTCAATGAATATTAATCTTTAATACTCGCCATGCCTACCCAATTTATTAAGATGCTTATTTCACTTTTATACTGAAATTGTTCATATAACTGGAATACAAACACAAATTCTAAAAAATGTGTCAAGACGAATGGATTACAACTTCCACTTAAATTTTTCTGCAAATCTCAGTGACTGAGGTTATAATTTCCCCAAATTCCCACATAGGGAAATGAATCTGTTTAATTGAGGATGCTAAGAACTTCTAAACTGTTGTGATAAAACTGTTGTGAAAATACTAATTCCTGTTTTAAAAGTCTTCAAATTACTACCACTGGATTCAGATAAAAAAGTTATAAAATATTATCATCTTTTAGTACAGCTATTCTTCCATTCAAGCCTCTATTAGAGAAGATTATTTTTTTAAACCTCTCCAGCTATCACTAAGTTATTGGGATACCATTTATATGTCGCTAATGAATTATTTAAAAAATTGGATCAATTTGAATTAGTTTAGCACTTACTGCTAGACACATGCATGGAAGAGCGGAATTATTAAAATTACTTTTGAGATCTGAGTTTTCTGTATACAGTTATACAGTTTTACCAAAATGATTTTGGTAATTTTTAATCAGAAAATGAATCATTAAATTAAAATACATTGAAATAGTCATAAGAGTTTTTTACTTCTTCTGAATCAAACAAAAAGAAATATCAAAATATCCAACCACTTCTGAATTTAAAAGTGCTTTCCAGACAACTTTATTTAATGTACATTAAATATAACACACTGATTAATGAATAGAAACCTGAATTAAGAAGTGCCTGAGTTAATTGGTGGCCTTTTGTGGTGTGTTTTTTAAGACTTTAGAATAGGTTTAATTGTGTTCCATTGCATGGCTAAAATGATCCACTACAGCCATATTTCTCAGGAAGATCAATTGAAAGCTGTTGCATATTTTTCTCTTCTGTTTCAGAGGAAAGGAGAGAATAGGCAATGATTTATGCTCCCAAGACAACAGGGAAAAGTCATCCTGCCAGTAGCAGAGAATGGGATTAATTTCATTTTTGTCCTTACCTGCAAGAGTATTTCTTAATAAACCAAAGAAGATAATCAACGTATTCACATTTCAAAATCTGAATTTTTTTTTTTTACCTTTCATAAACACTTTTTTGACATTGGAAAAAGTGAGATGGCCCTCTAGATATTACATTTCTTCATCTGTACAGCATCTGGTTCCAACACCTGGCTCCACGTCAGATCTTTGGTCTTCAAGCTCCTTCCCAGCCCTGATTTCAGCCTTGAGTGCCCAGTGGAGAAAAATGAGCTGTGAAGGGCTGGCAGAGCAGGATGAAAGATGAGGGTGGAAGCAGGGAGACATCCCCTTCTTGACTTCCAGTGGAGGATCAGTGGGTCCCTCTGGGGCTGTGGGGCCAGCCAGCCCTGCTGGAAAGCACATCCTTATGAAAGACAGGAATGCTGCTCCTCGGTGGTCCCCAAAGGATGGGACAAATGAGAGAGGACAGACCTGCTTGACTGGTACTTCCAGGCGTGAATATTTAGAGGACTTTAGGTAGGCAGTGGAAGGCCCTGACTATACTTGGCAGAAGTGAGGTTGAAATTGTGAGGAAAATAGCCAGGACTATGATCTTGATATGGTGATTGATTTTTTTTTTTTTCCCCAGTGAAGGGACAAACAGGAGTTACTGCAATTCCTACCTGAGAGCATTTAAGCAGTGGGATTCTTTTGTACTGTTGAATTTTACACAGCAAGAAGAAGAATTACTGCTATACACTGAAACTTGTATGTTTGTTGCAATCTTTTTTTATAGTGCATGTCCACAATGCTTAAAACTGCATATAAGCTTGTTCTTGCTAGTCTGACTTGGAGACTAATAAAAAAATGAATTTAGGAGTAGTGTGTGAGACTTATTAAAACTGAAATTTTCAAAATGCAAAAAACCCTATCCACCCCGTGGTGTGTACTTGCACTTAGGTGTCTTCATAAGATACATCTATCTGCATCACTGCAAATCTGTTAGGTGTTTTGGTGGGGGTTTTTTCACATAATTTAATAATGTGTAAAATAACTTAAAGCAAGAATAATGGGATGTAGAAAACCATGAAATAAGGAGTGCAGAAGAAAAATGTCATCTTTGCCTGCTATTTTCACAGAGCCAAGTTGATGAAATCAGTGTTTGATGCTTAAACTATGAAAAGGATTGAATAGAAATGATGGAATTTCTTGATTTTGCAAGGTAACATTAGAGACAGTGGAGTGCACTGGTGCCTTTATATCACAGAACTCTTTAGGGGCAGGTACCTCTCTATCCATTTGTGGAAGTTAACAGTGAGGAGAAGGAATAGACCTGCAAACCTCCAAAGTTGCATTCTGGCCTCAAGCTGTCCATTCCTCAAGTTGTTAATGTCTGAACAAGGTGAGACATCCACGGGCTGAAGAACTGAGGAGGGTTTTGAGGCTGGCACAGTAGGAGCATCCTGGTGTCAGGATGTATGTGGCTTGGCTGAGACTTCTTGGCTGGTGGGCAAAAGATCTGGAATCAGATGGGCTCCAAGGCTGAAATGGCAGGAAGCCTTGAACAAAATGAAAAGGTTTGGCAGGCTTCATAATCTAGGAGTGGAATGAGGCTCCAAAACATGTTCCAAGGCTTCTGTAACTGGGGTTGTGGGTCAGGCAAGAAGATTAGTCTTAAGGGCTTGTCTACACAGGAAAGGGACTGGTTATATTGAAATAATGATACTGCTAAAGCTTGCCTGGTCAGCTTCCCGATGTAGATGAGTCCTTAGCAAGGCAAAGAAATCATTATGAGAGGAAAGGCACAAAGCTGACTGGGCTTCTCCATCGGGCTAAACTGTGACTGTCTCAGAGTTTAGTCCATAAAGGGCTTTGAGTCCTGCTTGTTGGGGAAGACCAAGCTTATGAGAGATGAATGTGTCAGCTAGGAAACTGGAGTCCTTCTGACTGTGAACACTGAGACAAGAGCTGCACATCTCCCAGGAATGCCAGCGTCCATCTCCTGTGATTCATACTTCCTCTGCTTGTGTTCTTCAGTCCTCCTGCCCAAGGCATGAAGAGCAATTGTTCAACTTAACGACTTAACAGCAGAGGAGGATGGACCTTTGAATACACTCATAGAGCACTAAACTGCTGTGAATTGACATTTGATCAGTGCAGTTGAGTAGTGTTTGGTGGAACAACACTGGTTAACACCAGCCCTCCATCCCAAGGAGAGGAAGATCAAGAGTGAATAAGACATTTTGAGTTCTATGCCTCCTCACCAGCAAACCACACCTAAGTTGTTGTGCCAAAGGATTCTTGTTGCCTGCAAATTACATGGCAGTTTGATTTTACACTGAAGATATTGAAACCCATGAGTAACTAGCTATGAAGGCAATTAATCATTCAGTACATTAATCCCAGGGACAATTAAATAGGTAGGGAAACCAATTAATTTATTGGAGTCTCTATGTTTTTTCTAGTATGCTATGGGTTCTTGCACTGGAAATTCCCACTTGCAGCTTGAAAGTTGTCAAGAGGGAAAATAGATATCATTGTAGCTCTGGACTTTCTCACCTGGAGGGCACAAGAAACACTTTGAAATTAGGGAATAGAAACTTCAGAGGGCTTCTATGAAATGATCAAAAGGGAAACAGTTAAACATGTGAGCCCCAGCTCTAAAGCTGATGTTTAAGTTAGAAGAATGTGAAGAATGACAATTTAAGAACATACTGAGATGAATGCGAAGGTCCAAACCTCTCGGAGCTATTGCTCCAGGCTCTCTGCAGACTCAGAAGTGCCTGCATCAGCTGTGTTTGAGGTACATTTATCAGAATTTAATTTGCAGTCACAATGCCTAGAAACATATTATACAGCTTGCACACTTGGACCTTGGAGAACAATCGGGCACCAGGGAGAAACTTCCACAGGCAACATCACCTGCAGCAAAAACCACTGAGAACAGAACAGGCAAGCAGCAACAAGTATGAGAATCCAGTCTAGAGACAGGGAGCAATTTTCAGTGCAAGTTCAACTGAACTGGAGCTAACTGGCTGCAGAACAGACCTGATTATACCCCCTGCATATGTAATTTACCTACTTTTCCTTCTGAAGAACTGAGAACTTGCTCTTGTCCTCACCCTTTTTATCCAAAAACATGAATCCTTACACTTTTCCCTGAAGCTATTAATTTCTTTGCTGCTGTTCTGAAAAACTTTGGCTTGGTTACCTTTGCTACAATCAGTTCTGGTGCATTTCCTAATACCCACTTATGTCCCTTTCAGTCTGTCCCAGATACTACTGCTAAATATCAACGTGTGATTCCAGCTCCATCTCAGCCTTCTAAATCCTCTTCTCTCACTGCTACTTACAATCAAGTCAAATGTGAACATTTATTTTTCTTTTCCCTTTCTCCCCCTCTTTTCCTTATTTCCCTCCCCTTCCCCTGGATTCTGTTGAACAAGGCACTGTTCATCTGTCATAATAAACTCTTCTATCTGGCTGTTTAAAAATCTGAGCATTGTCCCTACATTGGCCATATTTCCTTTGTTTTCTCTTCCAAGCCCTTCCTTAAGGTCCGCTTTCCACAAGAAATTGTCTCACTCATCAAATGTCTGTGTGTGTGTACAAAGTTAGCAAGACGCAGAGCAGAAATCAGGCTAGCATAATATAACATATCTGCTAAATCTCTGCTCAATTATATCACTTCTCATTACATTCCATGTCAAGTTTTGATGCTCGGCATGTTTTACTATTAGAATAATAAGTACCAGCTTGATTGCAGCTATGTCTTTTGAAAGACTACACCAAAAAGAGTACCACCCACTTGCAGTTGTCAGATTTTCAGATAAATTAGTTCATTACTGAGGAAATGATGGCGCTTTTTTTTCTGCCATCTTCTTTTGAAATTAATTCAAATATTAATATATTGATTGGACAGGTGGCATTTACACAGAGACTGATATGTATAAATAATTGTTACCTTTCTGAAGACAGAATGGGATGCTGAAATATTTTTGCAGTTATAGGTGAGGATTATTTCCAACTGTGCTGGTACTATTTATGGACTTTCTTTTGTGTTCTTCTTTGAATCTTTCTATTGTCCTACCTTCTCCCTATTAACAGGATCCACCCAGTCTCCTCAAAACCTGGGCTACCATAAAGGATCTTGCAAATCCTGGTATTTGGTGCTGGCAAAAAAAGGAAGCAAAATGTACCAAGCTGTTTCCACATGTTAGTGTAAAAACATAACTATGTGCAATCTCAAGGCATCTAAGAAAAGCCATAAGTTATGAAATATTTTTAATATGAAATATTATGATTTTCTTTTTTTTTAAATCTGCAGTGTAGCACCTGCCTCCTTAAATATGAGGTTACATTTCATGACAATAGGACTGATCACCCCTGGCTAGAACAGTCTGCAATGTAATCACTGAAAATATGAGCTCACATTACAAATGGTGTCTCTTCAATTCTAGAGAACACAGCAGCTGTGAAGATAAAAACTGGGAAAAATGTCTTCTACATGACTGTCACAAGTACAGGTGAGATGTTGCAGAAGAAGGGCTCCTTTGAAATACAGCATAATAAAACAAATGAATGCAAAGAGAAACTCAGCAAAACTGTAGTTTAAAATAAAGGAGGTCAAAGTGGGCGTTATGAGACTGAATAACTCTGGAGAGATAAGAAAGGGTAGCAGAAAAAATAAGATAATTAAAAAATACTAACACTTTAAGAGCTATCACTATATCATAGTCAAAACACCAATGGAGAAAAGCATGTAATTTCAGTACATAACACCTACAAGTAAAAAGAGAAATATCTAAACTACTGAAAGGAATTGGTAAAGATTATTAACCCAATTAGATGCAAGAATGAACCAAGCAGAAGGTTTAAATTAGCAATTTATCCATTGAGTCAATGAAGCCAGCCAAATTGCATCAGCTGAGGATTTGGCTGATCATTTGGAGATGTGGAATGGGGAAAAAATAAAAAAAAAGTACCATAAATCCATGGGATTAGAGAAAATTCAATTTTTTAGCAGAGATGAGTGGCCAGCAGATGGATGAGGAAGACCTTCATTTTGTGCTGGTCGCAAGCTTAAAATCATGAACAAAGTTTTTCAGAGGAATTTGTCAAAACATCTCCAGAGCAGCAGTGGCAGTGACAAGCTCACAGAGAGGAAAAGGTGTGCCCAAAACAAATGGCATTATTAGGAGAACAGAGCTTTGGCAAGCACTTCAGCAATGTTCAAGTTTCTGCAGCGTGCATCCCTCTGCTCCTGGGGAAGATGAACTGGAATTGACCCGTAGGCACAACTGGGACTCCAGCAAAAGCTGAAGAAGAAATAGCTTCATTAGGAAACAAACTATAAGCTGAAGTAGTTCAAAAGTAGAAGATAAAAAACATTGTTTCCTTTTCATATCTTCAAAGTCATGCAAGATGGGAAATCAACTACGCCTAAAATCCTTCCACAGGCAACGAAAATACCTACTGGAGTTGCTTCAAAAAATGAAACTTGGGCTAAATTTGTAATGTATCAATAAAAATGTCATCCAACCGCATACACCAGACAGATTATTCTGTGGTACCAGGCACTTCCTTATAAAGCCAGAGATGGCCTTGATCAATTTCATGGCGTGTCTAGAAAAATTAGGTATCAGAAAAAACTGTCTAGGAAGTGGAACTCAAGCTTTTTGGAGGCTGTATGTCATACAGGTTGATTAGGACACACAGAATAAAAATTGTGTGCCTGGTATTTGAGATCTTAAGTTTTAAAAATGCTGGAGTGTTAGAGAGACATATCAAGAAACGCAAGAGTTGCACTAAGGTCTTGAAGGAAAAATAGGGAAATGTATTTCTCAGGGCTATACAAGTAAAAATAGATTTGTATTGAATTGCATAAATCTAGTAAAATACACAAGGAGGGGGGCACACATTGGAAAATGACCAGTAAATACAGGCAGAAAGCATTTGTATCTAACCCATAAATTCAAAATCATTTCACAAATCACTCAGTACCTATCTCTTCTGGAGACAAAATCAAAATGTTTCTCTCCTGACATCTTCTTAGTAGTGAGTATAATGCAATATTGGGATGCCATATCCTAACCAGCACACAGTTGTCATCATCCAGAGGTCAGATTCTGTAAAATGACTGCAGTTTGAATCTCATTGACTCCATCTAAAGCCACTCTGAAGGTAAATGAAATCCAGCTGTGTCTTTTGAAGGGCTGAATTTCATAAAACTTAATTTGCACCTATAGCAAAGAATATTTTTGCTTCTAAAGATTTCAAAAGTGCAAAGGGAATTTGATTAAGCTTCATGGTCACTGCTTTTCAGAAGTAAGAGTGAAGTCAGGATGTGCTTTTAATTGCTTAGAAATCCTTGTTACAGTAATTGCAGATTGCAGAATCAGTTTGTTGCTTTTCTTCTAGTGGTGGATAAAACATCTTTTGGAATACACTGCATTCTATTATTTTATTAAATCAAGCTTATCATTGAAAAGTGGATATATGCTGATAAATTACTTAATAAAGATCTAGGGCCATTTGTGATTGATGTTTTAGTGACCAAGGATGTGTTTTGTTTGGTTCCAACTCAGTTAATTTTAACACTGAAGGCATTTTTTTCATTAGTTCTACCGTGAAATTCACTGGGTTCTGAACACAAGTTTTTCTGCTGCCTGCACCTTTAGACATGTCCTAAGGTTGGGAAAATGTCACCTCTGGTACCCACCAAATCCACCTTGAAGTCTGCCACAGCCTTCCAACACCACATATCCATTATTCTTGTCTCACATCTATATAAAAGGTTTTGGAGTAGGACTGGTTCTCTTTGTAAAGTGATTTCTTGAGTCCCGGTCCTAGTGAAGAGTCTCTGAAGAATCTTGCGAGGAGGTATAAAAAAACCCAACTATGAGGCTACCCAAACAATTAACTGCAAAAGATTCAGTTTTCTCCAAGGAGCAAAACCTATATTTCTAATAATTGCCACTTACACATCTGTCAGATAAGAAAATGACTTCCAATACCCAGCATGGTCCTCACCAGCCCACTTCTCTTAAGCATCCTCAGCAACATAAAAATACATCTTTCTATAGGTTTTCAACATGTGTACTACATTCTAGTGTGTCCTTGCACGCAAAGTGATCTCACTGTGAAGAGCTTACTCTTGGAGATTTCAGCCTGAGCTCTGCCAGGAAAAAAAAATCCAATTTTTTTAGCAGACAGAAAGTTTTATGTTTTAATAGAAAAAATTTCTAAAGAGTTCTTAAGAGCCTAGCTTTGGACTGTTTATATATAAACCTTCTTGAAACCACTGTCTTCTATATGAGTAGCTGTTAAAATAAAATTTTGTTGATGAGATATCCTTTGTCTTTCCTAGATCAGGGTAGGACTTCAGTGCTTCCAGCCAACCAGCTTCTCCTCAAAGTCCTTTCACAATAAGGAAACTCTTAGAGGTTAAAAAAATAAGTGAGTTACCAGGGTAAAGGTCAGATCAGCACATTACTAATCTTTTTAGACAGGAAAGTGAAATTCTCTCAATAGCTGCAGAACACAATATTCTACAGACAGACTGATATTTAGTTCTTCAGAGAGCTGATACAATACTTAACTTGCCTCTTGTGGAAAGACTCAAAAACCTGGATCTGGTAGGATAAAACAGCTGTGAGGAAGAGGAGAATAAATAGAAGTTCATACAAACTTATTGTGGGCAAAGGAAGAAATTCTTCCAAACCTGGGGAGGGAAAAAACACAAGCCTCTTCCAGTCCCATGAGTGGACATTACCAGCAGTGCCTCACTATTGATTATGTATAAAGATTGTGCTTTCTGTGTCTTATTTTCCATGTTGCTTTCCTGATGTCTCCTGCTCACCAAGGCTGTGCTGACTGTCCGTGATAAATGTACCAGTTTGCCATCCTGAGGAGCTAGTTAGACCCCATGGAGAAACAGGTTTGGCTGGGGGGAATGGGATGTAGGTAAGGAAAGTCAGAACAGCATCATCTTGATCTTTCTACGCTGTCTGCTCACCCCTCCGCCCGTGGTCTTGCTGCCCTGGGGCTCCATGGGCTTCCAGTGGCTGCAGGAGCAGGATGCAGGTGCCAGCCTGGATCACTGCAACCAGCAAAACCCAGTCTTGGGGATGAAGTGCTTGGGATCAGGCTCGGGCTGGTCAGATTTTCTGGGTGAGGAAAGATGCAGTCAACCCAAGAGGCTGAGAGGCTGGAAAATATTTGGTGGGTTTTGTTTGTAGTTGTTTTTTCCTTCTTT
>VZRZ01007764.1:642078-675850 GCA_013398175.1 Climacteris rufus
GAGGAGGAAGGCGGTTAATTAATTTTTTGTTGTTGCATTACGGGGGGTGGGGGGGGGAAATATGGGGAGATAAAGTGAGGTACCAGCCGAGCTTTCGGGGTGGGGGCTGCCTGAGAGGATATGTGTGTGTGTGCGAGGTCTGGATGGTGCTGTGCGTGTGGACTTGGATCAGAGACGGGAGACACACGGAGGAGAGAAAAGCTCCGTGCTGGCACGACCCAGGCAATCGGGTGACCTCTTTCTTCCTTCCTTTCTTTCTTTCTCGCTCTCTTTCTTTCTTTCTTTCTTGCTTTCTTTCTTTCTCTCAGTCACTCTCCCCCTCCTCCTCTTTCTCCTCGTCCCCTCTCGCTGCCCTCCTCGCCGCTGGCGAGGCTGGTCCCTCACCCCCGCGGTGGTGCCCCCACCGCGGCTCTCCTGGAGTTGGGATGCGGGGGTCCCCGGCGGCGTCGGGGCTGGGGGGCTGGTGGTGCCCGCAGGAGGTGGCTTGGAGGAGGACAGCGTTCAGCTGGAGGGCAGGAGCCATTACACACGCTTCTGCTCTCCTTTGAGAAAAAGGAGAGTGAGAAGGGAAGAAAGGAAGGGGAAGGAGCCCACTTCTACTTGCTCAGTTCCCCGATGTCCCTACCTTTAAACCAGGCAAGGGAGAAGGCGCTTCCTCCCCTGCCCCTTTCTCAACCCACCCGGAGCAGGTTTCTCCCTATCTCTCCCCCTCTTTCCCTTTCTTTATCTCCCTGTCCTCCATTTGCAAGCTGTCTGCTTTGGTTCCAGTCCAGGCTCCACAACACAAAGCTTCTCCTCGCTCTCGCACACATGCACACACACAGTCCACAGGCTCTTTATGTCTTCTGGAGCAACCTTCTCCTTGCCCCCCCGTGCCCCCCGGCTCCTCTCAGCATTGTGGTTTCTATTCTCCACACAGAGAGATCCTCCAGGAGCTTCATGTAGTTGTGATCTGATAGGATTTCTCCCCCTCCCTTCACCTCCCTCTTTTGGGGGAGAAAAAGGAAAAGTTTAATTTGTTTTTCTGGTGTTTGGAAGGGGAAAGACCTTCAAGTTTTGAGTGCTTTCTGCTACTGCTTTTGTGTGTGCGTCTGTGGGGGTCTGTTTGTCTCATGAAGCTGCTTGCATGTCTAAGAGGAAGTGACTAGTTTGGCAGAGAGCTGTGATCTGAGTCAGGTAAGCCATGTCATGTTCTCTAGCTCCACCAGAAAATGGAGGAGAGAGAGAGTAGACAAAGCTGAGATGGGAAGTGCTCCTAACATTGTGGATGTCTCTCCATGTTTTGAAGCTTTGCTGGTAGTGGCTGGCTTAATCATGATTTTTTCCCCCCTCTAAGGTTTCCTTCAGATTTTTCAATGCACAACATTGTGATGGGTCTTCTCACTGTCTTCATGCTATCAGGAAATGAGGATTGGAGGAAATTGCTCAGATTCTCCTTCACACAGAGAAACACATCCTCGGGCTTTTTTTTCTCTGATGCTTTCATGCGGAGGTCACCTTTCTAGATATTTTCCTTTGGTTAAAGACCACAGAATTTAGGAGGTTGATCAGTTGGCCAAATAAATAGTGTATATAAGCATATATTTATAGATTTCTGAAAGCATTTGGAGGTAAGTGCATGCAGCTTGAGGCTGCTCAGGTTCTTCCAGAGGGTATCATGAAATGTCTTTTTTTTTCCTAGGTGGTGATGCCTATTTTTTTGGGGATTTTTAACATCTCATTTTCAAGAGCATTCCTTCTTTTGGATGTGTTTTAAATTAAGATGGAATATTTCTCCCCACTAGCTAGATTGCATTAAAGTGATACTGGCAAGCTCTTAGGAGGTTCCTCAGAGCATCATAACACATATAATTTCTCTTGGAAAAAGCAAAACAGTTTTCACAGCTGTCTTTTTGGTGTCATAAAATATCTTTTTTTCCTGAAAACTTACAGCAACTTTCTTATTAAGATTTTAATGTCATTATGGAAAGCTGAGATCTTTAAAGTGAGATAGCAGTTGAGCAGGAATTTGTGTGCTTTGTTTTTAACCCACCTTTTAATTTGAAACCATTTTGAGTAGACCCAAAGCAGGCCTCGATCTTTTTCCCACCCACTGAGATCTGCACATCAAGATGCAGTTCCTCAAAAAGTTCAAAGTACATCCTGAAATGCACAAGGGGGAAGCCAGAGAGCAGTGCTGCTGGGCTTGAAGGCACAGCTCCATGGAAAGGTATCCATAATGTACACACCTTAGTTATTCCAACGAGTTTAAGAGCAGATGTGTTACATATGGAAAGATGTAAGTGTCAGGATGGGGGACCAGTGAATCTGAATCAGAAGATACTCCCAGATGTGCAAAAAAATACAAAGATTTGAGGATTGCCATGACTGGTGATGGAACTTGAGATCCAGCTTAAAGGTTGAAATCAATGCCCTTGTTTTATTTTTGCTATGGAAGAAATGTTTTAATATGTAATCTAATATGCCTTGGAAGGATATCGCTTTATCAACTGTGCATTTCTTAAGTTCTGGTTGCTGATGCGTCACCCAAATTACTGAGACACTGTGGTTGTCTCCATCTCTCAGAAGAGGGCCATGGAACATACCATTTCAGGTATGTTTAATCTTATATTTTGACCAAAAGAGAGGTTAACTGCTTTTGTTTTTATGGTTTTTTGTTTATTTGTTTTTGCTGTTGTTGTGGTGTTGTTTTGGTTTTTCTTTTTTTCCCCCCCCGAGGTGATATTCTTTGATGCATTCTTCACTCTCTGCACAGGTCTAAACAGCCAGTGGGGAAAACAAAAAAATTGCCCACTGACTTTTGCTTATTTAGGTCAGGTCCCAAATACCCATCTCCTGTATGGACTCTCTTGCTTGTGGTTCAGAACTGTGAATCTCCTCTTGCTTCTCAAGAGGTCAGCTCAGTGCTGGCACCACAGGGTGCCCTGCAGATGCACAGCCCTTGAACATGGCATGGGCAATCCAAGAACAAGTTTGAGATTTAAGATCTTTATGGGAGAGCCTCTTATGCCCTGGAAAACCAAACAGCATCACAGTAGTTTGTGTTGGAATGAGAATGGTGGTATTTTAAATTTTTTTTATTCTGGTTTTTTTTTTTTTTTTTTCACTGTAAGACTGAAATCTCTTCACAGAATTTTATTTTTGTTAATGATGTTTCTTGATGTAGTTCTGCCTGGACAGGCTGAAGTTCACCTTGCTGTTAAAGAACTTTTATTTCTAAAAAACCACCAAAACAACACAAACCCAAGTCTAAACCCCCCAAAATCACAAACAAACAAACAAACATCACACCCCAAACACACTGGTTTTTAAAGAAGCTCCAGAAAGATAATCTTGATTCATGCCATGGTGGTGACATGAATGTTTCTCCTACTCAGGCATAAATTTCTTCATTCAGACAATGGCTTTCAATTGCTTTTGGGTTTTGGGCACACAGAAATTGGTGCAAGCTTTAAAAGAAAGAATAAGCATTCATAGCTTATTCTTCAGTATTTAAATATGCTTTTCTTAATCACTTTTCTCACACCCATTAGACTTAGCCTATGAACCACTGCTTTAGAAGTATTTAAACAATTTAAACCGTTACTTGATTTCATTTTACATTTTTGCTAGCTTCATACCCGGTTGATGAGAAATTTAAAATGACAAATTTAAAATTTCCTTCCATAATTAAAAATACTGTTTTGTTACAAGAGGAAAACTAAACGTGCAATAAAGAGTAGGCTTAGACTATGAAGAATATGAGTACATAATGGGATGCTGGAAAGGGAAAGCGGGACAACTGTAAGTGGAAATAGAAAAAAAAAAAAAAAGATAATTCCAAAGCAACCTTTATAACAAATTTGTTGGTGTTGGGAACTTTGATTTAAAACAGGATTGACTTTCATGAAGACTGATAAAAAGATGATTAAAAAGGGAGCTGACAAGTAGATGACTATTGTTCAACAGAGATGTCTGGACATCTGGCAGATGTTCCTCTAGGCCCCAAGGAATGGGCAAGTTTAATTTTAGCCTTAAAAAGGAAATGGGAAGAACTTAAGTCTTATAATAGTACAACTTACAGTTTGAGGAAGGTTACTTCAGAAAAGGCTCAAAAGATGTCTCTTGAAATCTGAAACTCCCAGAAACCCAGTGTAAATTATTTTTTCCTATGGAGTTTCCTTACTATTCCAAACAACGTGTGTAGAGTTGCAATATAAATTGAGATTACCTCAGTTTACTGTAACACTTTCTCTGTGTGATGTTGTGGATAATTTCCTTAATTGGGCAGAACAACATTGCTTTGAAGGCAGAAACTGCATAAAAGGGACTTAAAAGTGTGAAACTGGTGAATAGCTGTGTACTATTCATTAACTAATATTGTCCCGTGTTGAAGCTTCACCAGGCAAACTTAGAGACAAATGCAAAAGTCCCCAGTGAAGCAGTGATTTGAAGATAGAGCAAGGAGGTCCTGTTTTCGTAGATCAGAAAAGGTCTTTGAAGGCCAAGATGTCTGTGTCATTTCATGTATTTTATTTCCTTGTAGTTTGATAGACTTCCATGCCATTGTAGGAGAAAAATCATGTAAATACTCTCTTAACAGATATTTCTCCATTTTGACTCTTATGACAGATATTTCTCTATTTTGAAGTAAAAGAATACATATTTTATGAACTTGTTCTGGATGAATATGGTCTGCTGCTAGTGCCAGAACTGTATGATTTGCTTAACCTGCATATTTGATCAAGATGTGTTCAAGTATGAACTTCTAATTGCTGGCTTCAGCAAAGGTGTTGGACTTCATCAGTCTAAATGCCTGCTTGCTCTTCAAACAGTTCCTTCTTTCTAGAGCACGAAACAATCAAGAAATCTATGGGCCCATAGCAGGTGAGCAGGAGGTCTGCTAAGTGTTGATTGAGGAGAGAATGAGAAATGCCATCTTACTCTTCAGAGAGTGAGAATAATTTTAAAGGGGGAAAAAAAAAATGGAGTGTGATGAGGAATGAAGGTTGCTTAAAGCATCTGCTAACTTCTCAAAGAGAGGAACTCAAATTGTTTAATCAAGAGGTACTGGAGAAGGTGGTGTGATGCAAGTCCTCAGCTGCTGGCAGAGACACAGTTAACATTGTAAACGGTTGAACTTCAGCATGGCACTTCTCCAAATGAGTTGACTGTTGAAAATAAAATGTTCCAGAAGAACTGGGAGAACAGGAAAGAAGTTAAAATAGCATGGTTTGTATGCCAGTGCTGAAAGAAGAAAAGGGGGGAGGAAGGGAGATAGATCAACTTATGATAATTATCTTGTTGGTTGTAGCAGAAAAAGGCTTTAGTAGAAGTTTCCCAACTAGAGGACTAAGTTTAATAGAATGTGGCCTTCATTTGTGTCCTGAGTTTTGGAAGTGTTCTTCTGCTTTCAGCTTGTGTTTGGGAAGTTCAACACATAGGTAAATAGAAAGTCGTGTGAGACTGTTTTTTGGGTTTTGTTTCATTTGGTTCTTTTGAGTTTAAAAACAACACCAAGGATCTGAAAAGTCTGCCCCTCATCTCTTGAACTTTATTAAGCTGTGCCAGAAGTTGCAGTATAAATACAGCTCTGGAGGGATTTGAAGGAGAGCAGAGTTTGAGATGAGGAAAGCAGAGTCTTTGTATCTGGTATCTTAGAGTTAAACACAATCTTAAGTGCAATGTAAATCCTTTTTCTGTGTTCTTTTCAGTTGTCTGGGAGTTGAAGATCTTGATACAGTTGCTCTGGGCAGCTTGAGGCAACATATGTTGCTGCAGGAACTCAAAATATCCTTGCCTAATCGCTGGTTGAAGGAACTTTTCTTTAAGCAGTGTTTGGAAAAGAGCTTTCCCTCATCGTTGGTTTTGACAGCTTTGTAGTCATTTCTGAGACACAGTGGCTGGTCAGAGCATCGGTCCCAGACCTAGCAGCAGTGCTATAGTTTTTATCTTACCTTGATCAAAAGTCTTGTCATTTTTGGCCAGTTTTTGTTGTGTAAGTGCAGACCCCCACAGCTGCTGTCTTGGGGGAACACAGTGGGGCTTTGGCTTGGGCTAAACGCAGCTTTCTAGGTAGAAGATGGTAAGATCATCCATCAAGAGAAGTAATTTAGTTTAGTTTAGCTGGTAATTGAAGGAAGATGGAAATAAGAGATCTCAGGATGTTCAGGAATTGTTTCTGAGCGAAGTCAAAGCCAGACCCTTTAAGAATACTTGTTTAATAATGTCAGCATAAAGAGCTGTAGGCACAGCATCAATGTCATGAGTGATTAGGAAGGACTTACTTAGAGCTTATTAGGGTAGCAATCATTGCAAGGCCAGTGAGTGTTGAGGACAAATAATTCTGAGAAAGCACTTGATTCACTGGGTTACTTCTATTAGTTTTGAACTAGTTAAATTAAGAATTCAGTTCTCGAAGTGTGTCACTTGTTACTTCCTGGTGGAAAATAATACCTCCTAATTGGGATTATGTGAGAAGAAGCTAAGTGCTTACATTATGTGACTGTGTTTTTCCTCCTCCTTTCAGTTCCAGGAATGTGCAATTAATAACTTGACAGTAATTTAGATAATGGGTGCTCAGCAGCCCTGGGTGGTGTATTTGCAGCGCTTGGTACAGATGCAGGCTCTATGCTGACCTGAAGATTAGGAAGTGGGATGTTCATCAGTGGCATTACTGTTGCTATTAAAAAGGTCTGGAAAGGGGCCTGAGAACCCCAGCTGCTGTCATGGTGGAGGAAGTCAGGCCTTCAAAGGATACAAGGATTAGAGCATCAGGAAAAGTAAATGGTAGCATCAGCACAAGTAGAAAATAGGCAGAGCTATTCAGCAAACAGAAAAAAAGTAGGCTGAGACATGCCATAATTATGTGTAGTGGAAACTTGCTGCTAATAGAGGAATGGCATGGAGTAGAGAGGCAGGAGAATGATTTTTCAAGACAAAACAAAGCAGACATTGCAGAGAATGATATAGGAAGACTGAGGATTCAGTGTGCTCGTGATAATGTGAAAGAGAAGACTTTGTTTTGAAAGATGCTAAAAATGGAATCTTCTGATGTACATGTGGTCACTGTTTCCGTGGCCTGGTAGGACAATGGGGGCTTCTTTGCATTGCTCAAATGAGCAAACTCTTCCTTTCCGCCTGCAGCTCCAGGGTTCAGACAGTGGTTCAGGGTGGTATCAGTGGCTGTGGAAAGAAGGCATCACAGGATGTTCCTTTTGGGAAGAAGATGGGTCATCCTGGGCTGGACAGTTGTCATGCAAATGGTTCCAAACACAATGGTCACTTATCACAGGGGCCAGGCAAACACATTCCTCCCACACACACCTCTCATTGCTGGCAGAGAGGGGAGCAGAATCGGGGGGTTGTGACACATAGAACCTGTGCTCCAGCAGCACATAGTTTTGGGCTTTCTCTGTGTTTATCAAAGAAGCAGCAAAGCTAAGGGAAGACTACATGTGCTGGAAGATTTTGGTCCAGCACGATTGTGGTGTGGAGGGTGGTTCATTTACCTCCTAATGACTGGCTTGCTGGAGAACTTAATTGAGTGTGCAGCCGGGAAAGGGATCATTAATAAAGGCCTTGCTGTGGTCCAGAAGCCAGAATTCAGCTGGCTGATGATGTTGAAAAGGGTTGTTGTTTTCCTTTCCTTTCCATCTCCCCCTTGTTCATATTAAATGGACAGCTGAAACAGATCATAGGTCAGAAGTTCTAGAGAGACTGGTGAAGGTGGTTTATGTCAGTGGTGATTGTTTAACAACACCGTCATAATTTCCTTTTTAATTTTTTTTTTCATTCTTTTCGTATCAAAGTGATAACTGCAGTCTGGGCTAAACTTGAAACAGCTTGGAGGAGCGCTGGTCTTGAGGTGGATGAAGTGAGTTAAGGATGAATACTCAACTCTAGTTGAGCAAACTGCTTTTGGAGAGAACTTGAGAAGCCCATGGATATTTGTTTATTTTAACCCAGACTTGGATTCTTCTGTTCCAGTCAGACTCAGCTAGGTTTGTGGGCGTGTGGCTTTTTGTAAGGGGATTTGGGTCTCTCTGACCAAAAACAAAGGTGACCAAAGAATTGGTGTCCAGCCCTTGAAGTCTTGCTCTTACATGTTTTTATTCCTTCAACCATCTATCCCTCTACCCAGTAAAACAGGCATAATGAGGATTTAAGAGGGATATTGGAAATAAGACATTGGTGGTGCATTCTGTTGCTGTGTGTGTTGAAACAAACCAAGATAAGAAAATAAAAACCTCCTTTTGCACATGGTTCTGGTGTGTGAGGCTGGAGCAGACCTGCACTTGAGAGATGAGAAGTAGTTACCTGCCCCTTTGTTTCTGTGTCACTGCTTCGTTGTGTTCTCCAGTGCGTTGTTGCTTGTGGTGAGTATGGATGGATATATATCTAAATTTATCTATATATCTACATATGTATTTCTGCAGTATCTACTTAGTTGGTGATGCAGCAAAGTTTGGAGGGCAATGGCCAATGGAGTCATCTTCTTGTTTTCTTCTGTGTTGTGAGATAAGTGGCACCATGAAAATAAATAAATAAATAAATAAATAAAATGTCAATATGAACAAATTTGGAATTATTTTTCTCCATAATTGATCTTAAGCCCTGATTCTGCATTTCAGTTTTTCCCCTCCCTTTTGTCTACAGCTGGGTGGGGCCTCCAACACTGGTGGGCTCTGAAACCTTGCTTCTCTCATGCTCAGCTAAATAGCTTGACAAGTGTAAAAAATGAAACAAATGGCTGATGGAAAATTGAGAGCAGCCAGACAGCTCTCAGCCTGGTTAATTAGCTCCTTGACTGCTGAATTGTTCCTGCCCTGTCATATGGCTGTGGCTTGCAGCCCTGCGAGAAAAGGTTTGGGTTCCTGGCCAGGAGTGCATCCCAAAAGTTGAATTAATGTAACTTGAAGTCAGTGTGGACAGGTTCCTTTTGGTCTAAATGACCTTTTATCTTCGTTGGGGGAGGGCAGTGGGGAGAAAGCATATCAGCTTTCAGCTATGTCAGGTCATGTAGAGGCCAAGTTCTCTTGTCTGTGATCAAGCATATGGTGTAAAACAGCCCAGTGTGCAATAGCACCAGGACCTGGGGAGAGGAGCACTCCAGCAGCCCTTCTGTAGGTAAATACGACCCAAGGCCATGTTCTGCATCAGCATATAATGGTGAATGTCACCTCAGGGCTTGCAGGATGGGTGTATTTAACCCTTCAGTGGTGCTGGTTCCTGGCGTGTTTCCATCCTGGTAGGCTGGGAAGCAGCTGTTGTTGCTCAAGAGCATGCAGGTTTCTCCTGCCAGAACACCCATGCATGTGTGAGACCTGAAATCTCTGGCTCCAAGGACATAACTGTATTACTCACTGGGTCTGCTGAGAGAGTGAGTCAGTGTATTTGGGTCTTTGCATGAATAAAGGAGTAAACCTGAATTATTTTAAAATGATCAGATTGCAGAGGTGAGAAATTACTACAAAGAATTTTCCATTCCATGCCTTCTACAAAGGTGCTGCTCTCCTTCCACTGTGAGGTGGGGGGGAAGACAAGATTTTCAGTGTGTTGGTTTCCCAAGAAACCACACAAAAACTGCTGAGGCTGTACTCAGAAAACATCTTTCAGACAATTCAGAAGTTGCCTGGCAAGAAGTCAGACAGGTTGACCAAAGGTTGCACTTGTTGTGCTCCTACAAAATGAACATGAAATGGTCATTGCCCTCCATGGTCCTTCAGTGCTTCCACAGGTTCGCCAGTGGTGTACAGGAATATAGTTTGCTTGCTGTGTTCTGGTCTTATCTCTGAAGAAATTTATTTTAAGAATTCATGTCTACATAGGTTTGTTAATACTGTACTGTAATATCAGATGGGCTGCTGAGACCTCAAGGGGGTGAGGAATCTATTTTTAGTGTGTTTGAAGGGTAGATGATGTTTCAGGTTGTGGAATGACTTTCTAGGGGGCCTGTCACCATATACTGAAGTTTTGTATGTCATGGCAGTGGAGGCCAGTCATATGATGATGAGTTAGTAACTTAAATGGGACATAAAAAAAAAATCCCGCTGTTTGGGGAAATTTTTAAAGATAGATGGACCTAAAATGTCACACGGTGTGTTCTCATGCTTGTTTCCTTGATGTGCTGAAGACATCTAATCCTCTTTACAGGTGAATTAAGCAGTCTGCTTATGAGCTGAAGGCAATACCTGCTGATCTGTTGACATCCAGATTGGAGGGTTATTCATGTCTCTGTAAGACTTTTAGTAATGGATGACCAAAAGAACATTTTAGTGGCCCAGGTGGTGTGAAGAAGATGGTTTGTGATCTCCTTCCACCTCAGAAGTTAGTCACATGTAGGAAGCTATATGGTAGCAGTGCTGTCCTGTTTGAATGTATTTGACATCCCAGCCTGCAGAGGTTTGGAGGTGTAGGTTGAAAAGACAGCCTCAGACAAATGTAATTGTGCAGCAGTGAATCCAGTCATGCTTTCAAAGCACTGCACTGTGATGGCAGCCATGAAGAACAGACCTTAATGATTTATTATAGTTAGATTTTATGTGGATTTGCTTCCCGTTTTCTTTGGAAGACAGAAAAACTACAACTTCTACAGGATTCTTCTTACATTCCTGGGATTTTGTTTAGTGTGCAGGCAGGTATGCTTTACATATTTTATTTTATTTTATAACTGCTTGCTGCCACTGTTAGGAATGCTAACAAAGGCTTTTTAATAGGTCAGACCTCACCACTGTTGCATTTTGTTGTTACCGTAGTGCATTTGGTAGATAATAGATGATGGGAGCTAAAGCCCTTATGCTCTAAGAGCTCATTCATGTGAATAGTTCCTGTGATCTGATTCTGAATTTCACTGCAGCTACTTATGTGAGTAAACATTTGAAGATCAGATCCTTAGCTGCATGGAGCAATTCTTGTGGAGCTTTCAGGGAGGCGTTTGAAAATTACATCTTGAATTGAGGATGCCCTTAACTTTCAACAGCTTCCACCTACATACACGAGATGCTCATTTGTGGTTGCATGTGAGGGCATGGCTGTAGCAGATTTGCAGGATTCAGCGGAAGCATATGCATAAGATGATTCTTTCGCTTTCATTCATGTGCTCCTTTTCTTTCGTTCTCACTCTTTGTGTTTTGACAGCAGGAGCACGTATGTTATAAATACTCAACTTTGACTTCAATTAGTGCTGGCATGTCCCTGAAATACGATTTCATAGGACTTTGCAGATGTTCTCGTGAGTGTTGCTGTGTTGCTTGTAGATGATGATCACGCATTCTGGAGTCCCATCACTAACTGTGGTTGTTTTGGAAGCTAATTTCCCCCCCTCCCTCCGTTTTTTCTTGTTAATTGAGGGGTTGGCTTGAATAGATACTGATATGGTAATGGTGTGTTGAAGACAGAATTGTTTTGGATCAGGGAAAATGCAACCTAGATCCTTTTACAGTGACAGGAGTTTGTACCTTTGCATGTGTACATAATACAAGTTGCAATCCATGTGGTTCATACTGCTGTGGTAGTTCATCTGGCAGATCATTTAAATATTTACTCCAAAAGATCTTGTTCTCTGTTGGTGTGAAGCAGCATTTCCAGTTATTTTTAGGTCATTTTCGTCTTAGCAACCCTTTTGGAGATAAACCAGACACAAGTGCTCCAAACTGTCCCTGCATTTTGGTAGAAATTAATAAAATAAAGTTTAATGGTTTGGTCCCAAGGGGAGAACAGACCATCTGGTTAACAGAAGGTTAGGCAAAGCAATGCAGCACGGAGAGTGCCATAAACCAACCCAGAGTGTCTGGTAGTGTGTCCAGTTGCTGCATGTATTAAGCATTGAAATGGTGCGTTCAGATCTGCAGAGCCAGCAGTTCTGTTACCACTGCTGTGACGCAGGAGATAATTCTGTTGGGCAAGCATCAGCATGGGGGTGGATCTACAGCACAGGATGTGTAATGTCAACATGAAGCATGGGAGCTGGCAGTAAGAAGGAAAGCAGCCATTTCATGCCAGTGCAGGAAGCCCAAATAGATTTTTCCCCTCTGCATCTTGTCCTTTTATGCTGCTTTCATACTTAGTATTAAATGATTACCTTCTGCTTTATCATCTGAAAACTTCAGCCCAGCAGGGTTTCATTGCTTCCTCTCTTTTTCTGAACCTGTGGGGTTTTTTCCTTGGTTTTGTTTTTGGTTTTTGGCTTTGTGTGTGTGTATGGTAAAGAAAAACCAAAACAAACCAAACAACAAAACAACAAAACCAAACACAAAGCAATGAAGTGCACTCCACAGGGACGTCTGATGGATTACAAAAGGGGCTGGGGGGAGACTGAAGGGCTAAGCAAATCTGGAGAAAGAGAAGAGCTCAGTCATGTGCAAGTCCTGAGCTTCAGATGAAGTTTCATTGTTGATCCTTTTGGCTTTAGTGCAGACACAGTTTGTTCAAAAGCTGGAACCATTTGAGAACGTTGAACTGCAGCTGGGAAATGCAGAAGGTATGAAATGCTGTGGTACTGTGTAGACCTCGAAACTCTGTAATTACTAAGAAACTGTAGAAAGCTACTGTAACTATGTCTGCATTCTTTTTCACAGAAATGCACTTTTTGAATTCCTTTGTCCTATTTGGCTAAAGCCATGACACCATTTTTTTGGTTAAGAGCCAAATACTGTTACATCTGTCTAAATCTGCAGGAAGAAAGATTTCTAAATAAGCTTTCTAAGCACTCAATGGACTTAAAAATTTGGTGGTATATCTTCTGTCAGCTCAGTGACACACTGGTCAACTGGTTTAGGTTTTTTCCACCCATAACATTTGGAGATGCCTTCCTGTACTGCAGCCTGGGAAACTCCAGATCTTGCTTCTTGATGGGCATAGCAGAGCTGAACTTCACAGTCAGAGCTCTCATGGTTTCCATTGCTGGTTCAGCAGAATCTTCAGGGAATATATTACAGATCCCCTTGAATGAATCCTTGTCTTAGATGCTGTTCTGTGGCAGCCCTACAAAAGGATCAGTTTCTTCATGTGTTCCTAAGAACTGGAGTGGGAGTGTGGGAGTAGTCAACCCACAGGTATGTTTTCCCAGTGGCAATTTGGTGCTGGGAGGAGGGGATGCATATAAAACATGGCTTGTGTGTGAAGACTGTTTGTTCTGTTCTGCAGTGACTTCACCCTTGCACAGTCGTCCTTGCTCTGCTGGCCCCATTCAGATTTTTTGGTTGGAGCTATGGGAGTCTGGCACTTCTCCGTGGGGCACTGGCAAAGAAATGGCACTGAGGAATTGCATGAAACTTGAGCACCATCTCTGAGGGAAGAACTCTTTCTTGGTTCCATAGATAGGCCATGTTGTGGTAGCTGTTTCAGCATCAGAAGTATTAAGGATGCAGGCAAATCAAGAGGGTTTTTTTTCATAGGGTATGGTCACTCTGTTCTGTCTATCCCAGTAATTTACATTGTAGGTTGTATTTTGTAGTGGCTGGTGATTTTGTGCTTTTTCTAGTGCTGGTGAACAGCTTTCAGAACATACTGGAGAATGTTCATCAGAAGTGCTTCTTCATATGCAAATGAACGATGCCACCAAATACTGTCTGCACATTCAGACCATCTCTGTACAGCGAAGAAAATCCATTGTCCTTGACTTTTTCATACTGGAAAAGGTGCTACTTGCTGAAGATAGTTTATTATAAATAACTACTAAGATGATAATCTCACCACAGCATGCTTGGCAGTCTTCCACTGAGTTAGCCTGTTTCAGCAAGGAGCTGTCGCTTAAGATACAAAGCAATCTGCAGGGACATATGATCACACACACTGACTGTTTTCTCAGTCATCATGGATGCCTTATCATTTCCTGTGTCTGTAATTAGGAGTGGGAATTGTTATCCGGTGAGCCAGCAGGATCTAGCACCAGAAAGGTGGACCTGAGTTCCCAGCTCACAGACATCTGGTTGCAGAGAAGTTCTCAGTTATGGAGGCTCTAGTACAAGAGTATCTGTTACACATCGTTGTAGGGGGCTCTTTTGCCTTTTATTTTTGTCACAAGGGTAGATGTGAACTACTGGGGAAACTCTTGAGATATACATATATCTATATACATATAGATATATAGATATAGATATGCCTACAGCACTCATTCCTATTAGAAGTTATGGAGAAACAAAAGCCTACCCCTGGCAATGGCATAGAGAGGATTTTTTTTATTGTTAGCCCTGTTTGGGTACATAGTGACCTCAGGATCTCTGAATGTTTTGTTTTGTAGAGATACTGTCCTAAAGAAAAACTGTGATAATGAGATAAGAGAGTGTATCCATTTTTTATGAGTGTTATCAGAAAACTAATGTTAGTATCCATATATGCTTAGTCTCAAGATTTGAATGTAGCCACACAGCTTGATGGTGGCTTCTTAGAATTGGAAATTTGAAAGGTTTATCCTGCTTTGTGGTACATGGCTGTTGAGTTATCATGTTATTGCAACAGCTATGTGATGGGTATCAGTGGCTGCTGTATGCAAACTTCCTTTCAATTAGATTGCTGGCAAGCGTTTGTCTTTTATTTGTTTAAAAACAACGTGATCAGGCCATCTCTACTGCTTTGTTGACAGCATAATATGAATCAGAACTTCTCACTTCTATGTTACTCATGGATTCTGTTCTGTGGTGCCTGATGCTTCTCAGTCCTAGCAACTTCTCTTTCAAGCCTGGGCACCTATGGTTGCTTAGAAGTGTGGAATGTGGTGTTTAGTGGAAGTAATTGATAAGACAAGACTGAGGTGGAACAAATGAAGATATCAGCAATGATGATGGATATTTTTTCTCTTGGATTTGGCAGATGATGTTAAATCCTGTTTGTACCTCACCAAGATCAATGAGAAACCAGAACATGAAGAATTTAGTCAGACATTGACTTTCAAGCCTTAATATCTGCCCTTTTCTTCCCAAGCCTTGCATGTGCTTGGAATTGACTCATCTGGACAGAGAGACACTGCCTCTTTATCTAGTGATGGTATCCTTCCCTACAAACTACAGAGGCTCTGTTCTTTTCCTGTGAAATTGTGGGAGCAGGCTAATGATGGAATGTGTTCTGCTGGCGCATAAGATAAGGAAACTAGGGGAGCTGGCTCCTGATGTTCAATGTCCCATGAGTGACCATGGATTGTTCTTCATCTCCTGCCATCTGACCTAGGTGCCTTTGCATTCTGGGGTGGCTCTTCAGGGTCTGTCGTGCCCATAAGTCACCTAACTGGGGTGACCTTGTGTCCTGAAGGAAAATCCCATGGAACAGTTAGCTTCAACCTTACTGAAGGACACATTCTGAAGAGCTAGCTCATTAAGCGAGCTTTGAAGGGTGTGCTCTGCAGAGCAGCTTCCTGTTATTTGGTTAATGGTTGACCTAGTTCTATTGCCATATGCCTCCTGGAATGCATTCTAATATAAAATATGTGCTAAAGCAAGACTGGGATAATAGATGGAACGTCAAAGCCTCTATGGAACAGAAATCATGTAATGCTGTTGCATTCTGGAGGGTATCATAGTTATTAAAAATGGCAATATCTTCATGGGACTGCACTGATTCTGATGGCAAACTAAGGAATGTTAAACAGAGCCACTCATGTATTTATTTTCTCAGACTGGCCTTGTACAAAAGGTTTGTATCAATAATTCCCCATGAAGCTAAAGTTAGGTAGTGAAGCATTCAGAGTGATATTACAGCTGTGAGAAAAGATTAGATTAGATTTGGCTAAAGGCAGGAGGATTTTTTCCCTGTGGTAGGTGTTCTTTCCATTGCAGCCATGGATTAGCGAATTTTTTTCCTTTTTAAATGCTGGCCGGAAGCCAGAAATGGGTATTTGAGCTTTTACCTGACAACAGAGACGACACAGAATACTCCTACACACACTTAGCCAACAATATAAGAAATTTGGAGGTAGTAGGTGAAGTTCAACCTCCAACCTGAACGATACTTTCTGACATGCTGAAGTTCTGAAGAACTTACCGGCTGTGTTTCCTGGTTAATTTGGTTTTCTGCCCTCGGAAAAGGAAGGATGTATGATAACAACTGTTTTCATAAGTGATGTGCATTACGGTAGAACAGGGGGAAGGGAAAATTAAAGCCCTGCTTTGTAACCTTTTGAGAGCTCACGACTCCATCAGCAGACGTGGTGATTTATTTTTCTTCTGTCAATGTGGGAAATGGAGCTGCTTACCAGACACACCATGTTGCATGTTCACACAACCTGGCAGTGGCTAACCTTTGTCTCTTGGGGTTGCAGACGGCTTGCAGGCAGCCCAGGTGTGAATTCTGGGCAAAGGTATGTCACCACAGCCGTGGGGGTGGCATCATAGCCCCATTTGTCTGTGTGGGAAGGAGTAAGCTGTCAGGACATGCAAAGGCAGCTGTTGCTGATCAGTAGGAGGAGTGCCCAACCTTCAGAGAAGTTGGGGATGTCTTGGGAGTCACAACCATCTTGCACCTCTCTAACTCCTTCAACTTAAACCTCTTCTTGTGACTCTGGGCTCATTTGGTGAATATTTTGGCACATCTGTCTAGGATATGTGTAGCAACAGCATTGTCCAGCTTCCCCTTCTTCCTCAGCTGTAACACTGGACCGAGTTTTTGCAGCACTGGTGGGAAACAAACTGCAAACTTTTTAGCAGGACACAGTGTGTTGTGTGAGCTGTGATCATACTGGTCATGAAAAAAAAGAAAAAAGGCAAAAAAAAAAAAAAAAATCTCTGCTCTGCGACTGACACAAGCACAGCTATTTGTGCAACCTGATCAGAACAAAGGATAATGCTTCTGCTGCAAGATCAGACAGATCTGACGTTTCAGCAGGCTGAGCAAATGAATGGCGGAAGTGGTCCGCCTCCTCTTATCCATTGTCTCAAAGATGCAGGCTCATAGAGGAGAGAAAGGGAGTTTGAATAGGGCTTCTGAAGGAATATGCTGCTTTGTGTTCTGTGGGAAGAGAGCAAGGAGGAGTTCTAGAAGTTCTCTGCATTGGCAGGCTGACAAGCTCGTCATAGGAAAATGTGGCAGTGGACTACTGGTAGTGAAGGAGTACTTTCACTTCTGTGGCCTGCCTAGAAAATCTGATCTGTAATTAGGAACCTGGTGAAAAGTTCCAGGCCTGGAATATGGGACCCAGCCTATCTTGAAGGAATCACAATGAGTCTATAAATCCAACAAACTCTGACCTCTTAGTAAAGAATAGTTTGAGACTTTTTCTGTAGTTTCTCTTTTTTCCTTTTTTCTTTCCCTATATCACCGGAATAGTTTGTCTGTCTGCTCTAAGTTGTGCTCCTCACGGGATTTTGGCATGGGAAGAGCTGGACTGTTCAAATTACTGGGACAGTCAGAATCTTCTCCTTGGGAGATTCTTGCTGTTTCTCTTGCTCCAACCATCAAATTAACCCAACTGGGATTTTAGTAGCAATCTCCCCTTTTGAAGGCATAATGAAGCCAAGGAAGTGTGAGAAGGGAGAGAGCAGGACAGGGATTTTTGATAAACTGGGTAGAATTGAGAGTTACTTCACATTTCAGAACTGTAATATATGACTTCCAGCCTCAAGGGATATTTCAACTGAGAAAGGAATCCTTTAGAGGGAGGGGTATAGAATTTATATCAGTAGCATAGCTGGTTAGATCTCTTTGTGTTACCTTTTTGCATGGTCAGTGGGACTGGAAATTGCTAGCAGTTAGGTGCATCATGAGCAGAAGGCTTTCCTATAGAACCAGTTTTCTTCAAAACCAAGCATTTCTTGGCTCAGGGATCAACACTTGTAATTTTTTTTAGCAAACATGCTATTTTTCTTTCTTTAAGTTAATGGAGATTAGATTTATTTCTGTGATAACAGAACCAGTCTTGGCCAACCATGAGATCCCTTCTGTCCTTTGTTTTCCCACGGACAGCCTAGAAGATTTTGTCAATTCAAAAGAGACGTAATTAATTCCACAGGATGCTGACAGTCCATCATCAGCACACACTGGGAATGAAGTTGCTGCTTTAGAAGCCTACTTAAAAAAGCACATCAGAAAGATATCAGACTCTTTGAGTGGAAGTTTGTGTTGAAGCTTTCAAATGTGTGGTGACTGGGCTGCCATGATTGGCATGTTTAGTATCCAAAAGCAATTGTGAAAATTCACGAAATCACACAGAAGCACAGAATGGGTTGGTTTGGAAAGGAACTACTGGAGGTCATCAGCTCCAGCTTCCCTGCTCAAGCAGAGAGCCCTAGAGCACATTACTCAGGGTTGTGTCCAGACCAATTTTTAATATCTTCAGAGTAGGAGTGTTCCAGTGTGTGGTTACCCTCACAGGAAAGAGGTTCCTCCTCATGTTTGGGTTTAACTTCCTGTGCATCAGTTCCTGCCAGTTCTTTGTGTCCTGTCACTGGGCTCCATGGAGCTGAGCCTGGTCCATCTCTTTGGCAACCTCCCTTCAGATGCTGACAGACAGTGACAAGGTCCCCTCTTGACTGTCTCTTTTCAAGGCTGAACAGCCCCAGCTCCCTCAGCCTTTTCCTCATAAGGGAGATGCTCATGTCTGTTAATCATCTCCACAGCCTTTGCTGGACCCGCTCCAGGAGCTCCCTGTCCCTCCCGTGCTGAGGAGCCCAGGACTGGACACAGCTCTGCAGAGGTGCCTCACAGGGCTGAGCAGAGGGGCAGGGTCCCCTCCCTGACCTGCTGGCAATGCTCTTCCTAATGTACCCCATTGGCCTTCTTGTCCCTAGGACACTGCTGGCTCAGGGACACCAAGTGTTGTCCACCAGGACCCCCAGGTCCTTCTCTGCAGAGCTGTTTTCCAGCAGATCAGCCCCAGCCCGAGCTGGTGCCTGGGGTTATTCTTCCCCACATGCCAGACCCTGCATTTGCCTTTGTTGAATTTCAAAAGGTTCTGCTCTACCCATCCCTTTAGCCTCTCAAGGCCTTTTGGAATAGCAGTACAACACTTTGTGGTGTCAGCCACTCCCATTTTTGTATGATCACTGAACTTGCTGAGGGGACACTATAACCCAAGTCATTAGACAATACTGGGCCCAGTATCAAACCCTGGGGACACCAGTAATTACAGGTCTCCAGCTAGACTCTGTGCCACTGATCACAGTCCCCTGAGACCTGCCCTTCAGCCAGCTCTCAATCCACCTCACTCACTGTTCCCTCTGTTTATTCTCAGCAGAGGGCTGAAAGCCATCCCAGAGGATGTGCCATGCTGGATTTGACCCAACATCCATCAGCATGGGTTTGCAGCTTCTTCGACTTAGAGGGAGTACTGCTGGGGACAGGAAATAATACCATAAGTATTGCTCGTTTCTTCAACCATGGTTGCAAACTGCGTCTAAACTAAGTCAGTGTTATTTAGACAGGGTGATCAAAAATGTTTATACTCCAAAAATGTCTGGTGGAAAGAGATGGATGATCTTTCAATCCATGCCAATTTTTAAGACGAGGGAAAAATCTCATGGGTGAGGATAAATCCCACAAAAAAATGAAGGAGTGTTCTCTCAAGTGATAAGGTTTTGGGCCTAAAAGTGAGTGTTTTCTGGAAGAACAGTACCAGCCTGCTGCTAAGCAGAGATTAAAAGGTCAATTGAGTATCAGTGAAGACTGCAAAGTGATTTCTTACTCTTTGCTGCTTACTCACCTCTTCAGGAAATGGAAGGGACAGCAGAGGAGATCTAAGTTTGGAGATCTTGAGAAATGTATCCTTTGAAGCTGTTACATTCCCAAATTTATACTATGCAGATCTTATCTTTGTGGGATATTTTTACTGTTTTCTTAGTAGTAGTACTCCTTAAGATACAGGACAGTTGGACCAATCACTGTTTTCTGAAGTCAGAGCACTGTGCCAATTGTAAAGCTGATAATGTTTCTGACAACCAAAAAACCACAAAAAACCCTCCCCGAAAAAAAGGCTATATTGTGGCCCAAATAGCAGAGGAACCATGAAGGATTGGCTTACATGAAACTTTGAACAACAGCAGTGTGCTTGGGTTCTCACACATCTGCTAGGTCAAGCAAAGTGGATGTCTGAAACTCCCATGGACAAAAGCCAAATTTTGGAATGTACCATTTCACTTAAAAGGCTACAACAGACTTTTGGGATGTTGTAGAGTGTTCACAGTGGAGTTGAGCTGAAGATGACAAATGATCAAAACATGTATTTGTACCATGTTTAGATCTAAGTCTAACATCTTTTGTGGTTTGTTTTGGGGTTTTTTTGGGTTTTCTTCCCCCCACGTAAAAGGGATTGAGAATGGGGTCAGTGCCTCAGGGATCATGCAGGTGGAGGCACCTGCTTTTGAAGCTCTAGGAGAAAGGGGCTGTGGGATGAGAAAATTCCATGCAGAGAGTGCAGGAGAGTCACAGATCTCATTGGCCATTGGCTTTTCTAGTGTATCACAAGACTTTTGGAGCTTTCCATGATCGAAGTAAGCAATGACCTTGCTTTGATGTATGAAACAAATAACACCAGTGTTGTGCCTTTGAGAGCCCTTGATCCCAAAGAGATAAGCAAGAGTTTTCCTTTGTATTTTGGACCCATTCCATTCAAAACAAAAGCATCCCACAGGTCAGGCAAGAAGGGTATCTAACAGGATTTAAAGACACTTTTCCTTTTTCTGTCTTTTTCTACAACAGTAATTTATATTTTATAATGTATCAGACCTAAAAGCCTGCCATTCGGTTTGTAGCCATAAAAGATAGAAAATGTGGAACAGAAAATGCTCTGTGACTCAGTCAAGAAATGTGTTGGCTTTGTAGCCTATGTGGATGTAAAAACTCCTGTCTTCGTTTTAAATTTAAAAAAAAAAAGTGATCTGCTAAAGTAGTAGATATTTAGAACAGTTAGAATAGCTAAATGGGCTAGGCTGGAAATGCTGGGGGTAGTGATGGTTTGAAGTCTGGAAAATTGTGCTTCACTGTGAAAGCTTTCAGGTCATCCTTTCCTCCCATTCAGAGGTTTTCAGAAGTGACATCTGGAGGAATAAAAGCCGCCAATTTGCCAGGCTGTGCCCAATGTTATAGGAATCTGGAGTCTGTACGAAGCCGTAAAAAGATGCAGTGGCTGGAATCTTAAGTCTAGAAAATCCTCATTATGTAAACAGTTCTATATTTCAAATTTAATTGTGGAAAACATTTAAGAGCTACTGGAATTTCTGACGGACTCTCAGAAGCTGTAAGGTGTCAAGCCTAAGTGCAGCTTATCTTCAGATGCTGTGGTGGGAGACAGGCTTGATTGATTTGGTTGTGGACAAGTTTTCTAGTTCTGGAAGCTGAACCTTCAGCAAGATGATTCCCACTGCTGCTGTCTCTGTCAAGTCAGAGATCAGCTGTCTTAAGGCACAGCTGAAGAGGATGGTGCCATGTGGAGTTGTAGGGAGCCTCAGGAGGTGGATGAGTTGTACAAGAACATGCAGGAAGATTCTTTCTTGCCTGGCAAAGAAATGGGAAGCCAATAACCAAATGAAGTGAAATGGTAAGGCTGACTGTGGATTTGTAGTTACCAGTTTGGGCTGGATTATCCTGAGTGGGTTTTCCTCCCTATCCCTGTTCTAGGCTTAAAACTATGGACAAGGGATTTGCATTTTGTTCTCAAAGTGGAATCTGTGCAGAATTGGTGGAAGCTGCCTTCTTCTTAATAGTCACATGCATTTTTCTGTTGTCTTCACAGTGGAGGAAAAAAAGAAATATAACAGGTGTTTTGTAGTCCTGGCAGAGCTACTACTGAGTTTAACATTGAAGTTCCTAAAGGATAAGTAAATCCCCCAGAGAGAAGATCTCTGTTTTCCTCTGGACCCTGAAACCCAGCACTTTGGCCACCCTGAACTTCAGTCCTGGCCTTACAGTGGCAAACCAGATGCTTTTGTCTTGTAGTTACCCTAGAGGTGGTTGTTGCACAAAAACCCAATCATAATTTGTCAACTGAGTTTCCTAGAGTACCCTAACATTCTCCTAGAGGTAGCCCAACCAAGCTACTTGAAATTATTATTAGCTGTAGTATTATTGTTATGAAAATATTTCAGCAGATTCAAGGATTTTGATGTTTTCAGTAGTAACTGGTTTCAGTTCTTTTTGTTGGGCACCTCTCAAAATCTTGGTCTTTGATCTGTTAAGGGTGATAAATCCAGGAAACTTTGAGATTAACTCTTTTTGTCTTCTGTGCTTATGAAAGACTTTAACAGTAAGCACAATAATTAGATTTTTTTTATAACTGATACAAAAACAAGTCCGTTTCTGAGGAAAAATGGTATATTATCTTGGTTTCGAAGGTCAGCAGTAGAGGCCTCACTTTTTTTTTTTTTACTTTATAAACCAATTACTACAGCAGGATGAAGGGGAATTTTGATTCCCTAATTGACAGGTTGTTTTCAGTTCTTAATTTGTAGTTTCAGTTTTGGAAGACTGCTTTCAAGATTCAGAACTCTGTATGGCAGTAGTCTGACTTGAAGGAGTTAGAAGACAATGAGAGAAGAAAGGAGATCAGGAATGAAGAAGGAGAAAGATGTCAAAGCTGCTCCCCTTGTTTTTGGAATGAGTGGCTATTTTAACCTGTAAATAATGTTCAGATTAATGGTGTCCCATCATGAAATGCAAGTAAAGATAAGATACACAGCAATGACTTCCTCTTGACAAACCACTCTTTCTCCATTTCTCTCCCATATTATGTGTAAAATCCTTTCTCCCAGGCATGGGTACAAGTCCTCTTGTCTTAAACTTAAACATTTCCTTTCTTCTAGTCATGAAGCCTACACACATAGACCCTGTGTGCTCAGCTGAAAAGGAAACCACCTTTTGTTTGTTGGGGTGTTTTGGTTTTTTTTGTTTTTGACACTGTACCTTCACTGTTGAAATGATCTTGTACCGCAGGTGGCTTAGAGATGTGTGGTATAAGTCATTTGGTCAGCTTTGCAACACATCTGAAGGGCAGGCTCTCCAGGAAGGGTGAACCATAGCATTAGTCCTTGATTAGCATGTCTGGTTCTGCCTCCTTTGGCTTCCAAGACCTTGGAGATTCGTTGCAGGCTCTGCTTTCAGGTAAGGAGAAACTTTCTCCTGTTTCCATCCTCCACTTCATAATAAAAGGCTGTAGTAAGTACTGAGCCACATAAAGGTCTGGTCCTCAGCTGGGGAAAATTGGCAGAACTCCAGCAAATTTCTAGAAATAAAAACCTAGAGAAATCTCTGAAACCATTAGAGAGTTACTGGGACTTGCACAATATTCTGCAGCTTGTAAGAATACAGCAGCATGAAGCTGGAATGACAGTGATGGCTTAATATTTTTTGTGATCTCTTGGGTTTTTTGTGAGAATGAAAATCTCTAGGAGAGAACTTTTCTGCTGTCCTCTTGGTGGTATTGGCTTGGATGTCTTTGTTTTTCTTTGAAAACTGATAGCAGAAGACTATCCAACCTTCAGGAGTGGAGCCATTATATGTGGGGCCGTGCAACAGGAGCCAAAGTTTAAAAATAAAATACCAGGCTGCCTTCCTGAGGATCCAGACATAGCAAACACACACACACACACACACACACACACAGACAGACACAGGACCCTGCCTGGCCATGGTTATATCAGTTACTGAGCTCAGAGCAACACACAGTGGGAACCAAAAAGGGATTCTTGTTCCTCAAAAAGAAAGAGGAAGAAATGCAAGGCTTCTGTAGCCTCAGACACCAGTTTCTGGTGTGCATGGGAGGCCCCTCGGCAGCAGCAGGTCGAGGGACAGTAAGAGCAGATAACTGCCCATCATTCCTGGTGATGTCTCTTGTAGGCCCTTCCCAAATCTCCCTTTTCTCTCCCTCATTTTCTCTGTCCTACTGAGTAATGGGTCTGGACTGAGCGTTTTTGAAAAAGTTCTCCTTTCTTAAGAGGTAAAATCAGTGGCTTTTGTTTCACACTGAGTGCTGAGTGACCAGGATGCCAGACATCTTCAGAAGAAAGGAGGGACCAACTGTTTTGTCTTCAGAGCCATGTCACTGGCATATTTATCTGTTAGACTGTACAAACAGCAGATGATCAGATCATCTTTCTAGAAGACCTGGAGAATGAGAGGCATACAGGAGAGATAGCAGATAGACCAGGAAGAATTATCACTGACAGAAAAGCAGAAAGCTAAGGTCTAATGCCGGGAACACCGCTTGGAAAATGAGGCAAGTTATGCTAGAAAGGAATGATCTGAAAGAAAAGGTGACACTACTCAGACAAACATGGCTATGAACCCAGGAAGATACAATTCTTCATTAATTATGAATGCAGAGAGGGATGAAGAAGGTGAAAGATTTAACCCTTTTGTGCCTGCTTCCCTGAAGTGCTGATCTCACACCAGCTCTCCCAGGCTTTGCCTGGTGGTTGTGAGCTGGGCTGACAAGTCAGGGTTCCTCCAGTGCTGGGTGTGAAGCAGCAGGGATTGTCCTTCTCTCAGGTGATGCCCACAGAAATTGTGTGCAGGAGGCAGCTCTGCACAGCCTTACCTACTTGTGTGCTACCTCAAGTGTGCTACAAGAGTGGAGCCCATGCTTTTGACTACATGGTGTGCCCAGATATATCTTCATAGTAAATGCAAACTGAGCTTTTAGCCAGGTGTCTTCCAACTGCAGCAAGAATGTTGGTATATGCCAAGTTGACAGCTACAGGCAGAATAAAAACACCCAAAGAAGAGGTGTTATTCCTCATCTCTGCCCAGGCAAAGTAGCAGTCACAGCTGCCCATGACACACTTGGCTTTTGGCAGAGCTCAGGCTGGTTCTGCTCTGCAGACATAGGATGAAGCATGCTCAGTGTGCTCCCTTCAGCAGGAATGCCAGCAGTATCTTGGATTACTACAGAGGCTGCTCTGTGTCTGTAAGCTCCTTTTGCAGAGTTTGGGTTCACATTAAACGGGATCAGGAGCCCTTGGTAGGCTGTGCATGGCTCTGAGCATGGAGCCTTTTGGAGAGATGTGTTTTCTTAGACATCCAGACTCTCAGTGTGGAACACTTATTGAAATTTTTCAGAAAAGCCATGGTAGCTTTACATACGAGTTGAACATAGACCAAAGGTGATCTCGTAGCCTGAGGGTTTTGTAGGACGTGATTCTCTTACAATCTGAACAATTTTTTTTTTTTTTTTGAAATCCATAAAATATCTGTGTCTTGCTTGTGGTGATGTACCAACAGTGAAGGATAGGTGCAACTGTCAGCATGTGAAAACTTAATTGCTTGGTTTGCTCTCGTAAATTTTGCTAGCCAGGGTGGAGTGGAAGCGTGCACATGCTTTGTGGCTCCAGCTACCATGTGTGACAGAGAGGTCTGTTTAAATCAAACTTCCTCTTCTATGGTCTTGAATATCTCCTGGTTACACAAAGACATTGAGGAGGATCAGAGAGTTCCTCTTGCAGGTATCTTTATAAAGGAGACTCTCTTTGATGACTACTAGTAAGTATTGATCGGGCTTTGTCCATACATTTGCTAGAACAGCAGAATTAAGATTGTGTTGCTGATTGTGTAGAAGAGTTTGGGAACAGAGTAAAAAGATCCAGCAGTTTGGGCAAGGTCCTATTAAGAGAAAAGCCTCCCAGATGATATAAGAATTTCAGTTTTTCTAGCTGTCAGCCCTGCAAAACAAATATTCTTCCTCACTCCCATATAAAGCTCCCCTGAAGAAACAGGCCACTGTTTTTCCATGTCCCTCCTCCACTGTGATGTCAAGCAATATGAGGGTTAGACCATGTTCACCAACCCTAAATTCTGTCTGCACTGGTATTCTTCTCTGCAGCTCTGCAGACATTTTACTGAGTTGACCTAAATTCTTCAGCAAAAGAAGAATTTCTGTTCAGAAAGCTGGAAATGGCACCTCCAGTTAGAAAGCAAACACAAAGATAAATAAAGAGCATCAGTTATATCCTTGTGTGTGGTGTTTTGATTTACCCTCACTTCTGAAATTTTAACTTCAATTCTGCTGAAGAGCTTTTCATTTCCTGGGGGAAGTTAGCATTGGGATTTCAGGGGCAGTGGCATAGGAAGGTAGCGTGGCATAACAGGGAAGGGCAGGAGTGTGGAAAGCCACTTTTTGCTGCTGGCTGAGGCACAGACCAGCTGTGTGACCTGGAACCAGGCTGCTTCACTTCCTCGTGGTTCTCCACTGCCGGGTGAAGGAAGAAGGTTCTTTGTGGTGCAGGCTCACTCAACTTGGTTTTCACACAGAGAGAGCCCACAACAGTGTGGCCTGAACTGCATGAGCCAAATAGATATGTTGTAATGGCATGGAATAGGCTGTCAGTATTGCTCTTTGAAATACTTAAATCTGCCTTTTTGTTTCTTATGTGTTACTTAGAATTGTGAGCCTTCAGATTTTGTTTAGAACTCGAAGCAGTTTGAAAAACCAGGGGGATACTTCAGTCCTTGCTCCCCCTGACAGCAAGTCACTTCTGCTGACTTTAATGGCTTGTCTGTGATAAATGAATGGAAACCTGAAACATATGATCCTGTCTTTTGTCATGCACCAGTGTTCCATAAACAGCAGAAGGGAAAATGAAATCTGGGCAGAACTGATTGTGCGCTTCTCGCATAGACACTCTGTCAATGAGGTCATAAATTAATGTGAAAACTCTGGCTCTGTGTGCATTCCTGCAAACAAGAACCCACGCTTGAATGAATGCTTGTTGCTAGAAACCAACAGAAAAAGTGCAAATGCCTTTTATTCAAATGACTTTCGAAAAGGAAAGAAGTCCAGGATGGACTGCAAACCACGTTGCATTATTTTTCCTCTTCCATAGTGTTAAAGGACGTTGGGCTAAAACAAATAAAATGTCTCAAGATACTTTTTGTGTGAATTCTGGTGTCATCAGGTTCATGTATGCTTCTTTTGGGATGAAGGAAAGAGGGAGATTCACCTGACTGGCAAGTGGTGTTGCAGAATGCTGTGTCTGAAGAGCTCTTCCCTCAGCTGGATTCTTAATGAGAACAGATGTGTTGTTTATATACGTGATTGTCTCTGTCTCCTCTCCATTTGTAAATGAAAACATGCACCCTGTCCCTTTCAACCACTATAATTTATTTTTTTTAACAGTTGAGCCTATCATAGGTCATTGTGGTTTAGGTTTTGTTTTCTGTTTTTCTGTTTGATTGTTTTTATTTCTTGATTGCTTGTTTCCATCTTTATTGCTTTGGTAAAAAGAAAATAGAACTCCTTATATGGTTCTGCTTTGAAGTTAATCCTGCTTTATTTTAAAATTTCTTGAGCTGGAGGATTCAATGACACTTGGTCTACTGGAAGTACTTAGATGCACATCTTGGAAAAGCAGTAAGTTGGGAAGTTTTTAAGTGTCTTCCCTTTAAGTCAAACTTTGGTTCCTTTTTTTTTTTTTTAAGTGGTTCTATAATAATCCTTTTTCTTTGGAGCCCTGGAACACAGCACATGTGTCTTTACCATTTTCATAGGTGAATATACTTTCTCTTTGCTGAGATCAATGAGTTCCTTTGCTTTCAGAACATTACTTATGAATTTTCCAGATTAAAAGGCAAGTTATATTCCATACTTTTGTTTGTATCTCATCAGGTTGAATGTTCTGCTGGATTTAAACCACCACAGGGCTTGATTCTTCTGGCTTTTTTTTTTAAAGGTTTTGTTAGCTGAAAATATCTTACCCTCCTCTATCCACTTTTGCATGCAGAGTAAATGCCAAGGTTTGCCTGGCCATGGAGTTACTTAGACAGAGACCCTGCAGTTCCAAACAGGATCCCCAGGTCCCAGAGCACATCCAGCTCTGGGTGCAACCTCACCCCTGGCCCTGCTCACACAGGTGGCTGGGTGGGAAGTTTTTTTCTGAGGACAAGTCTTATGAGCAGATCATTTCCTGGCCATTTATCTCATGGTTCTCCTCAGGCTTCTCTTTATTGCTTCTTACTATTGACAAAACCAAAATCCTGATGAAGCCTGACATGCCACTGGGCTGCCTTTTGAATTTGTCTAAGAATCTTGGTGGGGTTTTCAGTGGGTTGGTTTTTTTTTCTTCTGTTTGGAGAAAGTCCAGATTTTCTCCACTAGAGACACACATCAGTGCTTTCTGAGAGGTCCTTCCACCTTTAATTTATCCAAGAATTGTCTTCTTTTAGGCCAGGAAAACCGAAAACCTCTCCTAATCTCCTCTTGCCTCTTACAAAAATCAAGTATTTGGGTGCAGATTCCATGTTACTCCGTTTTTGTTCGGTGTTTTTTTCTTTTTTTCCCCCCCAAGAGATACGTTTAATATTGATAAACTAGTCTTGAATGGAACTTACTTTATTACAAGAAGCTTTGGGTTTTTTTATATGTAGTTTGGCAATTGTTTACATATTCTGGGCTGAAGTTCTGGCAACCACTTGTTGTTTCATCAGCTTTCATCCTGTATCTTTAGGTAAGTGAGAGTGGCTCTTCAAAATTAGAGTCCTCTTAAGACAATGGGAATGGATTATTTTGTTCTAAAATTGGATTTTGTTACCTTCCTAGATAAACTGAAATGCTTGAAGATTGTTGAGTTTTAAGTCATTAAATGCAAAGCATTTGCAACAGCTTATTAAAAAAAACATAAGGTGTTGTGCAATGGACTTGCAGAAGAGAAAAAAACCCTAAGAGTTCTGTAATGTCTACATATTTGCAAGGATTGTAGCTTTTGAAGGATGCAGTTGCTCATAATCTCAGCTCTTATTACAGAGAAAGCCTTAGTTATTTTTTATTCTTTATGATCCATTTCCTGTTCGAGTATTTCTTAGGAGGAAGAGAAAAAAAATGGATCTTAGTGGCTGACCCTCAAACAGCTTATTTAAAGCAAAAAGTAATAATCTAGGACAGAAGAACTCCATTAGGAGCTTTAACCTCTTACCATTTTTGACACAAGTGAGCTTTAATACTAGATTTCTCCTTAATTTGAATTTTTCTGTAGTAGTCAGGGGTAAGAGATGTTTATTACTGGAAAGACATGAAATAAGGTTAATAAGAGGTTGTTTGGTTGTGGGTTTTATTCTTTTTGTGTGGAAGATTGTTCCTAATTGCTACCTGCATCACAAAGTATGGGTTTTTACAGATACAGAATAACAGCTTTTTCCTGGTTTTAATGTAGTAGTTTCTAATGCCTCTTTCATCCAAACACTTTCTGGCTGGAGAACTTCCATTAAACTTGCTCAAGCCACACATGTTGTGATCCATAACCCTAGGATCACTCAGAGTTCTTTTTTATTTTCCATCCTGAAGTGCACTGTGGACATTCCACTTGGTTTCTCCTAGAGCCTGTCTGCCACCTGTGTAACACATTAATGATCATGATTATGAACCAGTGTGCTATTTTAAGTATTTTATATTGGAGGTTTATATTACCAGCTGCAAAAACTTGTTTCCTGGGAGGAGTAAGTGCCTGGAAATAGGGGCTGAAATGGGGAGTAAAAGGAGCAAGGTTCTCATTTGGGCCCAGGATATTGCATTCCAGTGTGCATATAGTGCATCTCAAGATATCATCCAGAGGACTCTATCGATACCTGAAGTTATTTAGGACAAAATATTCTGGACAATGTGTCAGCAGCAACTTGTTCCTCTTTTTCAGCAGTATCCCTTTCCTCAGTGGTAGCACCAACCTTGTGCTGTCACCACCACAAAAAGGCAGAGGACCTCCACCTGCACAGGTGGAAGAGATCTTTTGGAAGGGGTGGCAGGGAGAAAGGTGGCAGCCTAATGGTAATCACTGGTCTGAGATCTGTCAAGGGCTGGAAAAGTGTACATTCTTTAACCTGGGGCAGAGATGCTGGCTGCCATACTGCGTGTGAGTCAGTGGGCAAATAAAGCTGTGTATTCTGTCTGCTATTATAAATGGGTCAGTGATGGATTTGTATTACCTGAGGAAATGAACTGGCCGACAGAGAAGCTTCTGCTTGCTGCCCTGCAAATGTCAAACACAGCAGAAAGCTCGGGGGAAGGGGAGGGATAGCTGGAGACAAAGGCAGTGTTAAAATAGCCAGGGTGTCAGTGGAGTTCCTCAGACAAACATGTGCTTCTGAGGGGTAGGCTGGAGAGCTGAACAATCTTCAGACGTTGTTAATTGGAATTTTCTTATCCTCCAGTAGGGTTTCAGCAGTGGATCTTGCTTTATAACTAGAGTAATGCATGAGGTGGGTTTGGGTTTGGATGAGATGAGGTGCTGTTGCACTTGACTTTGTTTGCTGGTACAGAACACGACTTCTGCTGCTTTGGTTTTAGAGGGTTAAAACCATTTCTCCAAAAGTCCTTTTGCACCCTCTCCACGTTCTCTCTGCACTTTTAAGGAGGCAGCTCTGTAGCATGGTACCTCTGGACCTCAGTCTGGAGGGACTGAGGGAGAGGGTTCCTTTTTCCCCAGGGTCCTTACTAAGCTGAGCTCATATGGGTGATGAAAGACAAGGCAGTGGGGCTATGACTCGCTTGGGTCTGATCCAGGCAATGTTCCTTTGGTTCCCAACTGCCCTGTGAAGCTCTCTTAGTGAGTCTTGAATGACCAAACAGGGTAACAAGGTGCCAGATTATGGAAATGATCTTTGCCTGAAAAATTACTCCTCTCACCAGCCAAGTTCAATCTCTGTCACCACTGCTACATCACAGGTCCAGCCCAGTTTCTGCACTTAAAGCAACTTTTCACATCCATCTTTCAAGCTAGTGGTATTCTGTCTTTATCAGGCATTACATTTTTTCAGTAGCAGGCCCAGAGCACAGATCTGCTCTTCACATTGTGGTTTCTGAGTGCTGGTGACTTGATTTTCACCTCTGTGACTACACTGAGAGTGCCTGCATGTGTTTTAAACCAGCTGTGTCGGCTGGTCTAATCTCAGATCTCTTAAGATTAAAATTCTGTGGCCCCTAAAATAATCCAGCAGTTTCTGTGTTCCCATGGTTTAGCTCTGTCACCAGTTTATAAGCTGTATTTAGCCTCTGTAAAAATACCGTGCTCCTTGCAGACTGGGACCGGTCCTCTTTAAAGCTTGCCAGCCACAGCACTGCAAGGGACCATGGAATGGAGGATACAGCTCAGGGTGTATGGCAAGGTTGCTTCTGAAGGCACTAGAGGGTGTTTTAAGGGCAGATGGCTATCAGGAGATAATCTCTCCTCTCTTCAGAGACGACTTTGCTCTTTCCCACTGCAGCCCATGGTCCAGCAGGGTACATGGTGGAGTTTGCCACATCTGATTTGCTGCTGGCAGGACCCCCTCTGAAACAGCTCTGACTTTGCTTGGCAAGGAAGAGATCTTTGCTGGGGTTGTGCCAGGCTGAGGAGCCTGCTCCTCCCCTGCTCCTTCCAGGGTGAGGCTGGTAATGCATCCTTTGTGTAAAAGCTCCTCGAAGGTATTTGCAATGCATGAGAAGGAATCAGGTTGTTTCTGGAGTGCCCAGGCGCAGTGCTGCCGTGTTCTTCAGCACCACCTACTGACATCTTCCCCTCTCTCTGCTCCACGTACACCGGGGTTTGCACCTCCCTCAATGCACAGCAACTGCACTGGCTGAGGTAATTAACAGTGCACCCTTGGCTGGAAATTAGAAACCCCAGACCCACTGCATTCAGCTCCATTGTGCCATATGGGGAGCACTAATGAGCAGGGCACAAAAGCCAAGCTGCTTGGCTCTGGTATCTGTTTTCCTAGGCTGGGCCAGCCCACTTGCCCCTTGAACACCCTTTGGTGTGTCTGTGCAGAAGAGCCTTGAGGGGCTGGGTTGTGTCAGGGAGGTGGATGACTTGGCTCATGTCCTGTGAGCATTTCAGTAGGGGAACCAAGTGGCAAACCACATTTCTGCTCCAGAGGTTTGCCCTATGCTGTTTCATCTTCCTCCTTAAACTAGTTTTGTGCAGTAAATTAAGTATCATGCTTAATAAGGGAGAAAGTCCTACTCTGACCATCCAGTTGTTCGGATTCTCATATATATTTTGTGTCCTTTTGATTTCTGTAGGAATTAATAACTTGCCATGGAAGTAATTCAGAAGATCAGAAGAACCCATCCTAGCCTTGCTTGGAGCAAGAGCATTTAATGTTTGAGAGCCTTTCTCATAAGGGAAGTTCTTTATCCTATGACACTGTTGCCCAAGCTCTGTATCGTGTATTGCCTCACAGCTAACCTAAAGGAAAGAAAGACAAAAAAAGCCAGAACTGTAATTTGTATGACACTCTAAGTTTGTCTTTTAATAAGATTGTGGCATTTTATTTGCAATCTGGTTTTATTTCAAAAGTTTGAAGTTTGAAAGTAACCTTCAGGCATTTGGATGGCCTCTTAATGTATTTTGTAAAAAGAACAGATATATATGTAGACCCCAGGAAAGAAAGAAGGAAAAGAAACATTATTTTTGGGAAATGAAGGAGTGATCAGCACTTGGGCAGCTTGAATCAATAAAGCCCCAGCAGAAGCAGACAGGTGCCCTTATCTGTGATTCTCCTTTCATATCTCCTTGTAAAATCCATGGTGTGCCTTTATTCTGCTAGGGTCTCACAGTGATATGGCTAATAGGCATTAATATTCAATAACCATGTTTTTCTGGGGTTTTCAGTTGTTTGTTGGAGGGTCTTTTGCCTTTTTTTTACCCCATTTCTTGAGGAGTCATGATTTTGGGGAACCGGTTGAGCTGATGTATCCATCATTTGGACCCATCTCATGTTCTTTATGTGAGAGGTTCTGTGAAGCCTTGTTCTTTTCTTGAACTGGAAAAAAAAATTAAAATCCATGCTTCTGGCAGCAATGAGTAGTGTCTCTTCTATGAGCTTTAAGAATAATGTGCTTTATATTTTTTTTTAAATGTAGAAGACTCTGCAAGCTGTGAGGTGGCTTTACAGCAAAGCCTTACAGCTTTTCAGTGTGGTATCAGGTGTGTTAAATGAAAGTGTCTGTCCATGAATATAAATAAATATTAACTGTATAGGGATCAACCAAGTTGGCCATCCTATTTTCTATAACAGGGAGATTTCTGAAAAGTTTGGAAGATAATATACAAAGAATGTCTACTAGGAAGACCTCCTTTTGTAGAATCAGCTCTGGAGCCCACTTCAGGTTCAAACACTCTTTCAGGTGGCTGGATAAGCACATTTTAGGGAGAAAATGAGTTTGTGTCTCCTCAGTTTAGATTTTAGATTTCTACTGTTGAGTTGTAATGAATAACTAATAGTACAGTTCTTCCTGAAAATATCTTACATTGTGATAGATATGTCCATGTAATTGAAGGGAAATATTTGCTGGAAGAATGGATGATGGAATCACAGGTATCAGATAATGTATCTCTTATGGCTGGAACTGTTGAGTTTCAAAATGGAGTAAACAACCCCAAACTGGATGTATGGAGATCTGGATAATTAAAGCTGTAACTGGTGATAAAATTTTATCATCATTCCTTCTACATGAAAATATGAACCACAAAGTAAGTACATTGTAGAGTTGCAGCCCAACCCATGGAGTTCTGCCACAATCCAGTTCTACCAAATTTAAAAAAAAATGTGAAAAAAGAAATTATATTTCAGTTGAGTTTATGTTGTTAGCAGCTCAGAAAAGTTCCTCCAAAGACAGTCCTCAGAGGACAAAGAATTCCAATAGCTTGACTGGAATTTGGTCATTGAAGAAGATCCACAAGCTGAGTGGGTTTGCCTGACTGTAGTTGAGAGTTGAATTTATTCTTCAAATTCTTAATTAATTATGGGGTTTCCTTTCATAAATGAAAGATGAGGCTGGCTTCCTCCAGTTGGAATAGCCTTCAGGTTTCCAGTTTCTCAGACGTACAAGATTTTACATTACTCCTATGATTTTATTTGTTTAGCCCTTATTTTCCCTGTTGTGATCTTACATCATAAAAAGTGTTTAAAA